>JAFIDM010000007.1:28755288-28858158 GCA_023159025.1 Thereuonema tuberculata | reverse complement strand
TGTTACATTTCAAGATGTCACCTTAAAATTTGGTGAATTTGTTCAATATAATTTAACTTTTTAAGTAATGCAATGTTTTAAAAGCATGAGAAGACGCAATTACACTGCTCTTACCAAGTATTTTGGTACGACCATAGTTTTTTATTTTCTCTCTTTATTTTTTGAAAATTCATGGTGATTTCGTTTCCTCGTTGTTTATAAGCAGCGCCGATAAAATCTGTTCGAGTGCATTTGGGTCAGTTTTTTTTTGATTGTTGAATCGATAAAACAAACAGTAGGATAAACATTGTAATAATAAAAAGTACGTTTACACAATTTGCTATTGTCTTCTGCGTTGTTTTATTTTAACAACTTCACAGATAGCTATTAAATGAGTGATGTGCTACAATAGAAGCTTAGCAATGGGAAGAAATTAAAATTTTTCATAAAAAAACTTCAATATTATAAAATGAGATTATATAGAAAAACATTGACTTAAGGCTACAAATCTGTATTTTCAGTAAATTTTTAGATGATTTAGAATGAATTATTATTAAGTTTAGAGGGAAAATATCGAAGATAAAATATTGACAGTTTTACTCAGGATTTACAAACATTGATTTTAGGTTAGGCCTTTGACAGTTTTAATAAAGTATGAATGAAACAACTACATTGACTCTTGTAATATTTATTTTTTTCTCTCAGAATTCTGGCAAATAATGAAGGTGTGGTTGCCAATAACTTTTGCTTGTAAAAGGCTTAATTTGAATGATAACCAGTTTTCTTTGTAATTGCCAGACGTGTTTTCCTAATTTCTTTTATATAAAAATAAACTTTTTTTTTATGTTCAAGACTTCTAATAATCAAAATGGGATGAAATTATTTTTTTGTTCGTTTTTGGAATTGTCATTGTTTTCAGTTGCTGAACCTGTCTTGAATTTTCAATATCTGAGGCAAGAGTATTTTTTTTATGATTATTGTTTAATGTTATAGAAACAAGATATAAAACGGAAAAAAAAGATTTATTGAAGATGTCTATAATTTAGTGCCTCTGAGATAAAGAAAACATGATGGGGAAAGTAAGTTTTGGAAACAAAATTAAAGCTCAATTTAGTTTAATATCTAATAATTATTTTGTATTTACTTTCTTCCTACAACTAGCCATCCAACCAAAAAAAAAAAAAGACCTATTTTGTGTATTCTCTTCGACTCTTCCCTCTATAAATACGATACATATTCTAAAACTTCATTTAGTTTTAAATCCGAAAATAACAGATTTGATAATTTTTTTTAAAGAAATATCTAATTTTGTTACAATATTAGCTCTATATAGATTTTTTATTTTTTAAAATTTTATTCTTAAAAACTTAGTTGCCAGTGATTATCAATATATGTAAGTTAATTTTTCATTAAAAATAAGATTTGAGAATTTCTAATATTTTTGTTTGGGAATAATTGATGTTATTGCTTATTTATTTCTCATTGATTTATATGTAAATTATATATTTAAAACTTGTTAAGGTAAAACAGTGGTGGATTAGTTTATTGGGCATAATGAACTTAATAATCATCCTCTTGGTCCATTACTGTCTCCTAAATCAGTCTATTCTCATTTAGTGGAAGAGGGGGGAAAGCATGTATCTCATTCCTAATGTTGGCTTTTACAACCAGAAAAGCAACTGTTTAAATTAAACACTTCATGAAACCTTCCATTTTTTTCCTTCTTTAAATATAATAAATATTCTTTAAAATAATTTATTTTGGGCTAGATTCGATATTTTTTTTAATGTAGCTCTCACCAAAAAAATATTAATTATTTATTTAGGAAAAAAATAATAAGAATCAGTTCCTTACAAATTGAATCTGTTTAATTGATTAGTAGACAGACATTATTACAGTATTGCTCTTAAAAAACAAAAAGTAATAATGTAATTCCAAATTTTCCTCTTCTTGAATTTTTATTTGTTACCAGATACTGGTTTGTTTGTTTGTTTGTTTGTTTGTTTTTTTAAATTATTAGTTTGCGTGATTTTTCTTTGTATGCTTCTTTTATTGAAAAAGAAAAGAATAAACAAAAAAATTACCATCCACAAGATGGAGTTCTTACTACAGTATCATTTGTGGATGGTAATTTTTCAAATAAATTACCATCAACCTCTGTACTATTTGATTATTTTTTTTGTATTTCTCTTCATTCTTTTCCTTCCATATTTGTGACGTTAGATCAGGGATGGCTAATCTTTTTGGGTTTGAGAGCTACTCTTCATTTAAGAAAATATTGGCAGTCGAGTAATAATTAATGAACCAGACAAGTAATGATAGAGATATGGCTAATTTATTTAAAAAATAACTTTTTCCAAGCTACATTTTACTCATTACCAGACACTTTACACTGCATTTCAGTTATGAATTGATCATGTTGCGAAACATAACTGTATCATCCAACAGAACAGACTGTCGATAGAGGTCAGGATCTGTCTACTGTGGAGTATTTTATTCCCTTTGACTTTATTTGTGTTTCTGATATGTAAAACGGATTGCTCGCTAGTATTATTGATCACCTCTGGCTACCATCCTTAGCTTGGTGGTCAACTGGTAGACAACATCTTAGTCACTTTAGGTCATCCCTGAGAAACTTTGGTGAAAGAGAAACTTGCTTCTGAAAACTTTCATTTGATGTTAATCTTTTCATTGCAAATGAAAGGCATTTTATTATCCAGTTCTATTGAAGTGTAAGCTTAAATCACTCCTTCAAATGCAATAAGAAATGTAGCTTATTTTGCAGAATAAACATTGCTCTGTTATTTATGTACTACTTTGAGAAGGAAAGAAAATCAGGAAAAAAAAGAGAAAAGCCATCAATCAAATAACAATTGGCATTTAATTTATTTATTATTACCTTTTAAATATTTTATTTATTCCCTTAATTGTTAGTCTTACTGTTCTGCACATCATTTGATAAAATCTTTCTGCTTGTAATTAATATCACAGTTTAATATCTCCACTAACATACTGAAAATGTGATCTGTGTGCAACATTCATATCTTTAATCAGTATTTATTTTTGGTCTTTTTGAAATTTTACCTTGAAGTGCTTTATTTTCCAAGTAGATTTCTACTTTGTAATCATAATGTTATCTCAAAGCAATTAAAATCAGTGCTGGATCTAGGAAATTTATCAGGGGGGGCAAGTCAGCCTCATGCCACCCCAGTAGCTGTTTTTCACTATTTAATGCAATAATAAATAACTGTGTCAATCCCATTTTGCCGCCTCCCGCCCGAAGCATTTGCCCCCTTTTGCCCCCCTCCCTCTTAATCCGATACTGATTAAAATTGGATATAAATGTTTTAAAAAAATAATTAAATTAAGATTTAATGTGCACTTCAAGGTAAGAAGAAGAATGAAGGAAAAACTCAAAATATATTGGTTGAAGAATCTTTATGTTTCTAACATAAATTCTATCTCTCAAGATTTTTTTTTTACATTGATTATTTTAATTATAAATTTTCTTTTGTGTACAATATTAGAAACCATCATTGATTGGCTACAACTGTCTGAAATCAATTTCCATGTTGTAGATTTTTATTTTTCTCTTAATTATTTGTTCTACATTTTGAATTTGTTGGTTTTGACAGCTGCAAAAGTAGTTAAAGGAGATAACTCTTCCGATTGTCTACTGTTCAGAATCTCCTCTTTAGTATTTTTTTTATCTACACAATAACTCTCAAAAGTAACTTGTTTCCATCCTTTTAAAAGCCTTCATTGAAATCAAAAGCATTAAAACTCCAAAGAAACCCAATTTATCTTCCAAAGAAACGATGCTTTCGTTGAATGGGTCTGTTTATTATATCTGTCCATTTGACTAATGGAGTGTTTATTTCTGTCCTTTCATTACTGTTTTCAGCTCCTGCTATTTGTACAACAGAACTTTCTCTTCCGCCCTTTTTCTCTGTGGTGACAGATTTTAGATTTTGATATATTTTTGTTTATTTTAAAGCCTCAAAATATTGACTGTCTGGGGGGTAAAGGTTAATGGTAATGGTGACTTTGTATTATGAAATTCTGTTCTTCAAGAGCTGTGAAGGAACATTAAAGAGATAACTTCTATTCATTGCTAGAAAAATAGTATAACTCATTTGCTTTTGAGGGTTTTATTGTCAAAAATTTGTGGAAAGACAATTTGGAATATTATACTAAGCAGAAGCATTAAACATAATTGACAAGTAAATAGGATCTGTTTCATGGAAATTCAGAAGGTAATAATCTTTTAATTATGGAAAATTAATAAGCAAGAGTAAAAGATGAATGGTGACCAAATTAGTTATTTCCTATGTACATCACAGCATACTTATTAATTGTATTCCCTGGTGTTTTAGTTTGGTTCTGATCAATCTCTCTTCTACTAATTGCTATCACTTATGCAACTTATTTATTTAACTTTTATGGTAAACTTTGACTACAATGATAGTTATTTTTTTAAAAAAAGTTATTTTTTTTTCTTTTAATGCTTACCAAGAAATCTTTCTTTTTACTAGGAAATCCTAAGTAAATAACATCTTACTTGAATCCTATTGTTCATCATGCCCACTGTACCAGAGCCAGTATCAAGAGTTGAGTTGCGAATTCAGTGTCGAAAGCTACTCAACAGAGATTTAGGTTCAAAGTCAGACCCACTGGTGATTCTCCAAATAAAAGAACATGATCAATGGCTGGAGGTAATTTTCAAAAAGTTTGAATTATTATTGTAAGTAATTTATTCATGTGGATTATTAACTTGTGTTTAAATTAAAGCATTTTGCTTTATATTCATTCATAATTGAATTCTTAGGCTTTTGTATGAGAATCAACAACATATTTAAATATTAGAAGTTTTGTTTGATCGCTGAATTACATGAATGTTAGAAAAAGCATGTATGAATAAACGGTAAAAGGTATTCCATCTATATTTAAGATATATCCCTTCTGAAAGACATGTTTGATCCTTGTTTCAGTATTTGACTATATTAAGAATCATAAAAGAAGCATTATTTATTTGCCTTACAATAATGTGGTTTTTTTCTTGTAGATGGTACTGATAGTTCACTTTTACTGAATTGATGAATTACAAATAAAAAAAAAAAATACAGACCCAAATTGTAATTGATATAATTAATAATAATAATAAGGCAAACTACAGATAATAGTTTGAAGTTTGAGTGTTTTAAAGCTCTAGGATTCTTCCATAAGACTCGTTATCTAACCCAATACAATACCTTGAACTGTGAGGCCATGTGAGAAGAGAACATAGTAAGGGAGTTGCATTTTTTTTGAAATGCTAGTTAGAAAAATATTACGAATCATGAGCATAACTGTATTCCAATCTGATGAATTTATCTTATCAATTTTTGGTGGCTTGTTATCATAAAGGTTACTAAGTTCATCAATTTTTAATCAGAAGGCCATACTTAAAAAATTATTCTGTTCACTGCATTATAATTTATCAACTTTCCTTTGAAATCAGAACTAGCATGGATTCATTTAATTATTAACTTTAATATCAGTGAAGAGCAAATATCTATTTTTCACTATATATAGATATCATATAAAACTGCTGTTTCCTAAAATTTTATTAGAGAGGATCCAGCAAGTGTTTTAGCAATTATATTTTAATATATTGGTCTTATATGCTGCCCAGCATA
Organism: Thereuonema tuberculata; assembly: GCA_023159025.1. Classification (NCBI taxonomy): domain Eukaryota; kingdom Metazoa; phylum Arthropoda; class Chilopoda; order Scutigeromorpha; family Scutigeridae; genus Thereuonema; species Thereuonema tuberculata. The sequence goes on along the minus strand of JAFIDM010000007.1, from coordinate 28,852,501 downwards.
TTAGAGAGGTAAAGACAGGGTTGGTAAAGAGGTTTGTATATTGTAAAATTAGATTTAATAGATCGAATCTTGAAATAATAAATTACAGCGATTTGGCTTTATGAATTTTCTTCTTCTTGAATACTACGTTTGCTGTACAATTTCTTTTCTCTATGTCAGCTTCTCAATTGATTTATTGCTTTTGGGTTTTATTGCCGTCTGCGGAATTGATCACTATTGATTTACTTTTCAGCTGATAAATCGACAAGTTTCCAATATATATATATTTTAAGAATTTGATTATTAATCCTTATTGTTATGGTAATGTTTACATTACCTGTTTCACTTTCAACCAATTCTTTATTTTTTTTATTACTTTTTAATTATAACTTTTCTTAATTTAAACCTCATTTTTTTTTATCTTTCCAAAGTAATCATATCATATTTTACATTGAAAAGAGCCATCAGAAACTTTTGGTTATTTAGGCTGTTTCTTTATTTTTCTCTTTTTTTTTTTTTTTTTTTTTTGCTTACACTTCCCATTTTTGCCTGCAATTTATTTATTATTTTAATCTTAATATTATACATTAATTTTGTAAACACCACTCCTTTGAAAGTATAAATTTCTAATTAAACAATGAGTTGTTCAGGACACTCGACATTGGATTATTATTAGATATCTGAAAATCTTCTTGGCGGTTTATAAATACACACTCACAAGTGTTCTAAGTTTACTCTTTTTATATTGTTAATTTTTTCATCTGAGCAAAAAGACTTTAGGATAAGAAAAGCTTATCTTGATTGACAGAATAGGGAATGAAAAATGGAGATGATTTAGAAGGATTGAAGACTAACAATAATGATAAGAAATAGTTGAGCCTTGTTATAATTATAGAAAGTCATAAAAGATTCCTATTTTATACAACAGAAGGAGGTATAAATTTATTTATAAAAAGCGTAGATTAATGAAATAATGATTAGGTTGTGAATAGAACGATTGTTGTTTATTGTTTAGACAATTTTGAAAGAGAAAGTGATAATAGTTTAACTGAGAGGGGAAAAAAAAAATAAAGAAACAAAGAAGCACTTTTATTAATATTTTATAGATATTCTTATTAAATATTTTATATTTTAGTTCAAAATGAATTAAACTCTGCAGAAGCAATTCACTGTAAAAAAAGGAGTGCCTAGAGCCAATCACAAAATCCTTTAGTTTGTCATGATTTTAATTTTAAATGTTTTGAGTTAATAACGACAAATCTGATAATAAAATGTAAATTTCAAACTATCATTAGTAACTTTCAGTTGAAGACGAGGAGCAATCATTGATTAGATTGTTGTATTTTAAGTATTAACTTTTTTTTTTTTTATGAACTACAACTCAATTAATTTACTTAGAGTAATAATAAACTTTAATAACTTTAGTAACTTGTAAAAAGTAATTAAGACCACTTAGAAATCATGTTAAATTATACATTTTTTAATTAATCTCAATACTAACAACTGTTAAGAAAGATTTAATAAGAAAATATTTTTTTTCCTTCCCAAAAATAAAACCAAAACAAAATAGAATGACAGTAAAATAGTAATCAAATTATAAAATTTAAAAGCATTTCAGTTGAAATATAAGAGAAATGGATAGGAAATCCCCATCAAAAAAAAAAAAAAAAAAAAAAAAAATTGGAAGGATTTAAGAAATTAAGTAGGTTTCCCTGTGAAATTTTGATGTAAATGCCTACAGAGGAAGATTCTACAGGGGGGGCCAAAAATCACGATTGTACATTTTAAATGGTACAAAATAACAAAGTGAAAATCAATACAATTAGTTGATGAAACTCGAAAAGAATACATTAAGTAACGACGATATGACAATAACAACGTCTATGAAAAATGGAAAACAATGAAGTGCACAATCATTTGTTTTTTCACCTTGAGCTATCATTGACAGGAATCTGTGACAGCTGTTTTATCCTCTCCTATTAGGACTCTGGCTGATGAGTCCTAATAAGACTGAACAACTGTCCCAGATTCCCATCGATGATATCTCATGACATGAAAGCAATCTATTAGGCATCTCATTATTTTCTATTTTTCATTTCTACATGTCATGCATGTGAAACCTTCTTATTTTTTAATAATGTCCATTCTGGTGTCATTTAGCCCTCAGACGATTAACTTCTGGGTGGGTTGACTCATTTTCTGTGCAAAGTTGGATTCATCACCAAGTGCGTCTGCTCACCCTTCGGAGCATTTCAGGTGTGATCATCATGAGGATACAATGAATCTCCTTTTGTAAATCCGCAACAGAGTTTATCCAAATCGCATGAAGCTTTTCTTTGACTTTGGACCACAGCCCCTGATGTTATTGACATATTTTTGAGGTCCTCCACTGTGTTCTGCATCCAAAACAAAAACAATTTGAGAAACTTTTCTTCTCCAAAATATACAGTTTAGCCTCTCTTGGAGATGGTTTATTAAAACGATGAAAAAGTTTTCTCTGATTCCCACCAATGCAACTGAAAAATGATGGTTAACAACTGTTACATGTTGGTTTTGGGCGCACGCCTATTGAATGCTTTTCCAAAGCAAACCATCTCCACGGGATTGAGGATGGAGATGGTAAGGAGGGTGTGAGGGGACTGGCCAGGAAAAGGGAGGTGCTGTGGAAAGCTAGCAAAGCGGTGGGAATTCACCAGAGGCCTGCGCCTTTCAGGTAAATAATAGTGAGGGAAGAATTAAAATAGGAGGAAGATTTAAAGGAAGGACTTTATTAGATAATGACATTAAGAATAGATAAATATTTAGAACTACTATATACAACCAGTCATAGGGTCCATTCAAACAGTCCAGGAATCAGGGGATTTGAAGAAAGTCGTATGCAAGAGTGTGAATCACCATTAGGTCCAATGAACTTCAGTCTTGTCATTGAGGGGAGATAGAGTGTATTCTCTATAGCTCCTGTGGATGCAGCTGGATGAGACATTTCAGGAGTTGTGTCGCTTAGGAAGGGCCCTGGGGAAGATCGCACAGGACAGTTGCTCTCCAACAGTCGGCAATCGAAGATTAGGTGGCGTAAGGTAAATGATGGTTGGGTATTTGCGAAGCCATTTTGTAGATTCTCTTCTGTAATGACACAGACCATGCATTTTGGTGTAGGTTTGAACGATCCACTGGCTTCAGTCAGGGGAAGTCGGCAAATGAAGACATGGAAAGGGGAACAGGGTTTTTCGGTTACCGGTATCACACTCCACAATCATCTCTTTGCAGTTGCCGTCTGCATGCTGTCACTGGCATCCATTCAGGGACTAATATCAGAAGGTGAAGGTGGGAAGGGTCCTGACGACCGGCATCACTGACCGCGTGAGCTTTGGTCTTCTTCCCTGTACCTCTCCTTCTCACATGCTGCTCTTGTTTTCCTCTTGCGTTATATCCATGGAGGTGTGACGAAGCATTCCCTTCCCCTCTGGCACAGTTCTCTTTGCTATGACATCAGGAGCGGCAGTTCCTTTATTTTCCCCCATTGAGAGAAGATCCCCGATGCAATTTACAACAGGGGGAGAATGCTTTTAACAGGAAAACAAAAATAGGCTTCATTGCCTGATTGCCTTTGTGGACTGTCCGAGGAGCTTTCTTAAGCGACTCCTGAAGTTGTTAAAATAGAGCACAAAAGTCTCTTTGGCACTGATTTGGCAGGGATCAAAAGTAAGGAACCCTATGAATACCTGGACTAGCTCTAGATAAAGGTATAGAATTAGAATATAATCACAGAAAAACTAGAGATATATTACAGAAATATTATACAGAAGGAATGTAGGAGAGAGGATAAGCGAAAGTGCCGGGGCACGAAAGGACATTCGTGACACACCTCTACCACTCAAACCCGAGCGTACTGGAGGAGCTGGAAGATCGCAAGGGAAGAAGTAGGCATGTCACAGTGGGCGAAAGGACGGGGGTTTGAAAGATGGAAACAGTGACCTAGGGTTCGGAGTCTGAAGTAGGTCAGAGGGTGCGAGGGGAAGACCTAGACTGAGCATTGGCTTGCAGACATAACAGACCCTAGGGTAAGACATCCAAATAAACACAATTGAATTCCTGCATGGGTTTGGATGTTTCCTTCTTCTTTGATATATGGTACTCTTCTGGTCAATGACTTTTTCTTAATTTAATACCTAGCACAACTGAATCTCAGTTGAAAACCATTTTGCAAATATTAATCTCTTGTTTCACTTGCTGTTCATTATTCATGTTCACTTATTCAAGTTTCTCAAGTATGCATTCATTTTCCTGCTTAACCATAGACCTTTCTTACAAGAGTATCTTATAACATTCATACATTCCCAGAACTTCATTTTCTACCAACAATACAAAATATCTCATTAACTTTCTTTTCATATTTTCCTCTATTTATTCTCAGATTCTTAGCTTCATCCTCATTTGCATAGTTTTTGTCCTTTCAACAGTCCTCCTTTAAGTTGTGGATTTATCTTCAAAATCATCAAGTACTAACCTGAACTACTCTTGGCACCCTTCATCATCCTTGTATCTAGTCTGTCTTTAAACAAAATCAGTCATATTCATTTGACTGTCTTAGGCTTTTGAAAGCAATATTGTTGCTTTTTTTTCAAGAAATTTCTTTTATTCCTAATATTTTTGTTGGAGAGGATTCAAAGGAACTGAATGTATTTGTTATCTTTAAAATTGTTGAATGAATTTTGGCTTAAAACTAGTAGTCAATATCTATACTTGTATGATAGTTCCAAACTAATATTACCCTTATTATTAAACATCTTCATCAACACACAAAAATAAATGTAATAACATACACATTTATTCTAAAAATGCAAATTTTCAAGGAGAAAATCGTCTCCTTTTCTTCAAGCCTATCTACAGAATAAATTGTGAAATTCTTAACAATCTCAGACTACATGCTACATAATATTGTTAGCAGTTGATTTCCCCCCCCCCCCCCTCTAAGGAATCGTTTCGTCTAGCCTTGCATCCCTGTTGCAAGTTAAACAGTCCTACATGAAAACGAGGCACTATTCAGCCGTATATAGAGAGACAGAGCGAAGCTTAGGCAGATCGTTTCAGGGCAGGAGCCCAGGGAAGAAGCAGCTCAGTTCGTTCAGTAGCAAGTAGCCACATGGAGAGACCAGCTGGAGCCAAATACCAGCTGGAGTAGAGTGCAGAGGATTTGGCAATTGCAGAGACTCAGGAAGATGAGGAGTTTTTGATTCGGTAGCCGAGAGCTACGAATATACTTCAGTCAGTGTGAGTGAAGCAGTGAATCTTGACTTACCTGAGGCCGAAGCGTTCCAGAGATGTTCGAGATAAGAAGACTGTCTACGGAGAAGTTATCCATAGCCGTTAAGGACTTACTTACGCTGAAGGAGTAAGTGGTGGATGTTTCTAGAGGGAGGCTAACACAATTGTTGTTAATTGCAGTACTTTTCATTGATAATAAAGGAAATAAAGACTCAGTCAGACTCTGGTGAATCTAACGTTCTCTGAGGTGAAGACGTTTCTCGAGACTCGCAGTAAAAACCCCAAGTAAGCAGGCATTTGTGGGACGACGAGTCAAAGCCATGCCAGCTCGCCTTCTTTCGACTCACTGATGCACTGCCCGGTAGCAATATTACCCTAATTAAACTTTATTTAAGATACTTTAATCTTTTTCTTCATTAGGATAGCATTAAAGGAGTGATACTTTAATTTAACTTTAAATTAACTAGCGCAGAGCTTGCTTTGCTTCAAAATTTAAAAATAGATGAGAATGCTGGGAAGGGAAAAGCCCTGCTTTAAAAGATCCATTTAAAACATTATATTCTTTTTGTATGAATAGTTGAATTAGTTTTCAGGCCATAAAATGTAATTTTATTTTATTAAATGTAAGTTTATTTCTCCATGATATCAGACTGTAATTAGATGTTAAGTAAATGACACTAAAAATTGCTTTTGATTAAAATGATTTTCATTTCAGTAGTATTTATTTTGCTTTGTTGATGCATTCTTCTATTACCCTACAGGTTGGAAGGACTGAAATGATTAAAGATAATCTAAACCCCGATTTTTGTACACCGATTCAACTGGATTATCGTTTTGAAAGAGTTCAGAAGTTGAAATTTATGGTTTATGATATTGATAAAGATCCTGAGCATCCAACCCTTATGGATGACAGTTTTTTAGGAAGCATGATTTGCACTGTTGCACAGGTATGTTTCTTATTTACTAATTGTTAATATATGAAAGAGGATAATAATTCTGTTTTCTAGGATTTCAAGAAGATAAGTTCATAAATCATTTTCAAATTAAAGAAATTGAAATCTGTCTACATACAGAGTCTTTCAGAAATAATGGTACTTTTTGAAAAAGGATGTTGTTTGAGAATGCTGCAGAGTACAGTAAAATAAGAGACATAGATGGACAGAGGAAGTATTCAGACAGATGGGGGACAGTTAAATGAAAACAAAATTTAACGTGCCACCAAATGAATATAAAAGAAGAAATTAATGAGAGACAAAATTAAAAGTATCTGAGCCATCTGGTGCAACGGTGAATTCCTTATCACTTTGCTCTTTCTGAGCTATTCATCGGAGAGTTGGTGTAGCTGATGATCCATAACAAGAATGAAATGGCTTTCCCAGACTCATACAAATAATGACTTGGATATTTTTAATTTTGTCTCATTAATTTATTCTTTTATATTTTATGTAAATATCTTAGTATCATAGTATTTCACCTGAATCATATGATATATTATGATATCTATGATTTTTTTTAGAAATTTCTTGAAAGACTTCAAAAGAACTACCTGCAGATGAAATAAACTTTCTTGAGCAAAAAATTTCAATTTAGGCACTTAAGTTGTTAGATAAATCTCCCAAGCGTGAGAAGTCTTGCTAATTGAGTTCCTAACTCAACTTGATGAATTTTCTATCTTGGGTTGATTATAAGACATTTTGACGCATGCATGAAAGCAAACAACAGAAAAAATAGATGAATTCCTTGATTACATTTTGGAGGAGATTGAAGAATCTCCTGGTATTCTTGGATGATTGTGTACTCATCTGCAGAGACTATGTATGAAAACTTCCATAAGATTTGTATCATTTGGAACTTTTACAGTACTAAAGTTAACATTATGAAATAAACTTAACTCAATACTATATATAAACATATTTTATTTTATTAGTCTTGATTTTTAATTTATCCATTGTTCTATAATTATTGAGAATTGACGAATCTGTGTTTTATACTTCTTATAAGAATTGCCTTAGCTCCTAAAAACAGTCATTAGTTGTCATATCTTTAAAACTATTGGCATAGTACTGGGGTTTTGCTTTCTTGTACTTGGTTTATTGCATCATTTTTTGAAAAAAGCAACCTTTTTAAGTTTTATCTGAAGACATAATTCAAGAAATGTCAAGACAAACTTAAACAATCTTCATTCCTTCCATTCGCAAGAGTTCAACAGATTTTTATTAAATAATGTGGATAGATGTGATATGTAGCCTTAACGAGGCAAAAGATATAATTTTCACTGAGATTTGACAAACAATTTTCAAGGAATTAGAATGTAATTGCAATTTGGAAATATACAAAAAAATGACATTATTTTTACTTATCTTAAGCAATTATGCAGTAGTCCATGGCTATTTCTGATAACGATTTTTTTAATCTGCAATTTTTAAAGGGGGTTGCTTGTAAATATTTCTTGAGATGACTTTTTTCCCTTAGAATATAAGTCTTGAGGAGAATTGTAGAGTGAATGGTAAAATTGCTTAAAAGCATATAAATGTAAACAACTACAGAGGCATGGAAGATTTAGATGAGATAGTCTAAATTTAATCCCCATTACCTGACAAACAATTGTGAACTTGAAATAAATTATTTATTTATTTTTGGGGGGGGGGAGCAGGGGGGGGCGGGAGGATTATCAAAGAAGGTGCAACAACTCTTCATGAATTAGAGGAGGAGGATCATTACCAATAATGTGACAGACAACAAATTGCTACTTTGTACTTGATTCTGTACAGAAGTGATCATTTTTATCAGAATCAGAAAATAATTACAGCCATATATTATTCACTGCTATAAGTAATTCCTGCTAGAGAGGCATAAGTAGAATGATATCATCTTAATTATGTTGATTATGTAAAGAAGAGTAAATATATAATCCAATTATGGTTAGTATTTCCATAATTTAATTTGGTTTACATTTTTAATTACACCTTCACATCATGAAAACCATTTTTTTTAATATTGTAAGTTGATGTTTTGTTCACCTTATAATGGTATAATTCCCAATTTTTAATTTAAAAATCTCTTAAATTTCTCCAAAAATAATAAGTGCTATTACTTTCAGTTGTACTGTTTTGAAAACTAACTTTTAATATCACATTTTTTGTTATTTCAAACTCTATTTTTCTCTGTTTGTTTACAATAACATAAAACGTTTAAATTATTTTAAAATTTTATGATCTTCATATGAAGATAAGGGAATATTAAGTCCGCTAAATTCAGTCCATTGTTAACTTTCTTAAAATCAACCAAGAGATCTCCCAGGTCTTAGGGTCTTACATAGGACACTCTAATCTTCAATGAACAAATAATCATTCTCATTTGTTTTGACATTGTAAAGAAATGTTAAGGATTTTACATAAGAATACAGAATTATCCTCATTAAAAATGAACAGGCTTTTTTATAGATTATAAATCTATATGAAATTGCAATGTATTTTTTTTTCTTAAATATTTAACCTGGTTTAAAATACATTCTAGGTTTTTTTTTAACATAGCAAAGTTTCAAGTATATTCAGTAAACATTTATTGTGTAGTTTGCATAATTTATTATATAGTATAGTAGTATATTAAATCGTATATATATATACTTACTTTGATCTGTTTCTGAAATTGTTCATAAAATATCTCGCCAGTTTTCTTTACAAAAGCACTCTTTTATATATTTGTTTTAAGTATTTTCTTTGCTTTTTTTTTCTGTTACTATTTTTTTTTATTATTTATTGCTTTAGTTTTTTGTTTTTTTTCTTTAGTTCTTATTTGGTTCCAAATAACTAAATGATTGTATATTTGGTTTTCAAGTTTTGCAAGGATCATTTCCATTGGTGAGATGCTTTGTTTGCTTTTGTTTACTTTTTTATTGCACTGCATTCACTTAAAAAAAACATTAAAATTTACATTGCACTTTGTATTTTGCTTTATCATGATTAAATTGATTTATGAAACTTAACTAGATCCTCGATTATCCAAGTCTCCACTGAGATCTTTTTTTTAATCAGTGAACTGTTTTGTTTTGCCTCTCTCTTGTTTAAGAGCTGAACTTGTTGCAGATGTTGTCCATTCTGCTGCTTAGATATCATGATTCCATAGTATACTCAGACTTGCTGCATCTGAAGATTAATCAGTGAAATGCCATCTTTTATTGTTTTGCTGCTGCTAGTTGATAAATAGTAGCTAATCCTCTTTCTTCCTGGCTTTCAAACCCTGATAACTGTAAAACCTGAATTACTGTTACAATGAAAAACTAAATTAACAATAAAAAAATGATGGATTTTGGGTGAATTTTCCCAAAATTTATTGCCTAAATAGGCATGTGTATAGGAAGCATTTAGCATTCCAGCTTGACTTTGTTTGTTTATGAATTGTGTTGTTTTAGCAAAATGGCAAGTCATAGCAAAATAAACATTCAGAAAACCTAAAAGCAATAAAAGAATGTGGGTAAGGATGAGTTAGGGAGACAACTTTTGAGAACTGGAAAGAAACCATTCACAGTATTTTCAGTAATTCTCTTGTACAGAACAGCTAATTTTTAATAATTTTTCCTAGAAGTTTCCTGCTCAAAAAACAAAACAAAACAATAAATAAACAAGCAGAATGAGAATTGAAGTCAGTTTCTGATATTCAACAAAGCAAGGCGGTTTTTCATAAGTGTATAATTATCAGAATTTTCTGTATCTCACAGTCATGATCCCAGTTAGCTTGGAAAATTGAGTTTCTATTATATTTAGCAGTTTATAGTCAAACTATTTTTATAGTTAAGCTATTTAAATAAATAATAAATGAATTGTGAATCTGAAATAATAAGTTTAAAATAGAGAAAAATGAAAGTAAATAATCTCATATTAAAAATTTACTTACAGATATAATTATTTTACGTGCATAGCTCATAATGATTCCACAAATATTAGCCAATGCATCCGGCTAATATTTGTGGATCAAAAATAATTTACTGCTTAATCAATTTCTGATATTCAAATGGTGAAATACCAATTGAATTAAATAAGAAATAAAAATAATAATATAGACTGAAAACAAGAAAATAAAATAGCACTAAAGATGCTGTTCTCTTATTGTCATTGGCTTCAATACTTTGGAGACCTGGATTTTTCCCTATTCCACAGATTTTCTTTCTTCACAGAATATATACATCATTCACTCTTTTCCTTCCTTCCTTTATCGAATTTCGCCAATTAGGGACCACAGAACTAGCTCATTCTTCAATCAGACAACGTCAGGGCAAAGCTAGTGAAAGTCAAGAAGGGGGACAAGATTCACATCCCGTCCAGGATAACCCTGTTATAGTAAGTCCCAGGGAGAAACGGATGAAACACAGAAGAAGAAAGAAACAGCCATGCCAACACCGGGATTCGAACCCAGGCTCCGACACACCGGACACACGGCAGAATGGCGCCTAGACCACTCGGCCGGAACGGCTATTCATTCTTTTATTCATATTCAGTTATTTTTTTTTTTTTTTTGCATTGTTGACAATTGTTTAAAGTGGTAGCTGCTATTAACCTATATCTATGATTGAGCTTGTGGTGTGCAAGAACTATAGAGTAAGAAACATCCCTGAACAATTGCACAGTGTCTATGGGAATGATTGATTGCTGTGCTGAGTGACTATTGAAGAAGGTGTTTATCCATTACTTCTAACAAAGTTTGCAACCACACTCAACACATAGACACAGCTGTTAAAGAATTGAACATTGGGAATCATTGTATACAAAAAATTGAGGCAATCAACTTACTTGAAGGCTGGTTCTCGTGCAATTTATATTTAACACAAGGAGCAATGCTAGACCGTTAGTGCTGAACTTCTTACATGGTGTGACAGACAGCAACACAGAACTGACTGAAGAATGTATATTGTGAGTTTTACCATATAAATCTGTAGGTATTTGTTCCAAGATGTGAGAAGCAGTTGAGAATGATGTGGCTTATGATAAATTTATCAAACGACATCTATACAACAAGGTGGAATACTATCTAGGAGAGGACCAATTTGGTTTTAGAAAGAACAGGGGAACAAGAGATGCAATTGGAGTGATGAGAACAATCTGTGAAAGACATATTGAAGTTAATAGAGAAGTTTATATTTGTTTTATTGATCTGAAAAAAGCCTTTGATATGGTGATATGGGATAAACTGATGAAAGTACTAAAAAAGATAGGTGTGGATTGGCGAGATCGTAGACTAATTGCGGAACTTATATGAATCAAAAGGCAATAATTGAGTCAAAAGGAGGAAGCAAAAAGGAATGTATAATTGGAAGAGGAGTGCGACAGGGTTGCTGCTTATCCCCTGTGCTATTCAATATCTTTTCGGAAAAAATGATAAAGGAAGCTTTTGATTGTGTAGAGGATACGGGAATCAGTATTGGAGGAAGAAGAATAAAAAGCGTTAGATTCGCGGATGATTTGGCTATTTTAGCAGAGAGTGAGGAAGATTTACATCACTTGCTGAAAAGATTTAATGAAGCCTGTCTTAAATTTGGAATGGAAATCAACGCCAAGAAAACAAAAGTGCTGCGAGTTGCCAGAAATGCTGAAAATGTATGTATTAAATTAAATGGAGAAAAGGTGGAACAGGTCAAGCAATACAAATATTTGGGAAGCATAATACAGGAAGACGGCAGATGTAACTTAGATATTAGAGATCGAATTCGTAAGGGTAAATTTGCATTCTATAACAGAAAAAAACTTGTTTACAAATCAGATGGATATTGATTTAAGAAAAAGACTTATAAAATGTTACATTTGGAGTATATCCTTGTATGGTTCAGAAACTTGGACTCTGAGAAAGAGAGATGCTGAGATGCTAGAAGCATTTGAAATGTGGCTATGGAGGAGGATGGAGAAAATTAAATGGACAGACAAGGTGACTAATGAAGTTCTGGAAAAAATAGGGGAAGGGAGAAGTTTATTAAAGAATATTAGTAGAAGAAAAAAGAACTGGATTGGTCATGTGCTGAGAGGTGAAAATCTCATGAAGGCAGTATTGGAGGGGAAGATTGAGGGAAAGAGACCAAGAGGAAGAAAGAGAAAAATGATCCTGGATGACCTATTGACTACAAGTGGATATCAAGGCCTGAAGGAAGAGGCAAGAAATAGAACAACTTGGAGGAAGAGACATTGCTGACCTTATTTGCTGCTTGCCGTTGGACCTGTCTACGACAGAACACTGATGATGATGATGATGATAAATTAAGATGTTGTTCCTAAAATTTATTTTAGATAAGCAATTGCCGTGTATGGACCAAATGAACATGACAGTCTTATTAATATTAATCAGCTTTATGATAAATTGGATGGGATATTCAGCAAAATTGGAAATGAAAGGAATTTTCTTCTACTAGGAGATTTCAATGTTAGAGTAGGAAGAGACGAATGTAGTGATATGTTCACTATATCAGGGAAATATGGCGAAATACACAGAAATAACAACAGAGAAAGGTTCATTATGTGTTAACAACAACAAGATCTAAGGATAAATGTCTTATAGACTTCTTTAAACATAAGGATATCCGTAAATGCACCTGGCGTGAGCAAGCAAGACAGGTACATTGTACAGGTAGAGTGTTAATGTTTAGTATGTGCCTCAAATTGTTATTTGGTAAAAGAGTATTCCCATCTAAGGAAAAGAAGAAAAAGAATAAAGAACAACAGGATGACATGTAGAAGATAAATGCAGTAACATAGAAAGCTTTCAACACATAAGTAACCAATTCCTCTATCAAAATCATTCTGATAATTAGCTCAATGAAATATTGAAGGCACACAAATACAAAGATATATGAACACACCAAACACTATACTTAAGCAGATGGAAGCCCTAAGAGAAAAGCGAAGGCTTAACTATTGGATAAATGAAGAGCTTTTGGAAGAAACAAAATATAAAATAAACTTATACGTAACATGACTCAATAGTAAACATAATATTGACATAGTTATATAGGGAACAACAAAACAGAGTTAGGCTTTTAATAAGGGAAGAAAAACCACATTTATTTTCCCAAGTTCTTTAAGAAGTGGAAAAGTATATAGGTGGAAAAAGAACTACAGGAGTTTGGAGATTCTGAAGAAATATGAAAACGAGTCATATAGAAAGAAGAAGGGTACAAAATATACCAGTAAAAGAGTGGAAAAACTACTTCAAAAAATTACTTATGGAAGAAAGACTTCGATTTCAGTCAGAACAATGAGAATAAGAGATATAGCAATAACAGAGGAACGTGTTATAAAGATCATTATAGGCTATTATATGAGAGTGTGGATTATGCAAGGAGGAATAGACAAGAATGGAAGAAAGGATTAAGTACTGAAAAGACCTAAGCGATATTTTAACTGTTACTTTATTTAATTGTAATAATTTAAAAAATTGTTAATTCACCATCATATATACATAACCACACATACATAAACATACACACTCAATCTGTGACCAAAAAAAAAAAAATTTGAAGCACAATCAAGGAAGATCAATTTAAATGAAACTCCATATCCAACTATCTTCCCATTAGATATACAAAATCACCAAACACACAAAAATTGTTAAAAAAGTTTATGATAAATAAAAATGTTTTAAAAATACATTACAGGTTGAAGTCGAGAGCTTTCGGAAACTATGTGTTTCCCTTGTCAATCAAAGTAACAATGAAGACTTTTAGTTTTAAATAATAAATTAATAAGATTTTTGTCCAATCGGAGTGATTTAAAAAGTTGACCAATGTCGGGAGGATCACAAGTTGAAACCGTCAATCAGGATACTTGGTGAGGAATGTTGAGAAATCTTCTATGATTGGTGGTGTTTGATTTTTATGTATGCTGCATCCTCTGGTGGCGGGTTGATGAAAGCACTTTATTTTTCTTGTAGAAAAATATGTTGTAAAAAACATTGTAAAACATTTTTATTTATCATAAACTTTTTTAACAATTTTTGTGTGTTTGGTGATTTCTTATTTTAACAAATGAAAAAAAATTTTTAACACACGTTAAGCTTTTATACAAAATTAGATATACAAATGATTAAAGTTGTCAAGAAATGTTACCATCACTCCCATCTTGTGGTCCAAGAAAGGTCCTCAGAATCTTACTTGAAACATTCTGCTTCTGGAACAATGCATTCACATTAGTTTATCATGAGTAATGCTTCAGTGATGCCCTTGAAGACTCAACTAGCAATTGTGGGACTGCGAGAAGCTAGCTGATTATGCTGACAAATTGTTTGTCATCAGGGTCATAGTGGTGCTTCTGTGGGAACGTGCTGAAATTGACGATTGAATTAGAGCATTCATGGATGTCGCTAAGGCTCTGGTTAGCCCAACATTACCATTGCTAGAAAGAATCAGTTTGGTGTGAGGCAACAAACTACCCCGACAGCTTCAGTCTCCTCCATCCAAAGAGATGTGGCATCCTGCATATAGCAACCAGCATCTACCTGTACCATTGCTAGATGAATTGAAAATGCTGGCCTTCATTCCCATCACCCCTTACAAGGCCTGCCTTCAGCAACGCAGCACTGGTGGCTCCTTCTAGAGTGGTACTCTGCCCAAGAGATATGTCTACTATTGAATGATATCTCATTGTTTAATGATGAGTCCATCTTCTGTCTTGCAGCAGATGATCATTGTACTTAACCAATATGCTGTTCCCTTTTTAAAAAAGTAACTGTTTCTAATAATGCATTATTTCCAATCCTTAGTTAATCCAATAATTGCCAATGATTAGTTACCAACTGACATTACTGTTTGATAGAAAACACACGATTAGTCAGAATAGACAAAAGAATGCTAACATAATACCAAATTAGGTATCGATCCAAATCCATTCAATTTATAAATAGATGTAAATTATTGTAAGTAAATGAGTGGAGTTTGTGATCATAAGTAATCTATATCCTTTGTTAACCAAGGTTTGTGTGTATTCAGTGGAGAAAGGAAGTCTATGGAGAGAAAATAAAAGTATAGGGAATTACTTCTGGAGTAACACTTGTGCTTCGAAGCCATTCACCTACCAGTAGAGTTAACTCACATTTTTTTATTGATGCGAAGATCATTATTTAGTTTCACAAGTTTAAGAGAGATTCCTAGAACTTCTGAGTTCCATTTTATATTACATTTCTGATTAAGTTTTATTTTAATGGTATCTGTTTCAGGATATCCCTAGAACATTCCTTGTACTTCAGAATATATTTTTTAGAAGGTGTTTTAAAGATGTTTTATATGGAGAGATTTGCTTCTGTAAAGATATTCTATGAATGGAGTTATCAACATATTAAATACATGCTGTCTTTGATAGAGCTTCAACTGAAGAGTAAAATATACTTTTCTCTGCTGTAATCAAGGAAGTTGCTAAAAATATGACTAAGAAAAATACATTATATAATGAAATTTACTTTCTAAAGGTTCTGTTCCTTTAATAAATCTTATTAGAGCTTTCGACTAGTTTCTGTCATTTCATCCTTATTTTAAGTGACTGTTAAGTTATTTTAGCAGTGAATAATAAATTTTAAAAGGATTAGATTTTGTAAATCTAAATGAGTTATAAGAGGCCCAGTAGCTCAAATGGTGAAGCACTTGTCTGCCCAGTGATGGAACCAGGTTCATTGCCCAGCTGAGGTCGATGATTTTTTTCCCTTGGTTCTTTCTTCTCCAGGTGGATGATGTAGGGTTCACTCAGTCCTGTGTACAATGGAATGGTACTGGGTTTCCTTTCTGATGGTTAAAGATGGGTGGGTGTAGAGCTAACATCACTTGTCTCAACTTAGTCCCGTTTGTCCTGGAACACCAGGAGCATTAATTCCCATAATCCCAAGGATTACATAAGCCTTTACTGGAATACTTTAATTGTAAATGAGATGCTATAGAAATTATATCAATATACAAGTGCAGCTGATAAATATTTTTATTTTCTTAATAAAATAACATTTTAAATATTTACATTTAACTATAGTGGAAACAAAGTGTTCTGAATTCATGAAATAAATAAATAAATGAAATCTTTCCTAAAGTCAATAACTGAAAAATTGTTATGTTTTTGTTTGTTTTTTTAAGGTTTTGAAGATTATCTAATAATTGCTATTTTATTAAATTGACTGTAAATTCTTTTTCAGATTGTTTCTAAGTCTCCTTTTACCCGACCATTAAAACTTAAAGATGGATCTCTGGCTGGATACGGAACTATTACTGTAATAAACTCTTTAATAAAAAGACTTTAAAAAGCTTAATTTCTGATGAAAAAATTCTCTTAGTTAACTTTTTAAACATACTGTATAAGATGAAGCAAACTTGAAATTTCTATTCATATAGTTAATTTAGGTTTGTTTTTTTAACAAATAACCCGTGTAAGTAATCTCTGTGGATTATACAGGGTGATTCACATAAAACTGTTATTTTTCCTTATTTTCTTATTTTAACAGGAATGGCGCTAGTAAGGATATATTGCAGCTCAAATATAGATTATTTTTGGGAGATTACAAACCTCTACATTAAATTCTGAAATTCCCTCCTCATCAAGGCACAGCTGAACACAATCTTTCCATGCTTCTGGCCGTTCATTGAATCATTGTGTCGTCAATACTGTTGATCTCCTTTGTAATAATCTCCTTCAAATCATCCAATGTCTGACAGCGTGTAGCATAGACTCTTTCCTTCAGATAACCCCACAGAAAAAAAATCTGCTGAAATCAAATCCCCTGATCTCGGTGGCCACAACTTCTTGGAAATGTTCCATTTGTTTCCAACTTGCGTACCAATGCCAGTTCTGTGTTTCTCTTGTATGCCGTTTGAGTTGCTGTGACCAAGTTTTTATCTAGTAATTTGTAGCTTATACCACGTCTTAACAGTGGCTAAGACAGCATGGTGAAAACAATTGGCAAATCCTGAATAGCTTCACCATCTCATAAGACATGAATGAAACTCCTACAGCTTCCCCTGTAACAAAACAGAGCATTCCTGTTCAAATGAATAAAAAAGGAAAACTGTCAGTTTTATGTGAATCAACCTGTAGCATAAAATTGTAGTAATAAATTAAACAACAAATCTTAGTTCTTCAGAAATTTAATTTTTTCGATTTAAAGTATTTTAAATATTAAATTTTTTATGTATTTAATTTTGCTGAATAAAATTTATACTATATTTTATATGGTATACATATAGTGTATATTTATTTCATTTGTTTTACAGATTGTAGTGGAAGAAGTTCACGAATCAAAAAATAATCTTGAATTCAGATTTTCTGCAAATGATTTGGACAAAAAGGTAGATTAATAAAAACTGTATTTATCATATGTAATTATATATAATCATTTGTAATGTATAAGTTTGCAAAGGGCTCAGGCAGCACAAATACAAATTCTTATTCTTACAAGCCTTCATCTAAATGGAATTTCTGGAATTAAAATTAACTTTTAGGTAGTATTTTCAAATTTCCCATCCAAGAACAAGGAACACTAATTAGATAGATTTTAAATTAATTTTATTTTTTTTTCAAAATTAGAAGTGATATTTAATTCAGTCACAAATTATATAAATGATCCAGTAAACTAGTATTCAGTTACGGAGTAATGAGTGTTGAAAGAGCTTCAAGAGTTTTTTACTTATCCTTTATTAAACGATACGATAATGGCTTAATTTTCCAAGATCGTAAAATTTCATTTCAGATGATTTTTCAGATCTAAGGAAATTATTTTGCTCATCTGTTTCTCTCCCCCCCCCCCCTCCCTTTAATTTTGTTTAAGGAATTTCTGCCTTTGAGTTCGAAATTTCCATTTTAAGTTAAAAAAATACCATAATATTTTTATCTTAGATCAACACTCAGTTTTAAAATTCATATGTGAAAGACGTAAAAACCTGAACATTTCTATATATCTTGGAGTTTTTCTTTTTCTATTGAGTTTGACATTGAGCTCTATTAATGCATCACAAAATTATCACAAATGAAGAAATATTTAGCCAAAACAAAATAAATTATATTTCTGTAAAAGGTTATACTAATCTAAAAAGTTGATCTAAAAGAAATTGACAGTGGTATTTATTTGAATGTCTTTCAGTCATTGATTTGTTTCACTTTCTGAAAATGTTCCTAAAAATTTCTCACTTCCCTTTGAAAATAGTAAATAAGGTCTCTTCAATTAAGGAATATTTACTTTTTTGAAAAACGTATGATCATTGGTTTCTTTGTGTGATTAAGTATTTTTCTCAAATTGTGTAGAATATTTGAAGCTGTTTAACGTTCAGATGTAAAAATATTAAAAACAACCAGACTGCACTGTGAATATAAGGAATTTTAAATACAAAAATAGTGACAGTTTTGAAAGCCTGTCCTTTGGCTTTCGAAAATGTAACTAGTTTGTATTTTTATAAATGCTTTTATTCGCAGTACAGTCTGGTCGTTCTTATTAATTCATGTAGAAGTTGTCTTATTGATGAAACTTGATTGAGAATATATTTTGAAGTTTTGATTTGATAAAGAAAAATTTCTGCCTGAAGTCATAAACCAGAAATATCTATATAGTAATTGTGAATTTTACAAATTGTTTCTTGACTTTTTGTAATGAATTTTTTATTATTTTAACAGTATTTATTTATTTTTTAAGGATTTTCTAGGCAAATCAGATCCTTTCTTGGAGATTTTTAAGAAAACCGTTAATGGCTGCTGGGTGTTGATTCACCGAACAGAGGTATATTCTAAATTTTGAAATACTATAATCATTTTAAATATTTAAATGTGTTAAGTATGCATTTAAATAAATAAATAGTTCCTTCAGTTTCACCATGAAAAAGAAAATTACAGTACTGAATACATTATTAAATCCTTTGCTAACAAACGATGAAATAATTTCCTTTATACGTCAGCAATACTGAAAATCTGTCAGGCTTATAAAGATAGTGTTACGATAAATTTAAGTCCCTAGTTACTTTCATTTGAGATAGCGGAGAACCATTTCTAATTAAGTGTACATTAAGAAAAATTCCTGTAATTATTGAATGTCTTGTAGCCATAATTTAGTGTTATTAATAAAGATATTCATCACCAGTTCTGCATTTTTAAGATTAAAATCCTACAGGATGACAAACACAAATACAGAACTTACAATGAGACAGGGAATGTGGATTAATTTAATGAGATGCCTTCTATTATTATTGATGAGTTTTTTAAAATGGTTAATTTGAATCGTAAGGAAAGGATTCTTTTATCAGATACAGGTATGATAATCCTTCCAACCCTTATTTACATTCCTCTTTGGATAGTCTCTTTACCTTTTGCAGTAACCGTACCAGGTTCTATTTGAAGGCAATTAGGATTTGCTGTATCCAATCCTTGTAACTGCCAGATTTGGCTGAATACTAATACAGTTGCTTACTTTGATAATTAAGCTAAATCTTACAAGTTGACATCGATTCACTCTTTAAAATGGTTTTTGATACAATTTTGGATTCATATCACTGAAACATCCTAGGTACTGTTTTCCAGTAATGCTATAAATTCACTTTAAAAGAAATTTACACATCAATTATTTATTGTATAGGAATTTGCTGGAGATAACTGGATTGATTCTCAAAGCATAACAAAAGTTCTAACAAATATTGGAGTCATATGGGAAGAGCCCCACACAGATTCTCTGCTTTCTGAGGTGGTGGGGCTGTTTATTTGTTTGGGGCCGTCCATTAATTACGTGAGGTGTTTTTTAAAAATTTGGACCCCCCCCCCCCCCCCTCTCAGACCTGGGGGGGATGCCCCCCCCCCCCCCATCTTCTGCACAAAATCAATAAAGTTCAAAAAGTCAATATTACAAAATGTTGTAATCTATTATAATACGTATATTCTCTGAATGAAAAAGTTGACATGAGATTTTTGTTGATCCCCCCTCCCCCTTGGTGAGTTTTTGCCGGACCCCCCCCCTTTTTGACCTCGCATAATTATTGGACCACCCCTTCTTATTCTTAAACACAAAACAGTAAAAAGTAAAAAAAAAAAGCACTTTCTTGGTGACTTTTGGGAGTGCTTGTTTCACTGAGGTTCCTTCTAGAAGTATGAGTTCCAGCACTAAGAAAGTATCCTAGCGCTGAAACAGAGCATGCTGATTTCTGCTCTGGGAAGTCTAAAAGCAGGAAAGCTGTATCTAGGAGCAGTACTGCACATAGTGTGGTGTCAACATGCCAACAGTTGTATAGGACCAGTCTGTTTATTGCAGAGTCTGGTGTTTTTCTGCCCAGGAGAAGTGGCAAGAGTATTTGTCCCACCATTGCAGGATCCCTTCCATATAATGCATCCCATTTTGAAAACTTTCAGGAATAAGCTTTTTTTTTTCTTTTGCCGAAGTATAGTTCTATCTGGTTCTGTTCTTGTTTGAATTCAAAGAAGATCTTTTATATCAGTTGGTTTCAAGCATTTGTTGTAACTGTGTGTTTATATTTATTATCATCATAATCATGATTATTTTTATTATGCCTTATTTCATGAAGGTTACATAAATCAAAGGAGTTTGCAAAAAATCAGTGTAAAATCAAGCAATTTTGATGATATTTTTATCTATTAATCTTTGAGTTCCACAATGTGATGTTCATTTAATCCAGGAAGGGTAATAGAAATTTTATAATATTGTTTTATAGGCTCATTGCTGAATCTAAATTCTTGGATTCTCAATTTATAAAATTAAAAATATGTTGCATTAATTTAAAATTAAGTACCATTCGTCTTTCAGTACATCAAGAATACACTGAACCCAACCTGGAAACCATTCTCTATCTTGGGAAGAGTAATTCACCTGGATTCTCCTGATCAAGAAATAAAGGTAATTAATATGCTCTGGTCTTATCTAAAGAAGCTGCTTCAAATACATTTTTTTTTTTTTTAAACTGATCAATTATTAAAATACAAAGAGCACTTCTGTATTTTGGAATGTTATCCTTTGATTTTGAATAATGCTTTAGAACAGTTATTTTTAAGCTTATTGTCATAAGACTAGTTAAGCATTAATCATTCTTAAAACACTTTGTACCAGGTGATTCATAAAGTACTGGTGGTTTTCACTGCCCCACATCTTTTAAACTACTGCTCATAAAATCTGAAACTTTTTATATGATATTGTCAAACATATAAGAGTTATATTTTCATTTTATTATTTATTCATTATTATTGAAATTCATTTTATTTCCATTCAAACACCCCCAATACATCGTATATTTAAATAAATGTTGTGTTGTTGTTTAAACTCTAAAAGTCTGGATCCAATATTCAAAATGATAGAGATACCTAATTAGGAAAATTTAATCTAAACACTTTTGTCATTAATTCATTTGTTTAATTAAAAAAAAAAAAATGCTTATTTGCATTATCCTTCTGGTCCTTCCATGCAAATTGAGTTAGGGTGATTCTCCTGCCCCTCCCCATTGCCTCCATTCCAATGTCACTGCTTTTGAATATTTTAATTATTTGATTATTTGTGGATCATAAGCATAATATAATACTACTAATCATAAAAAAGATCTTAGTTTATTTGTAGGATGTTAACTATTTTGGTTAAATTTATGTTTAATTAATTTTTTTTATAAATTTCAAGCAGATCAACTGACACACCCTTATCTGATCTGTGAATAACAACAACAAAAACTTTGCTTCTCTCAATTTGGTACTATTAAAGCAGTCAGATGTAATTCAGCCTTAAAATGTAAAAGTTTTGAGTCCGACTTTTAACAGCATTCATATATTTGAATAGCCTCTAAGGATTTTTGGGGCTATTTTTTTTTTTTTTTTTTTCCCATTTAGTTTATGTTGTATCCATGAAAAGCCTTTGTTGTCATCAATGCAAGTAATAATTCTTTCCTCTATTGCATCAATGGAATTATTATAACTATTTCTTTGATGTAAGTGCTGCACTTCTGCAAAGGCGTGAAGTTTGGTGGTGTTTATAATCCCCTCCCATTCCAATTCCTGGACATGCCTGTTTTACAGCAGTATTGACTATTACGTTCATACTTCACAAATGATAAAATTAACCTTGTTTTGAAATTACTTAAGTCATTCAGTCAGACCAGTTACATCAATTTAATGAAGTTAATCTGTCATCTGTTCTGTTTAACAATTTTCTATTTGAAAAGATGAAGATAATCTGTCATCTGTTCTGTTTAACAATTTTCTATTTGAAAAGATGAAGATAAATTTTAGAAGCAGCAAATCGATGATATTTTGCACACCATATTACTATTCTTACAATATTTAGGAAAAAACTGGTATTTTAAATTAAGTGTAATATTTTAAGTATATTGCTTAGAAAAAAAAAAATTTTACTGTCGTAATTGTACAGTAGAGTCTTGTAAGAATACAGATTTCCCATCAGCAGATTCTTGAGTACCAGATTTTGGAATATGATTTTTTGCATTTATCGTTCCTTCATCAATTTCACTTTTCATCTCCAGCAGAAAAGTATTAAATCATATCAGGTTATGTTACAACTTGGGGGATTAAGGTTTCTAAATTCTGATTCTTCTTCAAATTTTTATATCATAGGTGTTAATGTTATATTTTGTTTATTGAAGAATTTGCAGAAGTTTATTATTTTGTATAATGCTGCAAACAAAATACTCCCAATTCAAAGGTTATACAGAGCTGTTACCTATAGATTTATAGTTTCATGAATGTTTTGTTTTCTTTTGATATAATAAGTTGATGCCAATCAATTTATTTTATTTGTAATTACATAATGTCATTTGGAATTTTTCTGCCAATCACGAGATAAGAATTGAAAGGAAGCTATTGAAGTGACTAATCTGTAGAAAGAAAGCAGTCTAATTGATATTTGTATTAGCTTTAAATTAGAAGTTGTGCCTTTTTGTACTTGATATTTAAAAATACTACAAATAGTTAGTTTCCAATGGTGTGACCAAGATTACAACATAATATACTGCCAATAGAAGAAAAAAAAATACAATGTTGAAATAGCCTTCAGGCACTCATTTGTTTTCCGAATATCTTACTGATAAACCTCTTCTTGTTCCTCTGTACACCGTAGGCCAGTAATGAGAATTTTTTTTTTGTTTTTCAACACCTTCTACAAGTGATCTTTCTCCTTGATGTAACAATTTAAAACATATTGGTTACTGGTTCTGTTACACTCTTTTAAACCTAAAAGTAGATTTTAAAAGTGTTGTGAAGATCAGATTTTGTAGCCGTGTCTCCTCTTAAAACAGAACAAAATACAAATTTCAGGTCCTTTAAATAAACTTTTTTCAGATTCTTAATTCACATTGTTGTATTTATACCTTTTTTGGTAAACATATGAGATATCCATCATCTTAAGCATCTGGTATTAATGCAGAAACTAACAATGTGAATTAAAAACAGGAATGACTAAAGTTTCTAATATCTTAGTTAATTAATATCAAGTATTTAAATTTTATGACTTTACCATTGGAAATGATCTTTAATCAGATTGGTAATGATTTACAAATCTGTATTTATTATTGTTTCTTTAATATTGAAACTAAATCTCTTATCCAGATTATCTGTTACGATTATGACAATGACGGGTCCCACGATCTCATTGGGGAATTTGAAACAACAGTAGGTGAAATGATGACAGCTATAGAAGAACCAGTAAGTACAATCCGTTTCTTTTATTATAAATCATAAGGTTTTACTGAATTTATAAAATCTTTGTTGAATCATTTTTATTTTTATTTCATTGTCACTGAAATTGGAAAACTTTATAATGTGATGTTAAATCTGAACATTATGATTTTGAACATAATATAAAAGATGATCAGAAGTTTAATTTTCTCTCCTAAAGTAACAGTATGGAAGGAGCTGTGTAGCATTAATATCATAAAACATAACTGCTAATATCTAGCAGTTCATGCACAGTGGCGTAGCGATGGGGGAGGGGGGGCAAGGGGGTCTATCATGCCCCGGGTGCCGCTCGCAGAGGGGCGCCAAATGATCCCCAAGACATATATTACTATACGTTTTTCGGGTTTTCGGGGGGTTGGGGGAGGCGCCAAAAAAAGGTATTGTGCCCCGGGCGCCAGTTATGCTCACTACGCCACTGTTCATGCAATCTTTATACAGATGCTTGGTATATGCTTTTCCTTGTATTTATTGCCAATTAGCACATGGGTATTGTAATAACAATGTATTTTTATTTCAACCAAGCTGCAAGTGCAGCCTTGCATAATGGAACACACTTTTTTTCGTTGTAAAAAGTCATAATGGAAATTTGACCGTCCTTTCCTTACACACATTTAACTGCATAATTTATGAAAGCTGGGACAAAGCTTACTTTGTCAAATTTTGAATTCCTTATAAATAGATTTAAACAACCTTTTATAAATGTTAGGATAATCCATTCAAAATTTCCTTATTGTATGTTTGTTATCTTAGAAGTTGTACGAAAGTGATAATTAAAAATTATTTAATCAAAAGTAATAGATTAAAGACTAATGTAATATGAAAGCTCAGAACTCAAATGGCCCAAGTTTAATGAAACACTTGTGAAATAAAGATCCTAAAGTTTTATAAAATCATAAAACTGACATATGTAAATGTTTTATTTCTAAAGGTAGTTTTCAAAAAAGAAGGGTTTGCCATGTGGTCATTACATAGCGATCAATTTTGTCTGGAACGAATGTCACCAGTCATGACGTCATCAACTTGAACTCCGAGCAGTCAGTCCAAGATGGTGTCATTTCGTGATCGCATAAGCGTCCAAGAAAGGATAAACTTTGCATAGCCAAGCAAGGGGAATAGTGTGAAACGTTTGTAATTCTTTCAATTTTAATTATTGTTATGTATTCGTAACTGTAGAAAATACAAAAACCAGAATGTTTTCGTAATGTTTATAAGATTCAGTTATGGATTTCAGCTATAGATGGTGCTGTTATGTCCTGGAAACATCAATCTATAAGGAAATTACGTCATCAAAAGCTCTTCTTTAATGAAGTGAACTGTAGATTTGCTTAATGTTATTTGGAAACTAATTTCAGCATTGTTAAAATAATCATTTAATTAAATGGGAAATTTGCTTTTTGCAACTTCCTCTCCCTATAATAAATATAGTAATTTCTTAATTTTTGACTGAATTGTCTACTCATACACTTAAATTAAAATACAATAATTACACATTAGGAATAACTAAAAACAAAAGAAATTGATAGCAACCCTTTATAAAAATAATTAGAAATTTGCCAGGTAATTTTAGAAACTATTAAATGAAGTGATATATTTCATTGTGATCTTAATATGGTTCAGCAATGCATTAGATTAACAGATGAATGAAAACCAAAACAGCTTAAAATTATTTATTAATTCATTACTGGCTTGTACAGCAAAATCATAGGAAATGAAAACAAAGAGTAATCATAAAAAATTTTGGTTCCATTAAAAGAGGATTTCAAAACAAATCTTAGGACTTTGAAAGTCTTTCTGCTATCAGCAAATTTCCTGTGTATTTATCAGAAGACACTCTTTCCATTGCATATTCCATCAATGCAAATGTAGGGCAGCTGGATTCCTTTCAGAAGTACGTCTGTCACTCCCGTAAGATCTGGAATGCAGACTGTGAAAATGAGGAGGATAATATAAAAGAAACAACAGATGGAGGCAACCCAGAAGGACAGAAAAATGAAGATGAGGATCCACAGAATGACACTAACAACATCACCTTGGCCTGCTCCCATGATACACTTTCTAGAAAATAAATAAAATTACAGATTTAGATTTAACAACAGTGATTTTAATATTAAGTTGATTTGTATTTAACTGAAAATGCATTTCTGATTAAAGCAGGGATGGGGGTAAGTTCTAGTTTGCTTCCCATTTACAGACTGCAAGAAGGTTCTTTAGCTATTAAGTAAACAGGATTATTGGTTGCAAATGAAAGGAATAGGTGAAAGTTTAAAAAAATATATATATTGTTCAGTAGGCAGAATTAGTTTTAGATCAATTTAATTATTTCTTACTTCTTTTTGTCATTATATTTCTTTGTTATTCTTATAGTTATATGGTAATAAGATTTCCAAAGACAACTTCGTCTTAGTTGTCGGCAGAAAAAGAAGTTTCCCCTTTCCCTGCATTAACGGACGATTGATTTGAGTTCTATTTAATTATAATTAAAATAATTTGAATTTAATATTTTTTTAAAATCACTAATTAGAGATATAAAGATGCTTTGTTAAAAATTACATCAGTACATGTTGCAATTGCAACAATTTTGTTAATATCCAATTTTGTTAGGATGCCAATATCTTAAAGATAAACTTCTATAAATGTATTATAAATGACTAGTTTTTTTAACATCTCTTATTTCCTTGTTAATTTCTAAACTCAAGAAAACTTCTGTGGGTTTTTTTTTTGGGACGAAGTGAGGATCCATCAATCTGTCCTTGTGAGACATTGTTGAGTCAGTTTTTTAATTTGAAAAATGTTGGCCTGTTATAAGTTTTATTTTAAAATATTACTAATCATTTCACATTTTATGAAAATGTTCAATGATAACTATTTTCTTTCAAGCAATCCTGGCATGCACTGCTACACTAACCATCATATTCTTCTTGTATTTCATTAACTTTAGTAAACATTTTCTTTCACAACTATCTTATTAATTAATCAGATGATTCATTTATTCATCTGAAACTTGCACAAAATGATGAAAAGGCAAGAGAGGAAAACTGATTAACAATTCCAGACTGATTTCTATTATTTGCACAGCTTGACATTATTATAATTTATCAAGACATAATTCATCCTCTGTCCAGACAAGATGTTAGAAACTTTTAGTTAGAAATTCTTCATCTCATGGCCTTACATATATCTGAGATATATATTGTGACAAATTATATAATAATTTAAATCTTTTCACCTTGTTTTGGTTTATACCATTACAATTACTTTAAAATTTAATATAGCAAATGATTTTTTGTTGTTGATAATTTGCTGTATATTAATTACATAATGAATTTTTATTTTAGCATTTGCAAAATGAGAATTTTCATTTCAACTATGAGCAACAGAAGGGGGAATGACTATATGATACAAATTGGATATTAATTACAATTAATGGCATTAAAGCAGATTTCTTTAAAGCTCATTTTATTTCTTTATCAAATTCTATCCACTTCTATTCACATTGGACTAAAAAGTTGTTTAATGATTGGAAGTGATACATCTATATTGAAAAGTGGACTGTTCCATATCCTTTGTGATAAAGAGTTAGATATTTCTTTTTTTTTTTTTTGGAATAAATCTATTAATAACAATAATCTCATTGATTTATATAACATTTAGAAATTTAATTAAAATGTAATAAATTCAACAATTTTTCTATCCTGAAAAATAAAAAAGAAAAAAAGAAAAAGAAATGGCATCATGTTTACTTTTTTTCTTGTTAATCCATTTCTTCAATGGATATTAACAGCATTTCTTAAATTGCAGCAATAAATATGCTAAGTTGAAGAACAGAGAATGTGTAAACGAATACTGTAAGATGCATTGATACATATGGCTTCAGAAGATAAGTGTTTCTTAAATTGTCATTTATTCCCTTTGATGTTGATTTGCATGCAGTTCATTTAGAACTGAAGCTTTATTTGTTGAATTTCATTAAAGATGCTTTTCAACTAAGATTAACTGGGTTTTGAGGTAGGCGACAACAGATAAAACTGGAGGACTGCAATCACAAATAAAGGTTTTTTTATCAACAGACTATGGCTTTAATTTCAAAAGTTGCAGAAAAACAGTATTTGATCTTGCAGATCAAAGACAAACTAAGTTATATCAACCGTCTTCTGAATTTTGTGAAGCATTGGAATCTTAGTTTTCAATGAACTTAGTTTTCATTTTAATGGAAGTGGGTCATAATGGTGGTCCTGCCCATATGTTGGTTTTCCCAATGTCACAGGAGGGAGTCATTGGCTGATTCAGACTACATTCACTTCCTTGATTGATGAGAATCAGAATGAAGGACAGTCTTTGCTCTTTAGTAACAGGTTCCGATTGCCACTAGGCACCTGAAGATTCGGACTGTTTTGGAAAGAACAGTGTCATCCAAGAGTTATGTTAGATAGAAATTCCATGACACAGTGCACGATTTGCATTGGACTCTCTTGTTAACTGTTATTTAAACCTGAAACATTTCTGGATAAATTCAACTACCATCTCCTTTCCAAGATATTAGCCCTCATTAGAATATATTACATAAATAACAGTTAACTTTGATATAATGAATCTATAGGTATTGAAACCATAATGACAAATGCATGGATGCTATACAGAGAAGCTCAATATCTAAGCTGTAGCTCGGAATAACTTATGAAAAGTATAGTTTCATAACATATATAAGTAAACCTTTTGTACTTTTTCAAATCTGTAACTTACATATGGTCTATCTTTTTAATACAATCACATTAATGCAACTTTTCTTAATCTACTATAGGAAATTGTAATCAAAATTAATATTCAGATTTTTAATGTTAGCTATCTACTACAGGGTGGTATGAAAGTAATGCCTCCTAATTTTTTACTTTTGAATCTAGTGTCATAGAAATATTTGTGTAACACGGAATACTAACTGGAGGTCTCTAGTTGCACCATTCCAAGTGGTACTGCGATCAGGCCTAAGTGTAGCACTATCGAAATCCATTTACATCTCAGAAATATTTATGGTGGTGTGAGCACAGTTAGATGGGGGTCAGGTGTTTTAAGAATGGGGAAACTGATATTATTGATAAATCCAGATGCGGTAGAACTCTAATGGCTGTGACCACAAAGAACAAGTGCAGGATCAACATGCTGATCCAAAGAGGATATTCACACCTCAACAAATAACTTGTGCAATGCAATAGAGGTATCATAAAGGAACTTGGATACAGAAATGTTTGCAAAAATATTGACAGTTGAGCACAAAGAAGTCCAGAAAGCCATCTGCACTGAACTTCCCCAGTTCTACGAAACAGAGGGAGAGGCTTTTCTGTCACAGGTGACGAAACCTGGATCCATCACTATGACCCTGAGACAAAGAGTCAATTGATGGAAGGCACCATCCGAATTTACTAAGCAAGAAGTTCAAAAGAGAGCAGTCGGAGGGAAAATCATGACGAATAGTTTTTGGGACAAAAGATGGAGTGTTGTTTGTGGACTTTTTGGAGAGGGGTATGACAATCGACTCCATTCGTTACGTGGAAACATTGAAAAGACATCTTTTCAAGGAGTTCAACCTGCAAAAAAAAAAAAAAAAAGAAAAAAAAAGACCAAGATTCTTCTTCTCCATAACAAGTGAAGTCTCCATACTAGTCTGCGTACAAAAGAGGCAAAACTGGGATGGACTGTTGTTCCTCAGCTTCCTCATAGTGCAGATCTCGCACTTTCTGATTACCACCACTTTAGTCCATTGAAGGACACACTCATGGAAAACATTTTGAGGACAACACATTTCAGCAAAGTGCTCGTGCAGCCCTCAAGAATCGCAGCCAAGACTGGTACCGGACTGGAATACTGTCTTATTCACAGATGGCAAAAGTGCATAGAAAATAATGGTGACTTTGTAGAAAAATAGCAATCTCTTTATTAATAACTGAAGATTATTTCATGTAAATTTCATTGTTATAGATATAAAATTTACTGAGAAATAAAGTAGGAGGTATTACTTTTGCACTGCCCCTCGTATCTAAAAATTAATTTTATAGCAATGGGTTGTTTTAATTAAGCAGTGTGACCTTGATTATTGTACAGTATAAAATTAGTTCTATTATTATTTTTTTCTAATTAATAACGGAACCATTAAGACTTTTTTCATAATAAAACAACTTAGTATTAGAATAAATGTTTATTCAGCCAGAAAATTTGAAACCCAACAAAGTAGCTGTTAACATAGCATTGATAAACCAAAAATCAAATCGCATCCCCGCATTATAAATGTGATCTTAATTAAGAAATTTAATATACATTGTTGAATAATTGATTTATCTATAAAAAGGCACAATTGTTGGGATTTTAAGAAAAGTGGCCCTAAAAATAATATCTCATCACTAAATTTTAATCAGATGTAATCACAAGCACTAAACTCTGAAATTTGTTGTAGCATTTCTCTTTGTTTTATTTAAGGGCATAGTATTTTGGCCCATAAGTTGGTTTGATAAAATGACCATGTAATCAGATGTAAACAATTATACTCATTAACTTATAATTAATAATAATTTAAGTTTGAATGAAAACTTGATGTAAACTAAAGATCTATTCTTAGTTACTAGGAGTAATAGTTAAATACTCTGAGGCACA
This sequence comes from Thereuonema tuberculata, assembly GCA_023159025.1. Taxonomy (NCBI): domain Eukaryota; kingdom Metazoa; phylum Arthropoda; class Chilopoda; order Scutigeromorpha; family Scutigeridae; genus Thereuonema; species Thereuonema tuberculata. Next base: position 28,821,953 of record JAFIDM010000007.1, on the reverse strand, counting down.
GTATTTGTTTATTGTATAATGGCCTGTAAACCAGTGCTAAAAACATTAAATTTAAACAGTTGAACAATAAGTATAAAGTTTTGATGTTGATCAAGTGATCTATTAAAAAGTGGGCTTATTAATATTACCTTCTAGTCGGATCTAGTAAATACTCTTAAGAGAAAGTAAACTCTTACAATTACTCTAGATCAGCGGTTCCCAACCTTTTTCAACTGGCGACTCACCTTTCCTTATCGGAATACCTCCACAGATATAGGAATAGAAGAATATATAATAAAACCATATTTATATCATATCCATTCCTTATATATGATCAATTTTCGATTTTTCTGATCTTTTCTAATGGTTTATTCGATGGTTTCTGATAGTTTTAGGATCAAGTCGCGACCCACCGGTTGGGAGACGCTGCTCTAGGTAATTGTTTTTTGAGCTATCATAAGATTTTCAGTGAAAACATTCAAGAAACACACACAATATCCACCATTCAAAAAAAAAAAAACATACAATATTATAGATTGCAATTTCTGTTAAAATCAAGATTTTTGCTGTTTTACAAAAATTTTTCAGAAATTAAATAAGAAATTTTAGAGAAAAAAAAAGTTGCTTTATATTTTCAAGGTTACTAAACAATCCCATTGCTTCTACAGTGAAGTAAAAAAAAATAAATAATAATAATGGTTATATTATTTGTGTAGTTTTATAGATGTTCTACATCACAATTTCTAATATTGCTATTTTTTTTTTTTCTTAATGATTTTTAACTAAATATTTTAACAGGCCAGATCATTCAAAGTTATTCAGAACAAAATATTTTTCCACAACCCTCAAATCCCAAATCCTCCCACTACATCCAGGGCCGCCCAGAGAGGGGGGCAAAAGGGGCAGATTGCCCCGGGGCCCCACAAAAAGAGGGGCCACATCAGGCCCGAGTTTTTTTTTTTTGGTTGTTAAAATAGGATTGTCTTTTTTTTTTTTTTTTTGGTTGTTAGAATAGGATTGTCGTTTTTTGTTTTTTTTTGGATGGGGCCACAAATCCAATGTTGCCCCGGGGCCACCAAAGGTCTCTGGGCGGCCCTGACTACATCTCCATCCCATATGTCCCTCACGTCACCTTCCGCCTTAAAGAGACTTCTCCATCAACTCAACATCCATCTCAGCATCAAAGCGCAACCTATTATTCTCAATACCTTTACCAAACAAACCCAGAACAAACAATTCCTCTCTTAGTGGAGTCTATTGCATCCCATGAGAGCCTTCCTGTGAATCCTACATCGGAATGACCAAGAAGAATTTCACAATCCGCCTCAACAACACTGTGATGACGTCCGGCTAAAAAGAAAAAGCACAGCTCTCTTACGCCATACCACTGAAACGGGACACATCCCATTATGGAGTGCAACAAGAGTCATCCAACCTAAAAATGCCGTTTTCCAGAATGTCACCTTCGAGATGCACTGAATTCTGAAAACCTTGAACACTTAACAGCAACAAAGGTTGTCTTAAACATCTTTGGCACTAATCCTGGGGGGCCAATGAACTCCATTTCAACCCCCATCATCCCACCTTTTTTTGTATTTATTTATTTTTATTATATATATGTTTTTACTTTCTCATCTATCCTTCTCCTTTGCACAGTTTTTTATTTATTTATTCAATTAACCCCTTCAATATATTCCTCGTTTACTTTCCTTTCATGTCATAGTTTAATCTTTCTCCCTATGGTTTCACTACCATTCTGATTTTTTTGTAAATTAATTTCTTCTTTTCTTGCCCTTTTCTCTCATGTCACATTTCAGTCTTATCCCACTCTGGTTTTACTACCAATCCATGATAAATTTTAATCTGTCTTTTTTATTCTTTATTTACATATTCATGTTAATTATTAGTATTACTATTTTTATCTCTTACCAATTTTTCAACTTCTGTCAATCAAGTATTTCCATTTATATATATATATATATATATATATATATATATTCCTCGACAAGAAGTGAATTCTTGTCTCTTGATTTCCTAGCCTTGTCCTGACGTTGTCAGGGGGACTAGCGCGTGGTCCGTCAAGGCCCATTCGCGAGTAGTAGAGTATATATATATTTTTTCTGTTCTTTAATTTTTTTTTTTATTTAAAATTCTCTCCCTTTGTTGTTCTAGCTTACTTTCAGTATAACGGCATTTTTGAATTCAAAGAGAACCGAGTTCTCCATCTTCCCATGCAATTACTAAATTGTCCCAAAGGACACTTTCACTGTCCCCTCCTGCCCTTTCCCAGTCTAGCAGTGTGCTCACCATGGCTCGGAATGAACAACACGAAAACAACTTATTAGAAAAACAAACAATGGAAGTTGTTAGATTTGCACCTACCTTGATATAATATATATGTATAATACAGTGGAAACTCGATTAACCGTCACTGGATTAAACGTCACTCTCTGTTATCTGTCATCGATTGCAAAACTTACTTCTCCGTAAAATATGGGACATTGCCGCGAAAAAAGCTCGAACCTCGAAGAAGCAGAAGATGATGATTGATTACAGCTTCAACATATAAACCTTATTATCTAGTAGGCCTACTGTTTTATGTTTCTATTTTTATTATTATTATTTATTTGGTGTTTGACAATATCTATTTGTTACCGAACTGTACATGTTTATTGCGAAATTTCTGTTATCCGTCTATTCGGTTAACCGTCACAGTCCCGGTCCCGAAGGTGATGGTTAATCAAGTTTCCACTGTGATATATAAAATATGTATAATATATATACATCTCCCAAAAAGGCCCGAGGCACTGGGTTGAAATATCGAGAAAATATTTCATCCCGTTGTCGGAAAATCCCTCAAAAAAAAAAAACAAAAAAAAACCCAAGATCTATACAGTATCTTGTCCCACTGCTTCTTCAGAACCAAACTAAAATATTTTTTTTTTTAAACTTCTATTTGTTTGATTATTGATAATTTTTACATTTTATTAAACAAAATTAATGTTAATTGTGTGCATTGACAACATTCTCTAATCTCAAAATAATTAGAGATGCAGTCAGCCTTATTTGCTTTGTAATGTGTTTCAATATAATTATTTATATAAGAGGGTCAAAAAGAAAAAAAGTTTACAGCTGCCAAAAATTAAATTGACGAGTTTGCCATAATATCAGCGGTTGCAGAAATATCCTGTAGAGGGCTGTACTGCTCAGTGCTGGGTAGTCTTTCTCATGTGTTATGAGAAAGGAGGTACAAGCTTGTCATTTCCAAATGGCAATCTACTTCGTTAACTGGTCTCAAATTGAAACCTTTAAGAAATTGTGCAACAACATCACCTGGTCTTCTGAACGACAAGTGTGATCCTTCTTTATAACAATGCCTGACCACACAAAACTTGCTGTACGGTTTCCACTGGGAAATTTTGGAACATCCACCATTCAGTTCAGATTTGGATCCAAGTGATTTTTATCTATTCTCCGCCCTTACAAGAGCACACATCAGGTTGACTTCACATGCAATGGAAGTCGAACATGATTTAAATTGGCTTTAACAGCAGGGCCCTGACTCCTATCCAGCTGGGATGGACAAACTGATCACCTATGTTTCATTTAGGAATATGTTGTAAATATCACAGTGAGCTTGGTTGGCAGAAGGTACTGTCCAATCAGCCGATCATCAGCCAAAGATGCCAGTCCACACATTAATGGGTTAACCTGTACTGGAATGGTCTAGTGTGTGTGGCATTGTAGTAGTCTTCTGCCCAAACATGACTTTTCCAACAGTCAAAAATGCCATCAATGTGAATGTAAATTTTTCTGTAAACTTTATCATTATTGCAAACAAAAACTCTTCCAAACAACATTTCAGATACCAGCAACAGAATTCAACTCGTGGCACAAAATCTTCAGGACCCAAAGCTTGAACCCTCTGATGATTATAAGGGAAGCTTCTGATCATTTAGAACCTTGCCAGTTGCTCATTGATTTCTACCCATGATATTTACAATAGCTCGTACCTGGGTTCTCTTAAAATCCTGGTTTACAAAGATATCTTTGACTGTGAAGCTGCCTGTTTCCTTTAAGCCACTGATCAACTCTGCCAAAAGTGATGTAAGATGGAGCTTAATGATTTTGAAAATGCTCTTTGTAAAGCCAACAAGTGCTCTGCCATTACATTGAGCTTCAACGAAATTCATATCAAGTCGTGCAAACTCAGCAAAAGTAAACAGTTATTTTATCCTCGAATAGAACTTCAGTAAACAATGAAAGGCAAATGAGCATGACATAACTCTTACTAATTTCACGTGATTATGTGTTGTCCTAAGGATAACAATGGTATATGCTAATCTACCATACATTGCCAGCGTTTGGGAAGGCGGAGATTACCATTGGCTGCACTTGGGTCATTTAAAGTGTTGAACCTCTTGCCGAAATGCCGTCCAAATTTCATCTTTGTTTGCAACTGCAGCTTGATTTTTGGAATGAAATCAGTCTCATGGACTCAGCTCTGACTAATATGGAGGGTGTTCCAAAACTTCCCACCCTATCGACATAACAAAGCCTGTGCAGGAGCTGCCATGTGACATGATGCGTTATTGTGAAGAATGATGGTGTTGCACAGCAGTTCCCAAACGCTGGCAACGGTATGGTGGACAATCTTGGAGATTTCTTTGGGGGTTTTGCAATGTGTATGAGTATTCCCATGTTCCTTTTTCTTCCTTGGCTACACTGCATTGCCTTATTAAAGAATGATTTCCAAATTCGTATTTTCCACTTGCTCCCATGACGTTTCTCCACTGGCCCAGACCACATCAGTGGTGCCGTTGACATGATTTTTGAATCGACCCACATTAAAACAGCCAGTGGCTTAAACTTTACTTGAACGTTTATTTGTTGGCTAAAACTTTCCATTTTAGCTTAAACTCCCAATATATTTAAATCGAAACCCTTCATTTCGTGTAAGATTTTTGCAGGGGAAAACTTTTGTTTTTTCACAAACATAGAAAATGTCCTTTACCATCATTTATTACTAAAAGTTTAAGAATATAGAATCGCCATCTTCAGAAATCAAGTAGGGACAACATAAAAGATAAAAGATTAAAGAACAGTGGTTAAATAGAAAATAGTTGCTATGACTTCTGAATTGACCCTTGTATAATTGTTACTTTTTTTTACTCCTAATTCAGAATAATTGTAAAATACGACCAAAACTAGAATATGTAATGTGCCAATGTGGTCTTGCTGTTGAGCTTCCTTGTATAGTGCCAATACGTGAAGAGTGGTGACATGTTGCCCAGGTCAATATTGGTAGGGATAGGTTAGATTAAATTTATTCCGCAAGTTTTAAACCTTCTTGATTTTGGCATGTATATTGCCTGCCATTCATTCTGTATATGTTAATTTTATTTATATTTTGTTTCTGGAGATAAAAGAGGCATTTTAAAACCACTTCGTATCTTTACAGCATCATTACAATAATTCACGAAGTGGAGTGAATCTAAATGAATCTTGAACAAATTTCGTTCCGGTTTTTCATTCTACAAAAAAGTATATCGCTTTTGAAACCATTTTAAATCAGTTTCAAAAATTTTCTTAATACTATGTGTATTATTATTGCATTCTATAAGATAATGTTCCTAATTGACTGCGAAATATTAGAACCAGCGGAACCAGGGCCGGACTTAAAACACCCAGGGCCCCCAGGCATCTGATATTTGCGCCCCCCCCCCTCATCCCGAAAATCTACAACCAAAAAAAAACGTTATCTCCAATTCAACAACCAAAAAAAAGGACAATCCTATTTTAACAACCAAAAAAAAAATATAAAAAATTAAAAAAAAAAAAAAAATGATCCAATACGGCGGGGCCCCTTGGCTCTATAGGCCTAGGCGGAAATCCAGGCCTGAGTGCAACATTAATTCTAGATCGTGCAAAAAAAAATGTTTGATTTGGTTCTTGTCTAATAAATTTTCTTATAAAAACTGCCAACCATCTCTTATATAAATTTAAAATAGTTTTCAAAATAGCCGCAAGACGAGTTAAGAAGCAAAGTTAGAGCCGAAATAATCCCTTAGATTAAAGGCAGAGCTTTACAATAAACAGGACAGAGCTTTAACTTTCCTTTTTTTTTATTCTACTTTCTATAGAGTATATATTTCATAGCAAATGCTTATATATAGGGCTGGTCCGTCCATTCTTTTTAATAGCAGAAGCACAAAAGGCAGAAGCGTGAAATTCGATATGAAAACAGATCTTTCCCTAAGATTAGTTTCTTATTTCACTTACAGCTTGTTAACGAGATACCAGGAAGTTATAACTTAATTTCTGTATTGTTCTGGTGAGTAAGCGAATTTCAAATTACTTCTATCCAGAGCAAAAAGAAAAGTATTCAATACGCCAAGGGATCGTCCGTTTCAAAAATTCCCTGGGATTTATTTACTTTCAATAATGATTAAAAACAGGGCGGGATCTAAAAATTGTTTCCCCCCCCCCCCCCCAAGCGAAAATCCTTGTGCCCCGAATTATAGACGATGACTCACCAAGGCCACGGCGAGGGCCGCCCTTTCAGCGCAAAGCATAGATTTTTTTAATAACAGAATAGCAACTTTTTTTGGTAACATCCTTTTCCATATTTGTGGTTACATGTTGATAACTTTGATCCACAATCTTCTCAGTTGCGCACATGTACATGGGAATTTTTAAGGAATACAAATAGATGGGAAAAAAATTATTGGAAGTTAAAATTCAATGTTCCAAAATATTTATTAAAAGTGAAATCTCGATAGTGTCTATTTTGTTTTTAAATGTTTTTGGGCCAACTTGATACCTTTCCGATAAGAAAGTTAATAAGTAATTTAGATTCTAAAAGAAGATCTATTGGTTTCTAAATTGTGCCTTCAGGTTATAAATCTGTTACCATTGATTCTTAAAGTTTAAATAGTAAAATATAAAGGCTTAATTCGTCGATAAACATTTCGAATTACTATTAACCCTTTTTTTTTTTTTTTAAATAGATGATAAAAAGTCAGAAATATTTAAATTTATAATCTTAGATTTCTGTTAATAGTCTAACTAATATTTAGCAGGAAGTGAATTTGTATTAATATGAATTAGACTTGAAAGAATAAAAAGCGTTTGAATAACGGAAGACGCGTCGTGGAACATGTTTGCATAGGACTATTTTTTTGTTTATATAAATGATAAAATTAAAATTAAAAGTAGCACTGACCTTCAATGAAACCGAATTAATTTTTCATAGATATTCCGGGAAAAGATATCTGTACAAGCAAGATCTAGCAGACCGAAGAACAAGACATTGGAAGATGCTTACGTTCAAATCTTGTGTTTGTTATCTGAAGCTCATATCTATTGCTTTGTTTATTTAATGAAGTTATAAAGTGATAACAAAGCTGTTCGAATTCTTCGTAAAAACCGATTTACAAACATAAATTTTAACGAAATTTTAAATTTAGGAAAAATAAAATTGTTTATGAAAAGAATTTTATTTTTTTTTCCAAAATATTATTTTTTTTTACTTTTTTGAAATTCTGATACCGCCACCTTTCGTCTGACTGACAAACGTACCTGATAGGAAGTAAGCGTCTTTCAAATTGAAAACTTGTAAGAAATATATTAAAGATTAAATTTAATTTCTTTGTTTCTTTGCTGATTTAGATTTAAATGGGTGCTACGCAGGAATTGAACAAAATCCAACATCAGAAAAATCATTCACTGCCAAAATGAAATTATAATTTTGGGGGGCTGATCAGAGGGTTTGCTGAGTCAGTCTGTCCGTCAGTCTGTTCCTTGGCGATAGGGTTAAAGCCTAGGCTTCTAAGAGGAGAAGAGGGGAGGGGGCGAAATTTTAAAGACACTTCATTTTGATTATTGGTGGTCCTAACTTGGTGCTGCTTGAAATAAAATCCTTTTTATGCTCCTGAGATAAGGTTGAGAGAAAAAATTAGCCGAAAATACATGGCGAAATTTTACATGGTCATATTTTATAAAGCTTGATTAATTTGAGAAATTGGTAAAAAATAAAACAAAAAAACAAAAAACTTATTAATCTTCATGTTACTAATGAAATCATTTAACTATTAAATTAACTTCATTGTATATAATGAAGATATCTCTGTAATGCTTACTTATCAATAAGAACATCATTATCATAATCAATAAAGCAAACAAAAAGGCAAACATTTTTTTTTTACTTTCTTTAGCTACAGTTCCAGTTTTGCGTTAGACAATTTCTCTCTCAGTTCTATTACTGGCTTTCAGAGTTGTTTTATTTATTTCTTTACTTTTTTTTTGAAATAATGAATGATTGAAATTTCGTTATTAATTTCATTGTTTGCTTTTTTTTTTTTTTAATTGCGATTTTGTGGAAGAGTTTTCGTCTTGATTCAATCATCATTTAAAGCATTTTGAAATGCGCAATATGTAGATTGATTTTACTCCACAATTATGTAATACTAGTTTATACACCCCGTCAACAATGAGGGGATAACAATGTGACGGCTTTTAGTTGAGATAAGAGTATTTACCCGTCATTTGTAATTTCTTCATTTATGTCGAGAAATGTCTGAGAGTTGTTCGCTGAGGGCGAACTTCTGCATCTAATGCTCCTCTGGCCTGCGCTTACAGTAGGCTAAAAAGATGAACATTGAAATTTAAATTTTAATCGAGTAGACTAAAATTAATAAGTTACTTTTTTCCCTCTGGTTCTTCTCTCATTGCGTCACACACAGAGGAAGTGATAGAGATATTTAACAATACAGTAAAACCTCGATATAACGCTCCCGCTTATAGCACTATCCCGTTCTTTATGCTCCTTTTATACGGTCCCTGGAATTTTCTATATATCTCTGTATAATTTTACCCTCTTATAACGCTTCAAATCCCGCTTGTAGCGCTTTTTTTATATCGGAAATTTTGTATCGAAAAGAAATGTAACACTGTAAAGATTCTTTTTTTTTTTCCCTGGTAGGAGGGAATCTTTGAACTCTGTGAAGTTGCGGGTCTGTGATACAGTAGTGCAAAATGTCGAAGCGGAAATCCCTTTCTATAAGTGAAAAATTGCAAATTCTCCGTAAGTACGACGAGAATTCTACAGAAGTCAGAAAGATTTCGCAGAATCTCTAGGAATTCCCTCGTCCAGCCTGCGAACAATAATGAAAAAAAGGAATGCAATTACCGATGCAGCGAAGGGTTGTTGCAAACGTAAAAAAGAAAAGTGTGCACTAAATCTGCTCCGAAAATATATTAGTATTGCTCCTAGTGGTGTATCAATTTACTTTAATAATTATCTGAACCGCATTGAAAATGTCATAATTCATAACAGTAGCACACACAAACAGCAAACCACAATCAAAGATCTTTTTAATAGAAAATAAGCTCATAGTTGCTATTATCTGTTGTATATCTATTGCAGAATCATGTATGTTTCCTGTAAAATGGTGTCCAAACCTTTCCTCATTTCATAAATCATTTCCCGTCTATAGCGCTATCCCGCTTATTACGCTTGTAGGTCATGGTCCCTTTACGAGCGTAATAACGGGGTTTTACTGTAATTAGAATGGCCTAATGGATAAGACGTCTGACTTCGGATCAGAAGGTTGCAGGTTCGATTCCCGTCGCGAACGTTTCATTGTAAAAATTATTTCTATTTTCACAGGAAATTAAAATTATTTTTTAAACATAGAGAAAATGCGTTAGACACAGACAGATCTATATAAGAGATTGAGTATTAATTTACTATGTTTGATATATATTTCTCTCATATATGCTGTGATATTGTTGTTTGTTTTTTCTATATTTATTAGTACGAAACATGTAAGATGATAATTGTGATTATCACTATGTAGTTAACAGTAGTTTTCTGAGTCGTTGATTAATTGAAAATAGCAATGGTAAACTAACTATTAACTATGGTAACAATAACAAGGGTAACTAACCTGTACTATTGTACAGGTAATTTAGTGTAGCATATAATATTCGGATGTAAGTGTTGAGTGGCTGAAGTAAACATATGCACTGATTAAATCTGAGCTCTTTTGGAAGAACAAACAACTTGGTAGGTCCTGCTAGTATCTTTGTATCACAATCTGAGCTCTTTGTACTTTAGGTGTGTATCTGGATTCTGTTTTCCTGATAGTATGGATAAAAAAAAAATAAGTGCTTATTTTTTTCTATTGGATAAAGAAAAGAGGGGGATTTCATGTCTTGCATTGAATTTAAATCAACTTTTCAGTTAATTAGCATCACAGTACATGTAGAGATATCAAATAATGTTTTGTCATTTGCTGTATTGAAGATAATCTGGAGAGATTACTGTGAACACTTACTTTGAGAAAACAGATAGTGGTGAGTGTAGAAATCAATATCAATTTAAACTGGTTCTTTTCATTTTCATAGACGACTGTTCTCACTCAGAACAGTTTTATAGGTCCTAAAAAGTTTTTTAGTAACTAAACACTGATTTATTTAAATTATTTTTTTTTTCTTTCGTCTAGTCATTATAAGCAGGGATGGGAAAGTTACTTTTTTCTCTTTTTTTTAATTTTTTTATTTCTGTACATATATGGAAGTTTTAAATGTTTCATACTCTAGAATGCTTAGCAATTTTATAACAGATTTTTGTTAAATTTTTAGTCTACAAAATTTTATATTTTAATTCTTGGAATATTTACATTTAAAATCTTTAAATTGTAATTGCAATATCAGATTTTAAAAATTATTTAACAGAATAAACATTGAAAATTAATCCAGACGTATAGATCTTTTTATTTTTCAAAAATTTATTTAGACTTTTTCTTGTCATTGTGTGTTCTATAATATATTTGTAAAGTTAATAGTTATAAGTAGACGCGACGAGTTTTGAAACTCCCAGAATGCAACGCAGATTATAGATTGTCTTTCCTGGCCGTTCGCTAACATTCAAATAGAAGAGAAGCGACCTCTTCTATTTGAATGTTAGCGAACGGCCAGGAAAGGACAATCTATAATCTGCCTTGCATTCTGGGAGTTTCAAACTAGTCGCGTCTACTACAATGCTGTGAAGAGGAAAAATGAAATATAACATATACAGTCGGACCTCTATTTAACGAACCTCTATTTTGCGAACTTTTCTTTGGAACCAAGAACATTTTGCTAATTTCTTCGTAAAAATAACCTCCAAATAGCGAAGTGCATTTTCTATTTAACGAACTTTTTCGTGGTATCTCTTTTTTTTTATCCTTGAAATGTTTTTATTATTAATATTCCCTTAGAGGAAATGAAAGAAATGTGGATACAGCTGAGGGAAAAAGAAGAAATTAACGATGATGTGCTGATTGATGATTATCTTTCACTTGATTTTGAAGTTGAGACCTCGGAAACACAAACTGAATCGGGTATTTTGGACAGTGTGAAAAATAAAAACAATACAGCAATGAATTGCGATGAAGAAAATGGAAATGATCATGATGCAGAAATCAAAAAACCTTCGTATGATGAAATGCTAAAAGAAGCATTTGAAACAATCCGGATTACAATTTGAAGAAAATACTGAAGGGGTTTTTGGTGTATTGCAAAGATGCGAGACGTACTATCAGCGAAAACACTTTTTCAAAAAAAAAAAAAACCAAAACAAAATTAACAGACTTTATTAGTAAAATTTTTTAAGTACGCATGTGATAAAGTATGCAATATGTCATTAAAATTTATTACTTTTTTTAATATTTATTATTTATGTATTTTAAATCTGTTTTATGTAGTTTAAAGTAATTTTACAACGTGAATCTCTATTTAACGAATTTTCCATTTAACGAACTTTTTTTTCGGGATTTAGCGACTTCGTTGAATAGAGGTCCGACTGTATTTAATGCATGTAACGGCATTTTCCGGCTATTGTTTGCTTACAGCCTTGAAATAGACACTGATTAGAAAGGCAATTTATTTATTCATTCAAGTGCTGTTTCTTATTGTTGCTTTTTCATATCTCTGCCGCTTCAATATATTATCGGTCACGTGTTTAACGGACGCCATTTTGAATCCTTTTTGCCAGAAACTTTCATAATCTAGCGCAGGGGTCGGCAACCTTTTGTTGTAAGAGGGCCAAATATTTTATGTGGGGATTACTGAGGGCCGCACTTGGGCCAAAAAGGGCCAAAAATTTAATTTTAACAACCCAAAAAAAAGGAAAATCTTATGGCCCCGCCCCCTCCCATTGCATCCAAAAATGGAAGAATCTAGGATTTTTGATTTTTTTGTTTTGTTTGGAAAGTTTATCGGTTTTCCGGAAAGAACATAATTTTTATTATTATTATTATTATTATTTTATGGTTAACAACCATTAAAACCTCTCCCATTCCAAAATTCTTGGTATGCTTGCATACCCCTTTTTCTGGTACATAATTTGTAGTTTTTCAGTTATAAATTTAGTTAATTCAATGCCAAAAACTCAATTTTATGGAATATAATCCATAAATTTTTTTTTAAGACTAGCAGAATGTGTATTTTATTTATTTATTTTAATAATTGCTAAATGAATCAATTCAATGTTAGCTCTTAATTTATTAAAAAAAAAAATATAAAAAATTAGCAAATTCTACATTTTGCGCCTTAATACATGGGATAAATGATTTAAAATAATGACTTTCATAAGCATTGTCTATATTCTCGCTAAAACATGACTGGAGGTGATGTGTAGTTCCTAAGATAGTCGTAGAAAGGATCTCGAGCAATTTTAGCTCCCTCTTAGATGTGAAGTACAATACATTTTTAACAGTCTTTGCCAATTTTCTCAGTAGTTTGTGTGAAAGTATATATAAAAAAAATGGTTGAGAAAAGCAACTTAGTACCAATAAAAGTAACTAGATGACCGATGCAAATAATTCGCATGGTATCTTGATCAGTCACCGAATGATAATATAATAATGTGGAAATAAGTAAATGCAATTATTTATTATCTAAAGATATTTTACTTTGTAGAGGAGTAATAAATATCAGTGTTATTGTAAAAAGTCGTTATCATTATATACAATAGGTTTATTGTAAAACATTTAAAAAGCAGATATTGGTTTTGTCAGATAGAAACATTATCATATGGCAATCCAACAAAAAAACACCTTTGAAATAATAAACAACTCCAACATCTATCATGCATGTTAGTTAAACAGATTGTCAATAGATGGCGCCTTCTACATTTTTATAAAAAGGTTTTTAAAATGAAGTTTTTTAACAAAAACATTAATTTCAAACAATTTGTTTATTTTTCGTCATTAGCAGTGAACGTAATCTTCAAAATGATGTCTCAATCATTGATTTTTGATGAAGTATTAAGGGAGATAGTTGCAACCTGTGAAATATTCACGGAAGTAAAACAAATACCACATTTTTGAAATACCTTGAAATTTTTCGTGAATACATATCAAATTTTTTGTATTTTTTCTTACTTGTAGTCTGAAGAAGAGGTTTGTATAAGATACCTCGGAGCATGTGCATGTGACGAATATGAATTTTGTAAATGTATTTATATTTACTTTAGTGTGTTTGGTCCCCTTTTTTAATTTACCTTAAAATTTTATTTCAATGTGGTCAATCTCATCAAAGTAATCTAACATTAAGACATACCTTCTTGAATGTTTCGCATATAACCTGAGAATCAGCCACACAAAATGGGGGGAAAAAAAAAGTAATAATAAAAAAAAGATATTGTCAGAAGTGGGATTCGAACCCACGCCCGGAAGTCCTGACTGTGACCTTGGACCGCTCGGCCATTCTGACATGTTTAATTATATTATTGTTCTCTCCGACTCTCTCCACTTTGATGACAAACATACATCCGTTGCCTATTAATAGTATGATTGAATTGTAGTTACTCAATTCAAAACTTAACTGTTACTTAGCAACGCATTTCTTCACAGCCCTGATTATAAGAGGACCATTTCTTTAACACTCATCAGTAATAAGCCTTCCTTTATATTGATGCATTGTCGAAATGACAGAGACTTACGCCTAGTTTAGTTTAATGCACACACACCCTTTATTTACAATTATTTACAGGTTTATATACTGTACATATTGGACTGGATTCTGAGAATCAAAGATAGAGCTTTCTTTCTGGTCCATCACTCGGAAAGAGCTAGCGGCAAAGCTCTCTGTTTGGTCCGCCACTTGGTGAGAGGACTCGACACGTAGCCGATTGGCCTCCTGATTCAGCACAGGGCAGTTTAAGTGACCAATCGAGAAGGCTTTTCGACTTTGTATCAATATATTATATTACATCAAGGATAGCGATGATTGCAAATTCATTTGTCAGATCATCTTTTCTGGAGTTTAAATTCACTGTCATGGCTGTGAAAGACCATAGCTCTCAAAAAAGCAGTGTGCTGTATCTGGTTATGGTTTTACCCAATCATATGTCTCTATAGGTAGATAGTGAAACTGAAGCTTCAATCTAGAACCTCACCAGTATCTTATTCTGTAAAACACTGTGTTAAGTTGTTTCTGCTAGATCTACCATTTCAAAATAATTGCTCCAATAGGACAGTACCATTTATTAAAGGACTGTATGATCCTTAGGATCCTTCAAGAACACATCCTTCAAGGTGAATTATGTTAATGTTGCAGAATTTCCATCCATCTCATTCCACTAACTTACAAATTTGAACTTGATTTTTCAAGGACAATTCATTTGCTACATTTCTTGAATTGAGTAACAAAAATTTAGCCATTTGTCATTGTATGTCTGTATTTTATATAGGTGAACAATCCCTACCATACATCAAAATATCCTGGAAAGTGTATCCACAAATTAGCACATTGATCAAGGTGTCATTGAGCAAGTTCATCTCTGTGTTAATTGATTTATTCAATCTTCATTAAAGAACTATTCTAGATCAATAATTATAAGTTGTTTCTATTTGAATTCAACGATATATTTCCGTATATGATGTCCCGAAACAATTTAGCCAGTTTTTTATTAATAGATTACTTACCTTTTTTCCCCTTTTCAATACACATTTTGTTTCATTAAGAATGTATTTTTATATCTACTTAAATATTTCAAGCTATAGTGGATGCTTCACTGGAGTGAATGGTGGGCAGAACTGCATCGTTGATGCCCCTCCCTTCTGCTTTTCCAGGAACCTTTGAAGTTTTCTTTGTAGTAGAAATTGTTCTGTCAAATAGGGTCATGCCCAGAAATATGCAGACTTTGTATTTTAATTCTTGTTTATCGATTGAGCTGAATACTTATTTTATCTCTGTTTAATGTATCACTTCTAAATTGGGTAAAAAGTTGATGAAGATGTATGGATTTAAGTATTTATAAGAATGTAGATAAATGATGTAAAAACTGCCATGTTTTGGTGATTTTTCAGGTAAGATGGCCTTGTATTAATTATAAGAAAAGAACTAAGTATGGACCCTCTTACAAAGATTCTGGAAATCTCATGATGATGTCATGCCAACTCTTTACAAATAAATTGGTATTTATTACAATATCTGCTGCTTACTTTGATATATAGGGTGATGAGACGTCTCGACAGCCCTAGCAGAGTATTGTGTAACTTTGAAATTGATGCCTTTTCTTGTTGCTTAGTTCATGATTTCAGATGTTGTTTTTTTTTTTACTTTTATTGATGTTCACTGCTGTTTGCACAAAGATGCAAAATGAACACCCATTATCTTTTCAATCTGTAATCGTATTTTTATTTCTTTCATTGGATAAACTTTTAAAAAACAAAGAATGAGAAACATGTAACAGAAGCTTAAGTTAATAAATAAGATGGTTCATTTAAAAAAAAAAATGAAATGTTTTTGTCAATGAAACATTATGTATTAAACTTTTATTGACATTTTCCTTTTAAGAGGAAAGTCTATCACAAGAACGAAACTGAACAATATTTCTTCAAAGGCCCTCATGCCAGTTGGTTGATTAGTTAGTTCAGCAATGACCCTCCCCATAGATTTAGTCCCAGGGTTGTCAGAAGTTGACCTACCCTATATATTAAAAAGGAGATTAGTCTAAATTGAAACTGTAGGAAAAAGGCTCTCACCCAATGCTTTTGCACTTCTATAGAAATATCATAAAAAAGTCAAGTCAGTAGATAATATCCTATTAATAGTTCGCACAAGACTTTTATTTATAGACTAATGCAGAAGAATTTAACTATATATGTATTTTCCAGTATATATATTTTATTTTTTTTCCCCAAACTTTTTTTAGGTCGAGTGGCCTTGTATCAATCTAGGAAAGAAAAAAGGTAAAGGCAAATACACACATTCAGGAATAGTGACTTTAAATTCATGTAAGGTAAGACACTTTCCAGTATATAATTCTAATCAGTTTAACTGATAACATCTAATGTATATGATATGTATATGTATGTGTCATGGAAAGCAGTTTTTATGTTAGTCTTATAGCACCAAGTCTGAATTTAAATATCCCAATATCTTTCAGTTTTGTTCATTCATTATTCAGGGTGATTGAAAAGTCCGGCACCATAGGACAACTTCCATTAGTGCAGATAACGAAAAATGGAAAGAGGGGAAAGTTGTTGAAATAATATTGTTTTCAATCTAATGTGCTTGAATTTTCAATGTAGAATGCACTGTTGAGGCTATACACTGGTATGAGCTGCATACTAATGGAGAAGGTGTTCAAATTGATTGCCATCCTGTAGACAGCACATTGGAAAATGGCGCACATTCCGAAACATTGCAGGTGTTATTTCTGCCCAGGCTCTCCTGACATTGTCCTGCACTGTAATTAGTGTTCGGGCCTGTTGGTGTACACTGTAGACTTGAGATGCCCCCAAGGAAATCATCCTCAGGTCTGGTGGTGGCCATTCCACTGGACCCCATCAACCAGGGAGAACCTCATCCAGCCACTGGTGGATGTCTGTCCGAAGTGTCAAGGTTCCCCCATTCTGTTGAAATAAAAACACACATCTTCGTGTCGGGGGCAGATCATCCAAATAGGGTATCATTGTAACCTCAAGATGATTTCTATATCTTTCAGCAGTGAACCTGTCATTCAGAAACACAGGATCGATGAGAACATTTTTGTCTATGCCACACCACACGTTTAACTTTGGGTCAATCTGATGATAGGCCTCTATAGCTAGAAGTGGGTTTCATCTGACCAATACACAGTATTATGTCTATTGACTGTCCTGTTCAAATGGTAGCAGGCCTCACCACTGAACATCAGCTTCAGGGTTCCACTGGTCTTTTCATCTTTCTTCAAACCGCTCACAGAACTCCAACTGTCTATCAGTGTCATCACTGTGAAGTTTTTGCATAAAATACATGTGATAGGGATGGTAATGATTGAAGGATAGTATCCTGGGACACATATGCTTGACTGATGCAGAATTCCTGGGGCATCTTCCTTTTTGACCGTTTTGGACTAACTGTCAGCTTAGATAGTACATTAGTTGACTGTGCCTATCCTGTTGCTGTAAGTGGTTTGTCTTGAATATTGCTATTTTCATTCCATTTCAATTTGCTGTTCTTGAACTTCTCCTTAATTAGTTTTATCGTCATCTCATTTCAGAAGCCATTACGACTCCTTTCAAAAAAAAAGGATGAAAGCTTTCCTCATCCTAATATGCAGTTGGACAAGAAATTGTTGAAAGAATAAATTCAGAATTATAAGCTTATCATTTTTCATACATATCACAGACATTAAATTTGCTAACTTATTCTAGTAGGAGGGAGTACCTCAATAAAATTTGTAAATGGTAATCCATAATTTCTCCCCACCACCCCAAAGTAACTGTTCGTAGAAAGATCAAAACAACAATGCCAGTGTAAACAATTGAACAAGTTTGTTTGTTTTGTTTTTTTAGTTAACATTTTGTTTTTTTGTTAAGTTTTAAATAGTGAATCAGAATATAGAAAGACTGAAGAAAAATACATGAATCAAAAAGACAGTCAAAAGTCTTGAAATTTTGTATAAATTTTCACTTGCTTCATAATGTATTTTCTTCCGTATCACTTATCCCAGTGTTACAAGATATAATGACATGTGAACTTTCAAAAGCCAAGCTTGATAAGAGCGTGTTAAAAGCTGTTAAATTAAAATAAAAATAAAAATAAATATTTTTCATGATTAATAATAAAAAGATCTGTTCATTCCATTTTGTTCATGGTCTCACAGCTTCTTCCCTACTGGCCCATTTTTTACCAAAGTCAATAGGGATGGTCCTTGGAACAACCTACAGGTAGCTCTAGTATTTTGAACTGTACTTTTTTTGTGTGTAATCATGGAGTGATGGAAGAGGGTTTGATATGTATATTTTGACTTAAAATTCCATTTTAAAACTACTTTGCTCTTAAGCTTTTGTAGATTGTTTATGAGATCAGACCAGAAGGCAAGGAGCTAAAGTTCAAAACCCTCAGCATACATGAATTAACTTTATTTTAAATAACTTTTTATGGGATCTTACCAAGTGAGTGCTCAATAAGTGACATACCAACAATGTTCCATTTTCTATAATGGATTCTAATGATGTAAAATTTATTCTTTATATTCAAACGCTATTATTTATCTATTCTTGTAGCTCCATCTTGTAGTTGAGAAATGTTTAACAGTTTTAAGAAAAATGACGCATTGCCTGAAATCATGAAAAATACAAAATAGGTTCTGCTAATTGTCTTAAAACTAAATTTTAAAATCAACTCGAGCAATTTTTGAAAAAGCATTTGCATCCTTTAAGTAATACTCTTATCACAGGAAGTCACTATATTTACTAAATCCCATCATATGGGAAGCAGTCCAGAGAACGTTTACATGATGACTCCCTAAACAGTTTAAATGTGTTCAGTCAGATAATTTATAAGCAGCAGCTTTCGTAGGTGTTTAAATTTCTTCTTTTTTAAATTAAATATTAATTCGTATAGAAGTTATTTACAGGGTGTCTACAAAATCTGAATAAAAAAATTCCCTGATTTTTCCCTGATATCACGAACAATTTCTTAAAAATTCCCTGATCATAAGAGAAAAATTCCCTGATTTTAACTACTTGGTAACTATTTACTATTTTATCTAAGTATAATAAAAGAATAAGCAAAAAATTCTATAAAAACAGTAATGATGAAATACTTAAAAAAAGAAGAGAGAAATAAAAAATTATAAATTAATGAGTTTACAATATCTTACTTTTTAAAAGATTTATTGCAACAATATACACAAAATTAAATTCAACGGAATTCAAGATTCATTGTAATGTACAGCATGATACTGGTTATTTAAATTTTTGAAAGCTTTATCGCAGCAATTTCATTTTCAATCATTTCAGATTCCTTTTGTGCTGCTTCTAAGATTTTAATTTTTTTGTCATTAAGCCTTTTCAGTTCAAGTTCAGCCTCTTTTTCTTTTAACAGCTACAGCCAATTCTTGATTTTCTTTCTTTTTTTGTTCCATTGCCTCGGAATACTTAGCTCTTGCATTTCTTACATCAAGGACCATCTTCTTAGTAATTTCAATGTTATTTATGCCACCTTTAGACAATACACTATCATAAATGGATCTTCTGGCAATGATAGTTTCTTCTTTGATATTCTGCTCTAAAGTATCTTTGTTTATAGAAAAACCTTTTTCTAAGCTTGCATTGCCATGCGACAATACCATGACTAACTGTATCACTGTCATAGCTTCAGGTGCTCCATTTTCTTCAGCAGATATCAAACTACACCAGAAATTATCAATACGTGCAGTCGATCTTTTATACATCTTTAACTTTGAGATATTTTCTGGCTGTGAACATATTTGTTTTAATTGATTCTTAGCTTTCTTAGCTAAAGTTCATGATATCCAGTTTTTTTCAGAAAGAATTACCAACAGACTTGATAAACTACATGAAAATATATTTTCATTTATTGCTATTTTAGGGTCAAAACAGGACACTGCTTTAGTCAGCTTGTAAATAAGGGGAGATTTACTTTGGAGTTTCAGTAAACATTGAATCAATATGCGTCTACAGTCAACTTTAAATTCAGCTATTTGCAAATCGGATACTTTCGCCTTTTTCAAATTGCTTTGAGCAGATAAACCAATATCTATTTGTTTAACTGGCAGAAAATTTGATTTGTCCTCCACGTCTATGCTTGTAATATTTTTGCTTAATGCCTCTTTTTTAAGAAAGCGCTGCATGAATTTTAGTGACAAATTACTTAGGTCAGAATAAAGAAATGGTATTAAGGTAGCATCTGTTTGGTACTCCCTTAAGCAAAATCGGAAGCAACTAAATGAAAAAAAGCAAGCTTTGCTGGTAAGAGAGAATCATAAATAGCACTTTTAACTTCCTTAAAACTTTTTGAATTTGGAGCCATTTTGTCCTTCTCTATTCCTATAAACTTTCTTAGCAATGGGATAAGCTGCAATGATCGTTCTGTTACACCAGTGTTCTCAACCCACCTAACAAAGCAAAACTTTTTTGGAAATATTTGTGAATTTGTATATTCCGTAAATAATATTCTTCTTGCTGGGGAATCTTTGAACAAGTAATATAAAGCTCGATGAAACTCCATAATCTTCCAGTCCGTAACTGACACTCCTGTTTTGAAAGTTATGTTCAATGCATGTAGTCCACATGAGCCAATATTCAGTACTTCAGCATCTTCCTTGGTTTCCTTTAAAGAGCACGAAAGTTCTTTAAAAAACTTTTGATTTACGTTAGGCCCATCCATCGAGATTTGTAGAAGTTTCTTCAAATCCAGAGGTTTAGTAGCCTCAATAAACGAATTCACCAAATCAGTTGCACGAGTGCGTCCAAGAAAGGTTGAGTTCAAATATCTTGTTTTTACTTCATTTGTCTTTGTACACCAATATCTAATATTCCTCGTAGTAAGTTTCGGTTTCAGTTTCAGTGGCGGGAATATAGTACAGGATATGACGTCACTATTCAACCCCATTAGACCGGCCGGCGGGAAAGAGGGGATCAACGTGACACGTGACCTTGAATGCTCCCTTAAGATAACAGCTCGCGCTTGGCAAAAGATCATAAATTTCCCTGATTTTAAGTAATAATTGCAAAATTCCCTGATAATTCCCTGATTTTTTCCAGAATAACAAAATTCCCTGATTCCCTGATTCTGTAGACACCCTGTATTTAATAAAATAATGAGAGAAGCTACAATACAGATTTTTTTCTTTTGGTTGGTTGGTAGTTATTATTGTTTTTTTTCTTGTTTATTCTGCTTTCTAAATATTTAATATATCTTGACATTGTTTTATAAATGAAAAGACCCATCACATTTGGAAATTCATTATATATTGTATTACTAAAATTCTTTAATTTTTCTTTGAAGGTTATACCAGAAATTACTTTCTTGGATTATATCCGAGGTGGATGTGAAATCAGTTTCACAGTAAGTTGAAGATTTTAATTCTAAAATTTTAATATTTTTTTTTAACTTTAAAATATTTGGAAAAGTATTACTTAATCTTAAACTGATTAAAATGTGATCAAAACTGATGCGTGTTAAAAGTGTGTAAGGTATTTAATTAAAATTTGTCTGAATCAAATAAATGCATTTAGTTCAGCTTCATCCTGTAGCAGAAAACAATATTGGAAGGATTTAGTAGGAATGAATCTTGATCCACAGTCGTAGAAAAACTGAATGATATCATCATCATCTGTTGTTTATTTTCCTAGGAGTAATCGGTACAAAGTTAATTGAGTTGTTCACGTTCCAGTCCACCTTTGGAAAACTGTCAACCTCCAGTTCTTCCTAAAACCTTGACAAGAGATTCATTATTATGTCACAAAAGGAAAAAAGCTTTTATTATATTGCCTTGTTACATATAATTACATAATTTCAAATTAACTAAGATTTTTCCTAAGTGGAAAGTAATATTACATAATTCTGATTTCTTTTTAATAATGATCTTAAGACAAATCATTCTCTGCAGTCAAATAACAGTGGCTGCTCTGATGACGTGCAACACTTTCAGTGCAACACTTTCAATTATTATACAACTCCATTTAAAAACAACACAAAATGGGATAAATAATCAGCAAATGATAGAAACAAATGCTGGACGCAATAGAAATAATAACTTTTTAATATCATCGCATTAATGCTCCTCAAGAGGATCTCTGTCAGATATAATCAAAAGTTCTGTGGGTTGGTGGCTGCTGTAAGTGATTCTATGTTTAGAGTCATCCGATACTGTTGTCCGTGAAACCTGCGATTGTGAATGCAAATTTTTACTTCAGTTTTATTTGTAAATTTTCATCAACAGACATTTTTTTTATTAAATTTTGACTGTTTTAAACTTCTTTTTTTAATCTTAAGCAAAAACTTTCTCATTTCTTTGATAACTTGCTTGTAAATGATTTAGTAGGGGAGAGGGAATTGAGATTCTAAATAATTTTTTTTTTTTTTAAATGTTCACCAGTCCTATTAGGTATACCTATAAAATGTATACCTGTATAATAGGTGCTGATCGATTGTTATATAAGGTTAATTAAAGATAAATAGAGTTAAAAATTTATTATTATTTTCTCATCAATTACATCGCTGATTAGTTGAATTTTAATGCAGCTGATACTTTTACAATTTTTTATTTCATAATTTTCCCAATTAATTTGACTAAATAACTTATATTTTATATAGTTATCTAGTCTTTGACCATAGTTATTATTTAATTTTGAAATATTAAATTTTTTTAGCAAATAATGATGTTTTTTGTTTTTTGATAAATGCTTTTTAATTTTTTTGTAACAGGCCGTTTATACTATTTTTAAATATTACTGTATCTATTTTGAACTTATTTGTCTTTACATTGGAAGCACGGTGGTGCCTCAAAGGAAAAAATACACAATGTAAAATTAGTGAGAAAATTCATGTGCCAGCAGTGCGCAGGCCTCAATGAATTTTTTTAAAGCATTAAAATTCAAATTGAGCATTTAAATTATTAATAAATAATGGGCGAGACAAAATTATTTACAAGTGACATCCTGGAACAGCTGTTTCAGGCTCGCTGGCGATTATCAGCCAGGAGATTGTGTGTTTTTTCCTTTGAGGCACCACTGTGCTTCCGATATATCATTCATACCTGCCTCAGTACAGATAGCTTATTATTTACTGGTGATTTCTCCTGGCTGATGATCGCCAACGAGCGAGAAACAGCTGTCTCAGGATGTCACTTGTAAATAATTTGGTCTCACCCATTGTTATTTATTTGTCTTTATTTCACTTGAAGCAAGTGCATTACAACATTTTGATACCTTTTGAATATTCAGATGACTAACTAAAACAGGGTGTCTACAGAACCGGGAAATCAGGGAAAACCGGGAATTGTCAGGGAATTTTGTTATTTTTGAAAAAAATCAGGGAATTATCAGGGAATTTTTTTGGTTGAACAGATCGGTTTGGAGGTTTTTTTTGTTTTTTTTTTTAGCTGAACAGATCGTTTTTTTTTTTTTTTTATTTATTTATTTTTGGTTAAACAGATCAGGAATTTTAAAAGAAATTGTTCATGAAATCAGGGAAAAATCAGAGAATTTTGTTATTCAGATTTTGTAGACACTCTGTACAATTATTTATTTATTTATTTACTGTACGTATGATTTGAGACAAAGAAAACTATGATGGACTACTTAAAAACATATATACATTATGATTATTAGTCTAAAATGAGGATGTGGGGAGGGGAATAAAAGAAACGATTTAATCTTAAAATGTCTAAACAGAGACAACAACCAATTATTGATTTCTCATTATTTCTTTCTTAAACTTCACCTTCACAATTTATATAGTATAATCGCTCGCCGCCCCAGGCCGAACTGTGATAACCGTTACCTTGACCTAACTAATCACCCCTTCACTGTAGTGCTACCTTAGAGCTCCACTTTATAAAGTAATTAATTAAACTAGTCTGGGTCTACTCTATTCATCTAACAAATGTAAATCAACACAGGGATAGAAAATAAACATAAGATTTATTAGAAATAAACACACACAAAAAAAACTATATATAATTACGCGCAATAATAATTTGTCACGCACGTTAAATTTGATTTAATAATTATATATACACATTCCTGCTTCTAATTATATATACATACAAAAAATATTCAACTTTACAGACAAAAATGATAACTGGATCAGGTTTAAATCAGTTTCTCTCCCTTCAATTATTCCTTTTAATCAATATAAATTAAACTAATCCTATCCCGGAAAAGACCTCCAAAAGGAATTTTTTTGGTAATTGAATTTCATTACAAGCTCTGACTCTTATGTATGACCTCCAATATGGACCCTTATTCCCAAACGTAAAAAAACAAAAAACAATTTAACTAAAAATAAAATCTCTTTTTAATTTACTCAAAACATTACAATAATTTGAAGCAGGAAACTCGTCATAATCGAGGAAACAGCTCAATTTTTTTGGGGGGGACACTAAATTAATCTCACTGCCCAGTGTCTCTCTAAGCTGAACTATGAACTGGGTGAAGGCTCAATTGATTATTACTACACAATCAATTTAACAACATTATCTCCTACTTTTCTTTCCATACCTTCATTCACTAATCTTACCAGCCTCTTTCAACTCCAAAGCTCCTCTGGCAGGATCTGCATATGCACTCGTTAGTCCCCCAATACTTGTCCTCCGACAATGAAACTATCGCGGGAATAGTTAGCGAGGTAGGAAAAAAAACTTACTCGCCTGGGTTCAACCAGGGAAAACACGAGCTGTTTCCTCTCCAGAAACCGAGTCTCTTTTCTCACTTCTTTTCCCCCCAAATTTCTTATTTTTATAAATAACTTCAAAAAAAAAAAAAGGCGGGAAGAGTTAACAGATCACATTAGAGGAATAAAAAAAAAAGACAAGTGCATCTACTGGGGATGCCCGGAATTAACACACAATACAAAGGTCAAAAGGTGTCATCCCCCAAAATACTAAGAAAAAAAACCACAAAGATAAAAATCAGTTACCAAAAAAAAAAAAAGGGATAAGGTACACTAGGGAAAAAAAACTTTACATCCTATTTTAACAAAAAAAAATTTCTCCTTTTTCTTTCAAGTAAACTTATTAACAATAAAAAAAAAAAAATAGTTTGCCATTTCAAAATCCATCCCCAACAACCTGCCTCAAGACGTCGCAGTGGCGACTTTCAGAATGGTCACTGGCCACGATTATCTTCAGAACCTCCTATATAAAATCGGCATCTCTGATTCCCCCTCTGCTCTCTTTGCATGCAGGGGGAGGGCAATTCTGATCATCTTCTCAGTTGCAGTACATTGATGGTTGATGCACGAGAAGATACCCTTGAAGGACGGACACAACTCTACTGGACGGCAATGCATCAAATGGCTGAACAGCCAAGGATGGGCATTGGCTCAACTAAACTAACAACAATAAAAAAAAAATGGAAGAAAATAAAATTGTTTACATGCAACAAATATTAAAAAAATGTGACCTCGGCTTAGATCACAATAGATCATCAAAATTAAAGCTTTTTGTTTTGTTTATCAATATAGATAATTAACATTTTGTCAATTTTACATAACTAAGATAATAAGATTAAAATCTTAATTGTTCTTTTCTTTTGTTTAAACTTCATTAATTAAGAAGATTCATTTTTATACAAACTGTTCATTATTTGGTTAAAATTAAAATCTTATCGTATATTACGTAGCGAACTTGATGTTAATTTTATTGGAAAGGAAACTGTTCCTTGTGCTGTAATTATCATGGGTGTTCCGAGGGTGGAAGGGTTATTAGCAGTTGTAAATACACCCATTGCATCCGAAAATGGAAAAAAAAATCTAGGATTTTATTTATGGGAAAGCCCATCATCCCTTCGTTTGTAACCCCCCCCCCCCCCTTTCCTTTGGAAAGGACACGACTTTTTTTTTTCGGTTGAACACTTAAGTCAATCCCTCCATTCGAAAATCCTGATTACTCCTATGCCATTTTGTATAGGATGAATGGGGTATTTTGATTTGAATTTGTTTATCAATAAGAAATAGGTAGACGGGAACCAATAAAGGCAGTTCCTGTATCTAAATTATGCTAATACAACTTGTGGAATTACTTATAACTGTTGCCCGAAAGAAACCCATCACTGGCACAGGAAAATCTCATTCTAATTTATTATTTTTATTTCATAGAAATTCTAATTCAAAAAGAGCTTTAGTTAATGAAAACAAAATTAACAGACGTATAGAATTAAAGCAGAAAAACTTAAGATATTTTTATTTTATTATTAAACTGTTTAATAGACGTATAATCAAACAAATAAAAATGTTATGTAAACTTAGTTTCATTATAAAGAACTATCTTTGTACATCACAAGTTATGTGGATAACATTTTAGAAATCTAGACCTAAATAATTTAGGTCTAGACAGATTTTTTTTTTGTATGTACGCTATCGTTAGGTAGTTGCCCTTTTTATATCTGTTTCCTTTTGCATGACAATTAATTCATTTAAATTAATAAAATAAAGATTCATGAAATAAACTAGTAAAAATAAAAATAAATTTTTTAACTATTTTGCAGGTAGGCATTGATTTTACAGCCTCAAATGGCTATCCTAATGATGACAGATCATTACATTACTTGTATCGAACAGATGTCAATGAATATATCAGGGCTATAAACGATGTTGGAAATATCATTCAAGAATATGACAGGTGAGTCTATCAAGAGAAAATTTCTTTTTTGTGTATCCAAAAAAAGAGGGAAAAAAAAAAAACTGAAAGTTAAGACCAGTCCCAGTTGGTAAAGGTAACAAGTAAAAAAATACCTGAAATTGGCTTCAAGGTAAAATCTCAAATGAACACACACCTATTTTTTTTTTTTAATTTTAATTAATAGGTTTTTTTCCCTCTTTGATGTAGGTGCCTATACGTATTGAGGGAGGGGATCATCTATGGGAGGGTTCCTTTTTCATGGGTTAGTCTTCAATGGGTCCTGAATGCTCACCATGCATGGAGTACTAGGAAAGAAAAATCCTGGCAGTTGAGAAACTCTTTTTTTTTTTTTATCTTGCTTTCCTTTGCAGCCATTACTTTGACCTCTGCTTCTGATAAACAGGAGGTGTCATGTTGATATCTTTCCCCTGCCCTAATATCAATCGGCTAGTTATGTCCTGGTGTTTTGATAGCCTGGGAGGGTGTGGGGTTAGTATCTTCTCTTCTGTTTGGTTATAGTTTTTGTGTATTTCTGAAGTCAACTCGAAAGTATTTTTTGGCCGTAACGACGCCCTCTTGTTGAGTTTGAATTTTGAAATTTTCATTCTTTCTTAGCGATTCATCCGATTTTTCAACTTTGGGAAGCAATCCCACACTGGTGACCAGTGTCCTGTTCCAGTCATTGTTAAACAAATCTCTGTTGATTATTTTACATTAATAAACCTCTATCTGCATTCTCCTTTCTTAATATTGGAAGGAAAATGGAAATAAAACATGCGTACTTGGTAATGTGAAGTAAATAAATGAACAGGATTAACCTTCATCCGCTCGTGCCCTCTAGCGTCACACTTCCACTCGCATCGACATTTCTCTCAGACAATTTAACGACGATGATATGGATGATATTTTAAATTCCTTCTACATTTGATCTAACACCATCATCTCCACACTGGCTTCCAATTTTTAATTTTGACAATAGCTTACATCTTGGAATTGTAGAGGATTCCGATCCAACCTCACAATGCCAAAGCCCTTATTCACATCTACTTACGAGGCTGATGTGCCTAGACGAGACATTCCTTAAAGGCACTGACACTTAATAAATCTTTGAGGACATTCTATTCTAAATAAACAGCAAGTTGGTAGAGGAGAAGGAATGTGTGTCCTCATGTGACATGATACTCCTTTCTTTCTTGTAATATTTATTGCTCCTTTGGAAGCTGTTGTTGCTTACATACCAATAGAATGATCTTTCCTTCCATTGCATCAGTTTTGCCTATAGACTTGAAATACTTCATTTTTCCTTCCTCTAATATTTGGAGAATTTTAATGCTCACTGTATGGTCTGAGGCTCTTCATCAACTTACAATTGAGGTATCATTATTGAAATACTACTAATTTGGCACTTGGTTCTGCTATGCTTTTTACCTGTGTTTTTCTGGGAAGTTATTAACAGTCCTGGAAGCACTGACCATTGTCTGGTCATTCTTCACAAAATTCCTTGAACTTCAGCATTTACTTCTTGTCTCCTTCATTAGAAATTTGAAATTAAGATTGGCTAAACTTCACTAACAAACATAATCTTCAAGCCATTGATCTGTCTGATGATGTTAACAATATTATTCAGAATATAAATTATATGATCATATCTACAATATGGTCAGAAATAAAGTATACTGAAAGGTGGTGGCACTGTATACTATTTTTATTGCCAGGAGGGCAGCATGATGAAGTTAGTGTGACCATGTTTCATGAAAAGAATGGATGTACTGCTCTGTGCTATGTAATGGCTCTTTTAAGTATTTTGAAAAGGCTTTTATTGTGGAGCATTATTTTTGCACATACAGAATTGGCTGTTCCACAACCATCCACCCACCCAACGAAGCAAACAGTGTTGTCGTTTGGGAAAAAATTTAGGCAGACAGGATCTGTTCTGAATCAATGAAAAAGTCGCTGTGAACATTTTTGCACATCCACAGATAATGAAGATAAAGGGATTGTGGTTGCTAACATTTTGCATTCAAACTAAAGTCAGTAGTATATTGCTAGCTAAAGAACTGGGTATGAAGAAACATCTGTGCACACACTTCTAAATGAATTGGGAGCATTTTCATATCATATGCCATAAGTTATGCAACCCCAATAAATTAGAGGCCTTTATTATGTGCTCGCACATTGTAAGAAGATGAATATTTTCTGTCCTATATTTGGTTTTCTGATGAATGTTACATCACCTTGGACAGTAACGTGAACAAACAAATGATCAGATTTGTAGGATTTTAACGGCCGAGAAAGATTCTTGAACATTCTCTACACTATGAAAAGGTTACTGTGTGGTGGGTCATTTTTGACCATTGCATCATTAGACCATATTTTTTGGAAGATGGGACTGATAGGTGTGTTACTGTCAATCAGGAAAGGTACGGAGAACTGGTTGTCTCACCCTTTGTGGCAGAATACATTTGGTATATTTTGATGCCAGCCATACTCTAGTATTTGTACTAACATTCTATACACATCTTCACTATTTCCACTCCACTCTAAACCTTTGATGGAATTCCACTATTATCACAGAAGAGAGCTTGAAAAGGCAGAGGTTATGATCTGGTCGATTGCCCAGAGAGACACTTAGCATTTTTACATATCTTCTCTTAACAGTTAGATTTCTTCAACACTCTTTTAGATAGGATAAAAAAAAAAATGCATGGTTGCTTCTTTCATTAAGATTTAGTAATTCTTAAAGAGAATGATACTCCAATCAACAATATCTGTGAATAAGTTGAAATACTTGAGAAAGCTGTCTCCTGGAACTCCAGTTCCTATAGTTTAATCACATCTTTTCATAAACCAAACAACAAACTGAAGCCGTTTCACTTTGATCCACTTCTTCCAGCAGAAAAGCATTACAATATTAATTTTTCTTTAGATGAATTTGTTTGCCTTAACAACTCTGAAATCACTATCTGTGGTCTCACCAGAATAATTACAAAATGCTGTGACATTTATTTATTACTATTTTTTTTTAGAAGTTATTCCTTCAATTTTTAACAAAATATGATTGGAACATTTATTTAATTACTATATCTTTTCATATTGTACTCTTTTCCTCATAAAACTTTATTATTCCATAATATTTCGTTCTTTTTGTATCAAAAGAACTTCCTCAGATGGTTAGGGATATTATTCTTGCATTACATCTCATTTGAAGAATACAGGTCAAGATTTAATATTCTCCCAGATCAGGGTTTTTTTTTTTTTGCCAATGTTTTTCTATCATTCCACCTTTTTCACATTGAAGATATTTCAATATATTTCAAATCAGATTTCAAATCTGCAAAAAAAAAAAAAAAAAGGTCTTAGTCTAGATCACCTGCTACACATTGGAAATATTTGAAAGTTAACTGCAATTTTACATTTCAGATCTACACTAAAGCCCACATATCTCCAACTGTCTTCCAGTCTTTTCCCTTTGACCACTTATTCAGTCATTGAGAATTTCACATCTGTACAGATGCCTCTAAGGAATCATCATCTGTTGGAGTGGCTTTTTTCACTGAGAATCATACAAATCATAGCATTCAGTCTGCACTACAAGAAGGGCTCTCCAATACATTCTATACTTTTACTTTTTTTCTTTTTGTGTTCCGTATATACTCCAATAGAGGCCCCCGACGTTTATTTGCAAAACTTGCCTCTGCTCCCGGCTCTTAATAGAGACCGGCTGCTATTAGAGGCCGGCCATTATTAACAAAAACATTCAGAACCAATATTTTTACACATAAATACCGGCTAATATTACAAACATCTACTTTATTTGAATTTCACATGATACATAAAACTGTTAATGGCATTGTCTTTCTGTACCTTTCGCTACTATTCGTCGTTCGAATCCTCAATGACAGGCGGTCGCCTCACCGGAAGTTTCTTTCGCATATTCCACAGCGCGAATCTTAAAGGCAATGTCAAATGACCATTTCCATTTTGTAAGGCAATGTACCGTAAGGTATTAAGCACGACTATAAAGATACGGACGCTTACACTGCACTGGTAGGTAAATATCAAAGACCCGGCTACTATTTGGCCTGTCCCCTCTGCAGCCCGGCGCTTATTAGAGACCGGTGATAATAAGAGCCTCGGCATTTATTGGAGCATATACGGTATGTACTTTTTAAGTAACAGATAATTAATTTGTTTCACCCATTTTTCAATTTCTTCAACTCATTGGCATCAATACCCTTGTATTTTTATATTGTATTTCTCTTACTTAAAGTAGGGTGACCAGATGTCCAGGATTTTATAAATAATTGGGAGTCATTTTTTGGTCGTGAAAATTGTTTTCATGATTGACGTCAGAAAAACCTCTGGTCTCCCTAATCTTAAGATATTTTTTTGTTACTGTTTTAAATTTTATATTTTACCCATTTGCACTGGAGTGTTTTATATTACTGTCATTTACATTAAACTTTTATTTCTTTGTATTTTTCGACTGCATTGTAAAAGTAGTCTTCGTATTTTTATATTGCAGTTTTAGCTCTTACTTTGTTTAGCAGTATTTTAACTTTTTGTCCTTGTCTTTATCCAATTTCTTTTTTATTACTGTGTATTTTGATGTTTATAATTGTATGTACTTTTTTTTATATATATTTTATGGCACTTGACCTTTTCATAGCCATGGAAACTATTAAACCTAATCAATATTAATGATATTTTATTATAATGATGACATTAACATAGGTGAGAAACAGAAATGATATTTTTCAATGAGGACTATGATTAATGTAAGGTTCTGTTGGTTCCATATGTTAACAAAAGCTTACTTAATCTTGGATAAGGATGTTTTTGATCTGTGCTTAGATCAATGAATTTTCTTTATTGTTGCCCAAGTTGAGCCAAGTGTTGCAACAGGGGTTCCCAAGCTTTTAGGGTTTAAGTTCCTGTTCTATAATTTTTCTTACATAGGGGCCCTCGAAAACTTCAGTTCCTTAGAATCATTAATGTCTTTCAGATAGATTAGACACAAGATAACATTTTTTTTTTTTTTTATGTTGAAGTAATATTTTTCCATTTTGTATCAATACTAGAAAACATGGTGAAATGTTGTCTTTTTTTTAAAAAAAAAAGAAAATGCTTTTTATAAAAGTTTTTTTTTTTATCCATTATCCAATGTCCTAAATGATTTTTTTTTCTTATTTCAAAAACTGCCAATAATTTGCATTTACATTTAACTGCTGCCATTTATTCCATAGGATATGTGAAATTTTCAGTTGGATCTTAAGGAAATTATTTATTAAATATTGTTTTTTTTTATTTTTATTAATTATCCATTTTTTTCATTTTGTTTGTCCTTCTCCTGTCATTTACTATTCAACAGAGCATTTGAAACCCTATAGATTGTTTGTGACTTAGGTAATATGTTGCATAATGCAAGTCTGTTTTTACAGATTTTGGATTTCAAACAATGCTGTACTAAAGAAGAGATATTTTAAATGAAAGATAAAAGATTATACCTCTATTTTAAATGTTAAATTAGTTTAAGAAAATTATTTAGAATAGGCTATGACATAAACAGTGCTGTATTATCTTAAAATCTAATACTTAGTCTGCCACAAGGGCCTCTGTTGTTTTGCTCAAGTAGGTGTCACTAGATTAATTAGTTTTGCATGTACTTTGAATATTTTGCATAGGTGATTTCGGCAAACTCTATATATAAGTATGGATTTCTGTATGTTGATAACTGTATATGCTTTGCTAAAAAAATGTAAGGAGATTTGCATCTATGAAAATTTAAAGAATATATGGAGGAGGTTTTTAAAGTTACTATTTATGAAATCAATATTTTTATATTTCAGCAATAAAAAGTTTCCTGCCTTTGGATTTGGTGCCAAAATTCCGCCCAGCACTGAAGTTTCCCATATGTTTCCTCTGAATTTTAATCCTGATGATCCCAATTGTGATGGTAAGTACAAGGATCTTAAATTAGATTTACCGTTTGATTCACAAACCACTCCCTTTAGTTCACATTTGACAAATTAGAATTTCTGAGATTTTTGCTTTAAAAGTTACAACAGTGGTAGTTTGCAAAAGATAACTGAAATGCATAATTAAGGAATTCATCTATATGGAATTATATTTATGAATTGTCAATCATTTTTGAGCAAGAACTAAAAGTAAATTTTAAAGAATAAAGGTATATCATGTTATGGAAAAGAAACAAACATTAATTATCATATACAAATGTGTGTTAATTTTACTTGCCATAGGGATAGGACTGTTTATTAAGTCATTAAAAAAATCCATGTTTTATTGACCTTCCCATGTGATTGCCTATTTGTGTGAGGGACCTGATGAAGATTTCTTTTCCATAGGTTTGAATTCAGTTCATGTGTTTGCTGTCCATGGAGAGCTTGAACAACTCTTTGCTTATTTGTCATCTCGGGATATCCCTGAGAGATCAATTGGCTGGTTTTGACTAGTCTCAAGTCATATAATCTTGGGAGGGCATGGGATTAGCTCCTTTATCTTCCATTGCATAGTCTAAGTATCCCTGGTGTTGCCTAGAAAGTTTTTTTTTAATCTTTATAACATTTCCTTGTTGGTCTCCATGATGTATAAATTTTGATTTTGTTCCGTATGGAGTCTATTTTTAAGTTGGGACTCATTTCCAACCCAGCTAATGCTAACTTCCTTATCTTTTATCTCTACTTATGCAATTTTAGGAGGAAGTTGGCATCAGCAGTGTGGGAATTGTTTCTCAATTGAAACTTTAAATTATTTTACTCCTTTCTCTGCTTTCCCTTATTTTTTTACCTAAGAAGTTGTTGCTCATCAGTGTAGGCAATGACCCTTTTCCAATCATTGTTCACGAACTTCATTAATCTTCAATCTTTACATCCCATCCTCCCTGGATGGAAATTGATGTAATAGATATTAGCCCAACTTCACTACTTGTAACAGCTATTTTCTAAACCTATTTTAATTTTTGTTAGGTTATTCTTTAGCTTTGATCGTGTGCTCTATCCAACTATACCATTCGTTGCAGGACATTTTTGAAATCGTTCAAATAATTTTTGCTCACCCTGCACTTAATAAGCATTATTTTTTAAATATTATTTAATGTACCATTTAGTCAAATAGTCATTTTCACTTCAAGCTTTATAATTGATACATTACAATTCAAACTAACATTTTAAGGTAAACATTGTGAAATTCTGCTAATTGAAGGTTAATATGAATTAATGACTTACGAATTTTTGATCTTACTACAGCTGTGGTGGAAAGATCTACTTAACTATTGAAATATTCATTTTTAACTGAAACAGGCTTTTTGAATATTTGTAATTTATGTTTAATCTAGAAAAGAGTGACTAAATTATTTTTGAAATTTTTGTTTTTTATTTTATTAACAAAATGTAAATACTAGCTACAGAGGGTGGACAAAATAATATGAACACCTGCAATCTTTAGTAATAGGGTGTTTGGCCTATCCTTCCCCTGAATTACAGTTTGTATCCGATGTAGGATGGACAAATAGTCATGCACAAAGTTTAATTACGCAGCCAATCCTCATGTAGAAGTGTGGAGTTAGTAGAAGGAAGGAGGTAGTCAACATGGAAGGCTTCTGTGGGCATTCTCCACACACAAACACGTCCGGTGATCTGAAATAATGCAGATTCATCAGACACAAATGATTGTGTCCCCACTGCTGTTGTGTCCAGTGTCTGTGCTCACGGCACCATAACTGTAGCTTCAATGCATTTCGCTGTGTCACCAATGGTTTTGGAATAGTCGCTCTATCATGAATGTTCACAGCGAGCAGTTCCCATTGGATAGTTTTGGTTGATACAGGGTTCTGGAGATGGGTGTATCATCTCAGAGGTTATCAGGGTCACTGTTGGGTTACTATCTGCTTCAACACCCGTCTATCCCTGTTCGTGAGCTTTGACTTTCACCCACTATTGGCTGTTCTCCTCAATGAAGCTCCAGCAATGTGCGCTCCAATGATCATGCCTCTTTTGAAGTCTGAGTGGCCAGACATAATGGCATTTCACTGCTAGCACAGTTGTCACTTGCAACCAGTACAACTGATACCTTCACCTTCATGGCCACTAGGCGGCAGACGTCTATTCTAGATGATGTGGCTCTGCTGTGCAAGAATTATAGCCACCCCCTGTAATTAACATCATCTCTCCTTGTTTTTTTTTTCCCTATTAACTGCTAATGAAGATGGAAATCAATTCTATTTATTTAATTTTTCTTTCATATAGGAGTGGAAGGTATTTTGGAAGCATACAAGGCATGTGTTCCCAAAATTAGTTTTTTTGGCCCAACCAACATTGTACCTATAATTAACAGTGTAGCAGAATATGCCAAAGAAGCTCATTTAAAACCAAGAGCAGTGGTAAGTTTTTAAATACAGTAAACCTCTCAAATCCAGCCTAATGTGGTGCCCAGTAGGCCGGATTTCAGAAAAGCCGGATTACCGAGAGAGTTCTTAAAATAGCTCAATTTTTGTGAAGACATAATGCCAGGTTTAATTAATTTAACCCCATTTTTCATAATTTTGCACTCAAATGTTTATTAAAAACAATACAAATGTGCTTTTTCTGACACCAAGCTGTAATGATATAAGACACATCCTCTTCCTATCTACGCTATATTTCGCAGTTTACAAAGAGTTTTTTCCATGTATATTATGCCCGATGAAGCAGTTAAAAGTAATAAACTGCGAAATATAGCGTAGATAGGAAGAGGATGTCTCTTATATCATTATCTAGTGATATTGGTTTTGCAGATTCCCCTGCATCCAATCTCCTTAACGCATTAAGATTCTGTTCCATAAATGACAAAGTTTTTCTTTCTTTTTTCACTCATAATGAATACGCGCGGATAGGAAAACAAATTTAGTTATTAAAAAAAAAAAAAAAAAATTACTCAGGACTAAGCCAGATTTGAGAGGTTTTACTGCACTTGTATCTTTTTAAAGTAAAATTAACATCAGTATTAATACGTCAATTACTAATGTCAATGGTGTTTTCCCTGAAATCACTCATCACTAAGTTTTGAAAAAGAAAACTAAAACAACTTTGCAAATGACTGAATGAAAGCAAACAGAAATCTGCAGTCTTCAAAGAGGCCTGTATACAGAGATAATAAGTAACTAACAGAAATTGCAAAGACTGTCAAGTGTAACTTGCTATTATTCCTGAAAAAAGAAGTGTTTCAGCAGAAGAAGATAAAAATGTTGAAATGCAATATTAATTTAATGTAAACAAGAAGTTTCTGAAGCCTATTATCTTTTAAATCTTGCATTTTATTATTTATAATAAGGCAGTATTATAATAACAAATAGTGTAGGGTTGTCCCCCCCCCCCCCATTTGCTGATAAAGCTTCCTCCGTAAAGGAAAATTAATATCTTCAGTGTTGTTTTGCATCTGGTTTTATTTCAGATCAAAGCAAAAGTGTTCCAAAGCCCATTATATCAGGGGAAAGAAATGTTGAACCTATAAATGTGGTTTTTATTTTTAACAAAAACAACAATCAATGATTTTTCCAATTACTCTTTTTTAGGCTTTTGTACATATACTGTTCAGCCACTTTATTAGGTACATCCCTGCTGTGCACACAAATGGTACGCTCCACTCATTTGCGGCTATAAATACAGCAGTTCAGACCTCCCATCATCAGTTGAGAAAGCAAACCACAGCCATACTGGGAAAGTGCAGTGATCTAACGTAGCATGATCGTCGGGATTAGATGTGCTGGTCAAAGCATATCTGAGATTGAAGTGCTGCTTAATTTTTTGCGTACAACAATATCAAGGGTATATAGGAACCGTGCACAGATGGCCGATTTCGACTACAGCGCCGTATGCATCTCAACTTTTGGGACGCGGCAGTCATATTTCTTATGCTAAAATATAGCTTGTTTGTTACCCTGCGACTTCTACAAATCTTTTTCAAAGTAATTTATAGCCGAATCGATTCTCAAGAATGGCATTTGTTTTTGTTTATATACATTGGGAAAGATAGTCTAAGTTATTTACCAACTGAGTGGGTTCATTGACTTTTCATTTCAATGAAGTGCTTACTGCATAATTTTGAATTTAGTTGATTCCCAGGTTGAACCATTTGGCCTATAAAATTTTGTTTCTATAAAGATATAATTTATAGATCTAACAAAAGTTAGATTATTTACAGATATAAAAATTCAGAAAATTTTCATTTTTATTAAGTACTATTACATCCAACAATGCAGCAAATAATGTTGCCTTTGCCCATTATTGAAATTTTTTGAAAGCACCAGCATGCAAGTTATTGTTAGAAGCTCTCCTTCCAATTTCTGTCGCCACTGGTCCCTATAGGGAATGGTGCAATGAACAGAAACCGTCAAGTCAGCGGCACTCCTTTGGACAAAAATCACTCATTGACGATGTCTAGAATTGTGCAAGCTAGAGGAGGGGTCACAGTTGCCCAAGTGACATCTGACTTCAACAGTGGTGCACAGCAACCATTTCGCAGATGAACTACAACAGCCGACGGCCTTGTCGGGTACCCTTGTTATCAGCAAAGAACAGGAGCGCATGCCTTCTTCGGGCAAAGCAACACCTACACTGGAAAAAGGTTGCTTGGTCCGATGAGTCGAAGTTTCTGATACATGATGTTGATGACAAACAACATGAATGTTTGGACCTGTCATGTCTCTCAATAACTCTTCAAGCTGGTGGGGGATGATTGATACCTCTAAAGGCACATCAGGATGCTAGAGCGTACCTAAACATCATAGTTGACAAAGTGCAACCGTACGTATTAATACTTTATCCTCATGCAGATAGGTAATTCCAGCAGAATAATGCGCTGGTGTACAAAGCCCACATCACTAAGGGATGGTTTGGGGGAAATGAAGTTTAATTTCTTGCTGCAGTGGCCCAATTGAAAATTTGTGGGATGAGCTGGAACAGGCTGTTTGCTCCCAGCCTAGACCTCCATCAACTGTATGACACATGTCTGCATAGTACACAATACATCGACAAAGTATTCAGCATCTTGTGGGCTAAAGGAGGCCCAACATGTTACCAGGTAGGTTTACCTAATAAAGTGGCAGGACAGTGTATAAACAAATTTTTGAATCAGCTTTATTTTCAAGTATGTTATATTGCATTTTAAACCAAAATTAATTGATTATTTTTCTTTTAGGCCTATTACGTTGTGCTCATCTTGACTGATGGTACTGTAACAGAGCTGGAAGAGACAAAGAAAGCTATAGTTGAAGTGTCACATCTACCCATGTCCATTATTATTGTTGGAGTTGGTGGAGCTTCCTTTGAAGAGATGGAAATTTTAGATGCTGATAATGGTATTTTAAAGACGGAAGAAGGAAAGGCTGCAGTCAGAGATATTGTTCAATTTGTGCCTTATCGTACATTTGCATCAGTAAGTTTTTTTATCTTTCATTTTACAAGTAGTTGGGAATGGTGTTTTTGTGGGAGCGTCGTTGAGATTTAAAAAGGACAAAAATAATACCATTAAGTCTGGACAGTGTTAGGCGGCTGTTGCACTATGGGAACAGAATAGCATCATCTTTGAACTCGTGTGGGGATAGGCCTAGGCATTTATGTTCATTTTATTCAGTGCCAAATCACAGTTGCAAGGTTTTAGTGATGCAACAACCAGGGGCTATACCAATAACAATAAAGCTTTTTGGTATTACATTAGAGTCCTGAAAACTCGGCCCCCCTCCCCCCAGCAGGGCAGAAAAACCCCACGCCCTTATGAAAATTAAATAGCCTACTTTTAAATAAAGGGCGTGGGGTTTTTCCACCCTTCCGGGGGGGGGGGGGGGGGCTGAGTTTTTGGGACTCTACTGTAATACCCTCAACCAAAAAGCTTTTTTGTTATTGGTATATAGCCCCTGGTTGTTCCATCACTAAAACCTACCCACCTTGCAACTTGAGTTTGTGTTTTGGCACTGAATAAAATGAACATAAATGCCTAGGCCTATCCCCACACGAGTTCATAGATGATGCTATTCTGTTCCCATAGTGCAACAGCCGCCTAACACTGTCCAGACTTAATGGTATTATTTTTGTCCTTTTTAAATCTCAACGACTCTCCCACAAACACCATTGACATGCAACCATGATCCAATAGTTATGAAGACTGCAACAGTATAATCCATTTTCTATAATAAACCTAGTAAAATTACAACATGAGACTTAATATTTCTCTCCTCTTTATTTTAAAACAGGGCTTTTTATACAAAAGGGAAGCCCTGTAACAGCTGGGCACATGAGATGACTTTAAATACATATAGAACATCTGGTGTCATGGATGTGGTCGTCTCCCTATATTTTTTCCACTATGAAATAATTTTTCAGCATCAAACACAATGCAATGGGGTTTTGCATTCATTTCTCAGTATTTTTCCGTTGAAACTAACCGTTAGATTAATGACAGCCCAGTTCATCGACCTTTTCTCCTTTAACCCCCACCAATGGCAGGTTATTCCTTTTTGTCTAAGGAGAGAACTTCCAAAAACTCCATTCTGACTGTTTGCTGTCCTTTGTGCCTGAAACCTGACCGAAGCTAAGCTGTCTCTACATCACGTCCTGAGCCAAGACTCTCCCGCAACCATCACTCAATCAATAACCTCCAGGATTAATGATGCTTACTGGGCTGTGGGGGCAGGAGACTGATGGTAACCAGGCTTCTCGGTATGTTTGGGCGCTGCGTTAATGGCAATGATGTATCTTGGCTGGTCCTGGAGGTTATTGATTTGCTGCTCCAACATCCATATCAGTGTCAGGAGTGAGACCAATTGATGACACGCTCGGCAATGGTCTGAAATTACTTATTGCCTTCATTGATTCGCAGGGCTAGTAGAAGGGTGAATGCATCGTCTGCTACAGCAGAGGTCAATCACGCCCTGCATATACTGCTCACATGATTCATCCGGTCTTTGGGCTCTCTGTTTCAGGACTTCTTTAGCCTGCTGTGACCTGTCGGAGAACAGTTCTTCAAATGCGGGCCCATGTTACCATCTGATCTTCATTATTTTCAAACCAATAGCCAGTTGGTTTGAATGATCCCAACCATTGTAATCTCGTAGCAGCGACTTCTTCGAGTGATGGTTGCGGGAGAGTCTTGGCTCAGGACGTGATGTAGTGACAGCTTCGGTCAGGTTTCAGGCACAAAGGAGTTCTTGGAAGTTCTCTCCTTAGACAAAAAGGAATAATTGGAAACAAAAAGAAATCACCTGCCATTGGTAGGTTTTGAAAAACAAAAGGAAAGGGGGTTAAAGGAGAAAAGGTCGTTGAACTGGGCTGTCATTAATCTAACGGTCAGTTTCAACGGAAAAATAATGAGAGAATAGAGATATAAATCATTACAATATTAACAATAAGGATGACATTAAGGCCACCACACATTAATGATTACACTACTATTTTCGGGGTGGACCATCCCTTGTCAAGTGAGCTATTACAACAGTTACAGAACTCCAGGTTGGAGTTGAGGGAACATGTGACCTTGAGTTGAAGTCACCATTGCCACATCAGGGGACAGTAAGTGACATCCGCCGAGTTCTCTTGTAGAAATGCATATACGATGAAAACTGGAAAACTTATGACAAGATATAGTAGAGCAAAAACCAAGCTAAATAACAAAAGTAAAATTAACCCTTTTACTGCCACAGGCTAATTTATCGGCCCGACGTCTTTTACTTCGTCACATGCAGCCTATTCAAGGGCTCCAATCTCATTTATCGACTTGTGCTTTATTTCTCCTGCTTACTAAGATGGTTTCACCGTAAGCTTACCTCATTACCTTCGGGCCAGTATCATTCTGTTTTTCTCTGTAGCTCTTAGTGTGTATTTGTTGACGAATAATATATCTTACAATTTTACATTATAATAAATATGTGTTTTTATATTTTAGAAAATGAAATAATATTTTTTTAATGCCCAGATCACACCAGCCTATTTTTTCAACACTGAAGGGTTCCCCATCCTATGGTGAAACAGTGCATATGATTGGCAGAGAGCGCTAATAAGATTTTGGCGGTAACTCCAAAGCTTTTCCAAGTTAGGAAAAGACGGCGTTTAAAATTTCAGCAACGCAATTTAGATAGAATTTGAAATGACTTCGAAACTAATTGTATATTGTATTTAAGTGAAAGCGAACTGAATTTCGATGACAACTGCGAGTATCCCACAAGCCCCTGCGGCCTTAATGCAGCTCAAGAAGGAATGAAATATCTCTGCACATTCTGACGCATAGAATTAATTTATTTTCGAAAAATAATCTCCTCACTATGATACTTAATTCATAATAGCCTTCGGATTCCATCGAAACCGTGGCCAAAATGGCGCTGGTCGGTTCTGATTGGAGCTCACTAACGATCAGCACTGAAAACAACGTTGCAAATAGGACAGTTTCTAAATTTTTCCAATGATGGAATCGGTGATGAAAATGGTCAACAGAGACAAATCACACGATCATAGAGGGTCAATGTTGATCAAAAAATATGCTGGTGTGATTTGGGCATAATCATAATGTGAAATAAACATAGAATTTTTAGATATATAGTAATTAATTTTTAGAAAGGAAAAAATAACAAATTAAAGTCAACCCCCATAATTCTTCCACGGTTCTAAGCCGCAACTATATCTTCAGCATTGGGAAAAAATGTAGATATATTAAATAAAATTAAGTACTAGAAATAATTCAAAATCTTCCTGAAAAGAGCCTTGGCAGTAAAAGGGTTAGGAAAAGAAAGGAAGCAAGCAAATGGGGAATTGTATTAAGAGAGAGATTATCATTATAACATCTATTGTCTGATGAAGAAAAACTCTACATTTTCTTTTAAAGTTGTTTCTTTCATTACATATGGTTTAATAATTGAAATCTCTCTTCTTGAGGGCCAAAGAGTGCTGTGGAACCCGTTTCTTTAACGGTTGGCGTGTTTCACCAATATATTTGCAAGTGTGACCATCGCTATCTAATTGGTGATATGACAGACGCTAATGATGATTATATGTTTATGCCATCCATTGCAGTGGTCACACTGTAAAGAGCCCTTCTTTGTCATTATAGACAATAGATGTTATAATGATAATCTCTCTGTTCACACAATTCCCAAGTATGATTTTTATAATTCCCATTTGCTTGCTTCCTTTCTTTTCTCCTTTTTAATATACAATAATGCACAAATCTGTCCTTTCAAGTGTTATTTAGCTTGCTACTATATCTTGTCATAAGTTCTCCAGTTTCCATCACCATCATATATGCATTTCTACAAGGGAACTCAGTGGATGTCACTTACTGTCCCCTGATGTGGCAATGGTTCAACCCCAGGTCACATGTCCCCCTCTGCTCCAACAGTTCACTTGACAAGGGGTGTGGTCCATCCTGAAAGTACTAGTGTAATTTATAATTTGTACAGAAAATTTTTTTCAATCATCAATTTTGTTTTGCATCCTTTGCAGTAAGAAAAATGAGTACTATTACTACCTCACAGTCAATTCTCTACACTTAACTAATAAACACTTACTTGATCTACTGCTATCACTTAAGGGAAATTTCATTTGGAAGCAAACCTATTTAAAGAAAAAGAAAAACTCATAAACACAACTTACATACAAGTTTTATTAATGATTAGATTCACAAATAATCGATCCTTTATAGTATTTTTTTTTAAATGTTTCTTAAAAAGTAAATACCTACTGTAGATCACTGAAGAGGAAATTTCGTTTTAATTATGTGTTACTTTTTCAGGGTCCTCCAGGAGCCCTTTCAGAACAGGTGTTAGCTGAAATTCCTCGACAGATAACAGGCTATTTCAAAGGCAGAGGGATTTTGCCTTCCAAACCAACTCCACAGGAAGAATCCCCAGAGGAAAAGTCTCCGTCAGAAGAAACATCATCAGGAGAATCATCCGAAGAAGCAGAAGAAGAAGAAGACACGGATTAATGATATATCAACTCTACCCTTCCACCTCTTTGTTTTTGTGAATCCTTTTAGAACAAAATTATTGCTTTCTAGGAACTTAATTCTTAAATCCACATTTCACATTTAACTCACCTTAGTACAAAGCTTATTGCATTCAATATTATGATGAATCTAAATTCTTACTACATCAGAAAATAAAAAACAAAACCAACCCATATATAATTTATTCTTTGCTTGAATTCTATGAATGATAACTAGGCAAAGTATTCATGCCACAATTTTTAATATCTTAGGACTTGATAAATAATGTTATAATTGCCCAAAAGCTACTATTCAGTAATGTTAATATCATTAGTAAGAACACTTATTTCAAACATGGATAACATTCACAGATACCTGTTAAGAAATTACACTGCCCTAAGAATGAAAACTAAAATAGCTCAAACTATCTGAAAGGATGTAACTTATCATTAAACAAAATTTAGTTGCCCATTTCTTCAGGCATTGAAAACATTTGTTTTTTTTAAAGGAAGAAACTATTCAAAAGCAAAGATACCTATTTGTTATTGAAACATGTAGCGAAATACATTAAATTAGACCCCCGAAGTAAATTTATTTCTTCCA
The DNA here is from genome assembly GCA_023159025.1 of Thereuonema tuberculata. Lineage (NCBI taxonomy): Eukaryota > Metazoa > Arthropoda > Chilopoda > Scutigeromorpha > Scutigeridae > Thereuonema > Thereuonema tuberculata. The sequence goes on along the minus strand of JAFIDM010000007.1, from coordinate 28,778,770 downwards.
CTTCTATATGAAGGTGCCCAATTTCACAACTGACCTGCACAAATCATTTTCAGTGAATATACAATTGTAAATTCATTATGAGTAAGGAGCTCTTTTATTGTGTTTTCACAAAGGCTACATTTCCATGTTTTGTAAGTCTTTTATTCTGCTACCAATTTAGCCTTAAGCTCAAGGTGGACTGTCCAAGTTACCATGGCTTCCATGCATTATCATTATCAATTCATGAAAACAAACAGCTCTGAGCCATGAAGGCTGTCTTCATTTAGTCAACTTTCCACAAAACAATCGATCAACACAAATGGCTCATCAATTGATTTTACATTTGCATAAAAATTTATGGTTTAAGTAGGTTTCTATAATCTTAAATACATGATGATTTTTATATGAAAGTCATTTTCAATAATTAAAAAACAACAACTTGGTAATTGTTAACTTTGTAGAAACAAAGTAACAAAATACCACACACGCTCATTGTAAAAGATTTGTCCTGTAATTGGCAATTTATCTAAACGTTTTAAGCATGACAAAAAATAAAACAGCAATATGTTTTTAAAAGGAAGCAATTGAAGATAAAGTGCTTTCTCTTTCTTAGTTGTTTAACTGCATGTTAGGGTCAGTTTCAGTTGTTAAGTAAATTATGCTACCAACCTCCACAGGTATCTCTTAAGTAATAGTTTTAATGATTCCAATCAACCATCACCTGATTAGCTGACTGCAATTTTGTTTTTTTGTAACAACTGATTAATAAAACTTAAAATAGTGAGGCTTAGTATGCAATATTTATTCTATATAGTTTACGGACTTATGTTTATTAGTAATGATCCTAACAACCCTGACCTTATCCATAGGAATTTTAAATTCTTTCTAATGTCCGTGCAATGTTTGACTTTTTATATTTTGCTGATCAAAGATCAAAAATATGTTATATCTAGCCTTAATTCCAGTTTTGGAAAAGCCATTTTACTTACTGAAAGGTGTGGATTTGCAAAGTTGGTTTTGATTCAAGTCTTGAAACTCAACTGTTAGAATATAAAAGAGTATTTTATTGTAAGTTTACAGTTTTAGAAATACATGTCTGCATAGAAATAAGCAACATTAAGAAATTTTTAGAATCTAAGGCTGACTTTTTGCAAATCAGAAATTATTTCATTAGATTCTCTCTCTTCTATTACTTGTTAGATTGTATACAAGTTGCCAAATTTTATTTTTCTTAAGAGAAATAAAACTAAAATTTAATATTTACTAAGTGTGTCATTCATTTTCTTGAGTTCCAAATAACATTACACACACTAACAAAACCCCACTAATATTGATATATTTCAGTATTTCCTCACATTATTTGTTTGAAACAACAACCTCAAAGGGAGGGATTCTTGTTTATTTAATTTTTCAGTTGCCAAATGTTATTTATGCTTTGACCGTCAACTGTGATTGAGGATTACAGAAAATTTATGACTGTTTAAGAAGTAAAAAAAAAACAAAACTGAATTTTTACAGTTCAATAATGCATTAATCCTCAAGATACTTCTTCTTTATGCTAACAAAGATGAAAGCATTTCTAAAAAAAACAAAACAACGGTAGTCTTTTTTATGGTCTCAAATATTCATTAAATTTATAAACTTGACAATCTTTATAACTGAAAATAATTAAATTTATTATAAGGAAAACGTATTCTTTCAGCTTCTGCAGAATTACTGAAAAATGCTAATTTTTTTTTTTGACACTTAAAAACTGACAATTCCACTAAGCAAAAGGAGAAGAATATAAAGAATTGGATAAATCACAATTAAAACAATTTTATCTTTTCAGTAACACTGTCATATCCACTCCCCCTAAAATGTGTACATAGTTCCACAAATCACCAATGGCTGAAGTAATTTTTGCTAAGTCAATTGCTGCAATCTTCCATAATTACAGACAAATAGGCTGTAAAGATGCTTGTACTGACTAAGAATCCATTTTGGTTTTTAATATCCTTTGTTCTCATATTTTTAATCTCAAGTACAATCTAATCTGATCCTTTGGAGAGGCAAATATTGATTTCACCAGATCCAGTGAGGAGGAAGATTTTCCCATTTTCCAACTCGTTTTGGTGCTTTATAACGACAGGGATTGTAAGGCCACAGAAGAGTCACAATTCCAGATATTGGCTGATCGTTTGTATTCTCTGTTGGCCGTTTGCTAGGAAGAGGTCTGAAACAGTTTAAAGAAAATCTCCATTACCTCACGAATGATTCAAATCAAAGACGATGTTGTTACATGCTTTCCCTTAACAGAGATTATTCCTTTGAGGACTTATGTCTACTTTGTAAGAAATAAAGCCAAACCTACCTGTGAACTAAATGAGATGACGACTTGTAGACCTCTTCATTGTATCGTCTCTCTTGTGAATCTTCTCTTTTTATTGTCATACAACGTGAGCCAGGGTTTTTCAGTCGCATTCCAGTGTAGCCAGGAATGCGTATTTGTCTGAAACAGTTTGATTTCATTATTTAAAATTGTAAGTTTTTTTTAAGCAAACAGTTTTATCATATTCAATAGAAAATATAAAAATAACTTTTTTCATTATTTTGAGACCACAGTATTTGTTCTATTTTTTCAACTAAATCAGATATTGGCCAATGCAGCTCAGCATTTTAAACGCCTTGATTTATTATTTTGCTAAAACAAACACATGGTAACTTACATTATACTCTCATTTAACATCTGTTATGTTTACAAGATGACAATGAATTTTCTAAATTTTTTTTTTCCATATTTTATCTGAAGCTAAATGAATGAAATTAACTATAAATAAACAAACAAATAAATAAATAAATAATATATGTATTAAGTACAGTCGGACCTCTATTTAACGAACCTCTATTTTGCGAACTTTTCTTTGGAACCAAGAACATTTTGCTAATTTCTTCGTAAAATAACCTCCAAATAGCGAAATGCATTTTCTATTTAATGAACTTTTTCGAGGATACCAGCTGAGGGAAAAAGAAGAAATTAACGATGATGTGCTGATTATCTTTCACTTGATTTTGAAATTGAGACCTTGGAAACACTAACTGAATCGGATATTTTGGACAGTGTGAAAAATAAAAATACAGCAATGAATTGCGATGAAGATGATGAAAATGGAAATCATCATGGAAGAAATCAAAAAACCTTCGTATGGTGAAATACTAAAATCATTTGAAGCAATCCGGCGCGGATTACAATTTGAAGAAAATACGCCTGAAGGGGTTTTGGTGCATTGCAAAGATGAGAGACGTATTATGAGCGAAAACACTTTTTCAAAACAAAAAAACTCAGACAAAATTAACAGACTTTATTAGTAAAATTTAAATATGCATATGGTAATATATGCTTTATGTCATTAAAATTATTATTTTTTAATAATATTTATTGTTTATGTATTTTAAATCTGTTTTATGTAGTTTAAAGTAATTTTACAAGGTGAATCTCTATTTAACGAATTTTCCATATAACGAACTTTTTTTCGGGATTTAGCGACTTCGTTACATAGAGGTCCGACTGTACATGTTTAAAAAAAAAGGTTAACACACAAAATAATAAATGAAAAATAATTAAAAAATTTGTCGGCTTTTTTTTTAAAGAATTGTATATATGACAATTCATTTGGCTTATTGGATTTTTTTTTTTTTTTTTTTTTTTTTTTTAATGTTTATCAGATCTATTAGGTGTACTTATGAGCTGTACACCTGTGATATAGGTACTGAGAGCTTAATCAGTAAAGATAATATTCCACCCAAAAGAAACATATAATATTAAAAGTAATGATTAAATGATTAATTTTATATTTTTATCAATTATATCAGGAATTAATATTCTTTTTATATCTTTTATAATTTGACTAGGGAACTTATCCCACTTGATTTGATTAAAAAGTTTAAATATAATATAACCATTTAGAAGGTAACCATAGTTATTTTTTATTTTTTTATCGTTTATCATATTAAGCCAATTGTTTCTAATTTTTTATTATTATTTTTAATTTAAAATTTTTTTTTTATAATTGTTTTATAAATAAATTTCTCTCCAAATAGTTAAAATTTTGAATTTTTTCCTTATATCATTCTTCTCATTTTTACTTTTTTTATTAAAAATTATAAAAGATATTAATATTATTTTAAAACAAGTTTTGTTTATATTTTCAATTTGTTTTTTATTAATAAAAATCTAACTATCTAGACCGTAATCTAAGATAGAATCTACAAGGGATTTAAAAATTAATATGTTTTGTTTTAAAGGAATAAAGTATTTAATATAGGGTGGGCAAAATAAAAGCGGCCCGGAAAAAAATGTATAGATATATTTCAAATATTGACAATAGGACTGACCCTTGTTAATGAACAGAAAATGCTGGAAACTATAATTGCGATGCTCCAATCGGTTGCTGTCACATGTCGGCGCACGCGCTTCTCCCGCATGCTCTGTTCCGAGTACGTCGCTGTGTCATTACATGTGAATGAGTGAGAGGAGCAGACGTGTTAAGTGACCTGTTGAAAGCAACACAAATGGTGCTCACAATAAAACAGCGCGTGTTCATTATTGAGTGTTATGCGAAGCACGAGACGTGGAAAACCTGTGCGGAACTGTTTGCGCAAGAGTTTAAGACTGGACATGTTTTGGCTAAACCTCCAGCAAAGTCTACAATGCAAAAACTATTGGCAAAATGGCGGGAAATGGGCTCGGTAGCGAATAAACACCGTAACTATTCGAAAAGAGTTCGAACACCAAAAAACATAGCTCTAGTGCAGAAAAGCCTGGAACGATGTCCGACGAAATCTCAACGACATTTATCCGTGCAAGTGGGAATTAAGAGCTCGTCGTGTCGAAACATTATCAAACATGACCTTCATCTGTATCCTTACAAATTTACTGTGATATATGAGTTAAAGCGGCCAGACATAAATTCGCGTGCTGAATTCTGCCAGTGGTTTCTGAGTGAAGTGGAGTCAGGACTTTTGGATCCCCAGCTTTTCATTTCCTCAGATGAGGCCTGGTTCAGCCTGTCAGGGTATGGAACTCCCAGAACACGCGCCATTATGCATCAGAAAATCCCCATCACTACGTCGAAAAGCTGTTGCATAATCTCAAGATTGGTGTGTGGTGCACAATGTCTGGTATCCGCATCGTAACACGATTCTTTCACCAAACTGTTAATGCTAACCGGTATGTCCAGATACTGTTTAATCCATATGTGGATCAACTCATAAAAGATGAACGACTGTATGGATATTTTTAGCAAGACGGAGCTACAGCACACACCGCCCTAACAACCTTGTCACGAGTGCATGAGGTATTCGGTGAAGAGAGGACAATCAGCAGAGACAGTGCAATCAACTGGCCACCTTGATCACCCGATCTCTCTCCGTGATTTTTATCTATGGGCAAATTGAAGGGTCAAGTGTGCTCCAATAATCCTAACACACTGGAAGCGCTATAGCAGAACATTGAAAACGCTATTGCTGCTATCCCACAGGCAGAGCTGCTACGCATGTCTCACAGTTTGATAAATCGAGCACAGCGCTGCATTGACGTCAACGGTGGCCATTTCCAGTATCTTCTGCGATGTTCATTAACAAGGGTCAGTCCTACTGTCAATATTTGAAATATATCTACACTTTTTTTCTGGCCACTTTTATTTTGCCCACCCTGTATGATAGAATAAATAGGTTAATGAACTCAGTTTTTTAAAGACATGTTGATAATGTGATGACCATGAGAATTTCTCATCAATAAATACTCCTAGGTACTTTTGTTGTGTGACAAAATCTATTTTTTCGCACTCAAGATACAGTATTTACTTGTTGAGTATTTACTAATTCCTACAATTTTTTTTTATGTAAAAAACAATATAAATTTTTATTTTTTATTAACATTACTTTCGTCTTTTTAATATTGATTAACATTTCATTATTCATAGCCCAACTATTTATATTATTTATATCTATTTGTAATCTAATATACTCATTCAGTTGATTTCTATCACTAGTGAAAATTAAAATATCATCAGCAAATAAGTAAATATTGGAATAAATTATACTATTATTTATGGAATTTATATACAAGTTAAACAATAATGGACCTAGATTGAATCCTATTCTTTTTCCTCTTTTATCATTCAGCTGACAGAAAATGATAATTAACAATTTAAAAAGCTAGGTGATTTTTTGTCTTGAACATACAGTATGGCCCAAAACAAACGACACTGAACCATTTTGAACAGAAAACGCTGCAACCCAAAGAATATTCAACTGTGATTGTTGACAAAGACATGTTGAATGTGATCTCCTTGGCACTCTAAACAGTACTTGTAGCGGTTGCATAGGTTGTCCACCATGTCTCGGAAGAGAGGTTGTTCCATTCCCCTAAGAGTTGTCACAGTCTTTTGCCACAATGTTTGCTGGAGGTTGTCCTTGAAAAAAGCATTTCCTTCAGCATTCTCCAAACATAAGCAATTAGGTGGAGTTAAATCAGGGGAATGTGAGGGATATGGAATGTTTACTCCACGGGATATCACGTGATTTCCAAAGGCGTCATGAAGTAGCCGAAGTGATATGTCGCCGTATTACAATCCTGTTGAAACCACTGGGAATGAAGATGTAGGTGTCATCAAAGGCAGAAATGTTGGAGGAAAATGTTGCATTTCTCTATAATGCACCTGATTTACAGTCACCGGATTCTGTTGGTCATCCTCAAAGAAGTAAGGACCAATGATGCCATTTGAAGTAAGAGACGGCACACCATATTGTCACCCGTTCACTGTGGAATGGTGTTTCAATAATGATGTCTGGTCGGGCGAAACCAAGAAATCGGGTATGTTTATTTATTGATATAGCCATTCAGATGAACATGACACTCGTACGAAAACCAAACATTAGCTAAAAATCCGGTATCGTCATACACCATTGCTAACATGGAAGCACAGTACATGACTCTTGCTTCTTTATCGACAGGTTTCAATGGTTGACCAGTCTGTATCTTGTAAGGGAATCCATCAATGGTTTCAAACACATTGTCCAGTTTAACTGCCGTATGTCGGAAACTTCGTTGTGGTGACTGCAACACTTGCTCAAAAAGTTGCCCATGATTTTCATTCGTTGTTACTGTTACAGGACGGCCGGTGCAACCTTTCCGCTGTGTGAGTACATTTCCGGTTTGACGGAATTTATTGATAATGGATAGCATAACCTTATTCAAGGCTGCTGGATAGTTAAAACGCTCCCGAAATTCCGTAGCAACGTGTAGCAGTCTAGGTGCATTGCCACGGCCTGTTCCGTGTGATTCAAAATAGTGCTCCACAATAAACACTTTCTCTTTGTTAGTTAATACCACTTTCACAGCAACACTGATTAATCTCACATCCACAATCATTCCTATTCCTAATACAACAATCGCCTACGGGTTCATCTCACAGTGCTACCTTTCATGTGGTCAAATTGTTCAGTGTCGTTTGTTTGGCCATACTGTACTTTTCATTTTTATTTTTTCCTTTGTTGGCTCAAAGTTATTTCCTGATACAGGTACAAGCTTGTGCCAAATCAATACGGACACACAACCGTGAATGGGCTACACCTTAATTATTTAGTTTTAAAAAAACAAAACAAAAAAATCCTTTACGATTAAGGGTGCATAGTTTTACAAAAATCAGAAACTCTGTATTTGAGATAGTTTAAGCATTGCATTAATTTAAACATACAAATTTTGTAACTGCAGAAACACTTTAGTTTTAATAATCAAAAATGGTACAAATGCTTCTCAACTAATAAATTGCAGCAAAAGAATCCGAAGGGAAGGTCTTCCACTCAAACTGTCCATTAATCTAAGCTCTGCCCAATGCTTAGGTAGAAAACATATCATAGTAAGGTTAATAAAATAAGCCTCAACTGTAAGAACCTGCTTCAGTAATCACAGTTCTAAATTTGTAATATTTTTTTCCACCTCTAAAAAGCAGACATTGATTTCTGCAATGAAAAACACTGGTTTCAATACTTTTTTCTTACTTCAAAAAACTTTTTGTAGAAATTCATAGAAAACAAAAAACTGCAGGTTTCATTCCCTCTTCCTTTGGGCACAATAAACTAGTAATACATTTAGTACCTTCATGTCAGAGGAATAGCAAAAGAAAATTATAATTCTTCGAGACCGACCTGTGTAAATATTACCATATTTTCTCTATTTTTATCAAAGCACTTTTTGAGAATCCCTCCATCCACTTCATGCTAGATTGTGATAAATTTGAAATTAACGAGATTCTTAATTCACAGGGTAAATGGAATTAGGGGCTGATCAAATTACTGATAGGCTCTTTGTGAACCTAAGACTTAACAAACATGATTATCTAATCCTTTTTATCAATTGAAATTAGCAAAGTAATGTACAAAATAAAAAAAACAAACCATCTTTACTTCTTTGTGAGATGAAAGTATTCATGAAGTATTTCAAAACAATATATACGAGTTTAGAACCCACATTCCACAGTTTACAAGATATTTGACATTACTTTTATTGGATTTACTGATAATAGCTTAAATGTTAGAAATGCAACCACAGTTGCTATTGTCGTAAATAGCTTGATGGCTAAAAGCACAGGCTGGCTTAAATGGTGAAGTTGCCAGGATTCGATCTGCTTTGTGTAGGTTGGTTTTTTTTTTCCCTTCTTCTTTATTATTGTTTCTCCTTTTTCTAACTTTGCTTCGTTATTCCGTAAGTTAAAGTACTTTCTTTTAATATTTTCATTTCCGTTTGTGGCTTACATTAGTAATATGATTGGAAATTGAAAATAAAATATGTTTTAATTAGAAGATATATGGGGAATTGTTAGTATAAATAATAAAAACAAAGTATTTATAAAATTATTAAATAGATCATTAATATTTGGTTTCAATTGTTTCTCCCCTTTCTTATAGTAATGCATTTTATTAGCATTTATGTTTCTATTATATTGGGATCTAAATGGGAAAAAAAAAAAAAGATAAGGAATCTAAAATCACAACATTTCTCAAACACACAAATAGATGTAAGTATTACATCAAGACTTTCTAAACTTCCCATATAAACCCATGACCTCATCTAAGTAGTGTAGAAATTAGTTCAAATATTAAACGAATGTTCAGAAATACAAGTTAGTAAGATACTATTCGGTTTTGTTTACGAGAGCCTTCAACGCTTTTGCGCATGCGTCAGGTCTCCTTTGATTTCTTCAAAATAGGTGTGATAAAGAGTGGATGTTTACTTTTACTAGTGTTAGTTAGTGTTAGTTTACTATACGTCGTCCAAACTTTGGTGGACGCTGAGCCTCCTCGCCCCCTCCGCCCCCACGACCCGCCCACAGGACCCCCCTATCCCACCCCTACAACCGCCCACACCACCCCTACCCAACCTTCTTCTTCTTTTTTATATACTGGGGATTTTTAAAAAAACGTAGTTTTTTTCAACTGTTAACTTTACTTAATTTTTATTGCATTTATTAAATTCTACAAATTAATTACTCTCGAAAAAGTCCAAACACGATGTAATTCTGATACGTCTAAGCATTTTAATGGTCAGTGGATTAAAAAATATAAACGATACCGTACTATATAATTAGATAAATATAGTTTAATAAATTAGATACAATATAACAAAGAGCGTTTACTAAGAGTAAAATAAAAGATAATTGTATAAGGTAGTCATTTTGCAGGGTCATTTGGTTTATAACATAAACATTTATTGAATCCTAAAACAGAAATTGAGTGTAACTTTTAAATATAGTGTAACAATGTAAAAAGTTTAGTAAGTTTTACTAATAAATCTATAAAAGAATAATAATAATAATAATAATAATAATAATAATAATAATAATAATAATAAATGAATTCATGATAACCTAAAAAAATATTCTGTTTTACAAAACATAAGTGATTATCACATGAGGACGTCAATAAAAAAATATAAACCTTTATATATGCGTTTTACTGGGGATGTTTTTTTAAGAGTTGAGAGATATTACAGAGTTGAGTTTACATTCTTAAAATAATATAATATTAAAATAATACGCATATATAAAGGTTTATATTTATTTTACTCTTAGTAAACGCTCTTTGTTATATTGTATCTAATTTATTAAACTATATTTATTTATCTAATTATATAGTACGGTATCGTTTATATTTTTTAATCCACTGACCATTAAAATGCTTAGACGTATCAGAATTACATCGTGTTTGGACTTTTTCGAGAGTAATTAATTTGTAGAATTTAATAAATGCAATAAAAATTAAGTAAAGTTAACAGTTTAAAAAAACTACGTTTTTTTAAAAATCCCCAGTATATAAAAAAGAAGAAGAAGGTTGGGTAGGGGTGGTGTGGGCGGTTGTAGGGGTGGGATAGGGGGTCCTGTGGGCGGGTCGTGGGGGCGGAGGGGGCGAGGAGGCTCAGCGTCCACCAAAGTTTGGACGACGTATAGTAGCTGCGTTGTATTTGCACTTTTCGGGAAAGAATTATGGAAAGAATAAATACTATTGCAAAAATGCTCCTCCGTTATTTTTTTCTAAAAAGCGAAAATGTCCAAAAGAATTTCTTAGGAAAATATCCATCTCAGCATATCACCCCTCTGCGGAGTAAAATCGTCCCGAAATGGTAGCTCTGCCATTCATGAACGGACTGTAAATATAAACACTTATATCTACTCATACATTTTAATTTTCAAAATAATAGTTTTTTAAAAGTATTTTTTTAATAAAAAAAAAAGTGAAATGGATTATCATTTACATATTTCTAAACATTTTTGCTTTTTTTCTTTCTTCTTTTTATGGCTTATATTAATAATGTGAATAATAAAAAAAAATGCATTAACATAAAAAGAAAACATGAAGGAAAACTATAAACACGAAAGAAAATAATGTTTGATCATTTGTAATAAAAACAAAGTAAGATTTTCCTGTGTCTTCTTGGGGATGTTATTTACAATTTCTAATCATATTATTAAAATAAAAATAATAAAAGAAAGCTCATTAAGATAGGGAAAAACAAATAAACTACAGAGCAAACTTGATCACAGCAACTTCACTATTAAAGCCTGTGTCATCAGCCATCAAGCTATCACTGACAAGTGTATTAGTTTTATAGTATAGTAGAGCCCCGATTATCTGCGAGCTGATGATCCGCAATGTGGATTATCCATGAGTGCTGCGAAAATTTTTTTAATTACGAACCTCAAAAAAAAAAAAAAATTTAATCCAAGCCAACAACAGGGAAAGTACAATAGGCCAATACAGTGCGAAGGTCGAAAATTAGTGACAGGTTTATTGTGCATCGTAATCCTATAGGCCTTCTCGGAATTTGTGGATGAGTGGCAGGCTCTTACTCTTGCAGAAAGGTTTCTGCTGTACTGTGCATATTTTTAAAGTTTTGCATATTATGTTTTTTGAATAATAAAACGTAGTTTTTATGCTGAAATCTTTTTTTTCGTGTTTATACCTCATTTTTAGTCTTATTTCGGGTTATCCTCGATTTTTACTATCTGCGGTACCCTTGCCACCCAATTCCGTGGATAATCGGGGCTCTACTGTATTTCTAACATTTAACGTAGAGGAAAGTCAATAAAAACAATGTCAAATAGCTTGAAATCTGTGAAGTGCTGGCCCCGATACCCATATCTATTTTTGTGTGTACTTTCATCTCACAAAAACATCTCAAAATTCAATGATATACAGAGTATGTTGTCTCCTGTTGATGTATGAAAATGGTTCAAATATATAGGTGTTGGACACAATAATAAGAACATCCATATGAAAATGGGCCACAATTCATTTGCTCAGCAGAGCCACACCATCTAGAATAGACGTGTGCCACCTAGTGGCCAAGAAGGCAGAAATATCAGTCGATAAAGCAGCAGTTGTACAGGTTGCATGCAAAAATTGTGCTAGCAGTGAAAAGCTGTTATGTCTGACCTATCAGCCTTCAAAAGAGATATGATCATTGGAGCATGCTTCGCTGGAGCTTCAGTGACGAAAACAGTCAATCTTCTGAGTGTTGCAAGAATCAGTGTGTCAATTGTTCTGACTGTCTACACAAAAAATGGTAAGATGTCATCAGCGAAACAGAACAGTGGGCGAAAGTCAAAACTCACCGACAGTGATAGACGGGTGTTGAAGTGGATAGTTGAAACATCCTGTATCTTTTTATGTTATAACTGACCGATAGGATGTTTTTGTGTTTTTTCTTGTCATTTTATTTTATTATTCACACTTATATTGTGGTTAAATTTTTCATATATTTAGAGGAAATTATTATCAAAAAAAATTAAATAAAAGTAATATTCCGCTATATTATTTATGTTGTATGTAAAGGAACTGTTATAAATATTTTATGCATATGTTTTATTTGATTAAAATATATATAAATCATATTGTTTATATTTAAAATATGATTTTCCATTTTTCCATTTATTTTTTTTAATTTTTAGGAATTGCTTAAATTGTGTTGTTCAGTAAAATTTGATTGTTATTTAAAAGATTATCATGTGTGTGTGCAACAATGGGATCGTAGCAGGGGGAGGATTAAATTCAGCAAGTGAGTTTTTAAACATACTGGAAGGATTTAATTAAGCGAGTTGTTTGTTGCTTCCATATAGAACAGACTTAGACAATTATGGGTCTGTAGAAAGATATGGAAATTAAACGTAAAAAGCAGGCGCTGTGAAACAAAGTTAATTTTCAATCTAAGAACTCCTATAGTGCGAGATAAGACTAATAATCCAAAGAAATGAGAAGGTTTTCGGTATACAGTAACCCAAATGACAAGTTTTGTATTCGGGATAAAGAAGCCAAAGTGGATGGATTTTAATTTCAACGCTGATGTAATATTACTGTTTTAAATGGATTTGATCATAAGTATTTAATTTATGAGCTCATTTATCATGGGGGTGTGATAAGTTAAGTTTGGTATCTTAAAAGGCCTATTTTATTTAATTATTAATTTTTCCACAAATTTGTAGTTATTATTGTTAAAGTATTAAAAGTGTTGCTGTGTTTAATTTCTGTAGTTTATTGGTTACTGCATCTGTTTTTTTTTTTTTTTTTTCCCCTTAGTTAATAATTTTACTCTAAAGTTAGGATTAGAGAATAAAACAGAATATATATATTCAGTATTTTTTATTATTTTTCTTTTTTAATCTGGAGTGCTTGTGGCTACGGAATTCTAGCTTTCCACTGTATTTTAGCCTAATTTAGAATTCAGTTAACTTTTATTTTCACAAGCAATGCTTCATAGTGACCCGACAGCACAAGAACATAACCAGATAACCTCCGAGATGAACACCCATCTCCGGGATCCTGTATCAGCCAAAATTATCCAACAGGAACTGCTTGCTGTGAACATTCATGGCAGAGCGGCTATTCCAAAATCGTTGGTGACACAGCGGAATGCTTTGAAGCGACAGCATTGGTACCACAAGCACAGACACTAGATACAACAGCAGTGGGGACATATCATTTGGTCTGATGAATCTGCATTTACATTATTTCATTGTCCCTGCAGATTCCTGTCATGTTGACTGCCTCCTTCCTATAGCATGGAGGAGGCACTGTGATGGTGTGGGGTGCGATATCTTGGCGTAGTCTGGGACCACTTGAAATTCCTGCATGAGAAGATCACAGCACAACATATCGCAGCATTCTGGGCGATCATCTCATCCTATGCTGCAGACTGTGTTCCCTGGTGAACGACCTCTGTTCTAAGACAACAACGCTCCCATTCACACTGCTCGATGTGTCCAATCATTATTCGATGAGCACAAATATGAAATGGAACATCTTGTCTGGCCTCCCCAGTCTCTTCACCTTAACATAATCAAACCTTTGTGGGGTATTTTGGGGGGCAATGTGCATACTAGGTTTCCACCTCCCTCCACACTTTCTGAACTAGAGACCGCTCTGCACGAGGAATGGCTGCATATTCCCTTGAATATTGTTCATGACCTGTAATTGTCCATCCCACATCGGATACAAGCTGTAATTCAGGCAAAGGATGGGCCAACACCCTACTAATAAAGATTTTGTGTTGTTTCACAGGTGTTCTTATTATTTTGTCCAGCCCCTGTTTACAAAACTTTGTTCTTTCTTATCCTATTAAATTCTAGATTATTATTATTATTATTTTGTCATGAACAGACTTTTGTCAAATAAGCCGTTTTTCCTTTCCAGTAAATGTATAAACAATACCATCTATTTTCTTTAAAAAACTTATCTTTTCATTTTTACATACGGAGTAAAAATTAACCATTCTTTCCCACTACACTCCATCTGCTCCTTTTCTTTCTTTTTTTATTAGAACGTAAATAACCAAACAAGGAATTTTAAAATCATTTAAAATATTAGACCAGCTTCAAGCCCTCTTCTTCAATGGCTGATATGGAACAGGAGAAACCTTATGATAATATCTAAAAGGAGCCAATCACAGAATGTCGTTCAAGTCAATTCAATAAAGGGAATGAGGGGCCAACCAATCCAAAAAATAAAGGCAAATAAATTCAAACTAAAGCTAATGTTAAATGTGAGGAAAAAATTAACTATGAATATTGTACAATTCAGCATTATCAATAGATACCAATAGTGTTAAGAAACTATGGGGACAAGCCTCAGAGAGTGATTGCTGGCACAACAAGGAACAAAAAAAATAAAAAGAGGTCCTATGAGAATATGTCCGGAAATGCATTGTATGTTCGACAGATGGCAACTCTGTTTCATAACATCACACAAAATTAAAATGTAAAACTACATTTAATAAGAAAAAAGCAAATTTTCGAAAAGATTACATGTCTTTTCTTTCTCAAGCCTTAAATAACAATAAGTTGAAGAAACAATACTCCAAATTACATTTTTAGTTAATAGATTAAAAAACTCCTCGAGAAAAAATATTAATAATATTTGAAGCCAATACCATTTACATATAATCTTTGTTTCTTTAACATAATATATGATACGACTTAATAATCTAGTTCATTGATTGTAACCTTATTATTGCATTTTGTGCACATTTTTTCTACAAAACTTTTAGCTAATCATACGAAATATTTCTCTATTTCAATACCATCTTCCTATTCATATTTTTTCTTTTTGTGTTCCGGATACACAAACTTTCTGTTATCTTTTTTATCTTGGTGTCTCTTTCAATATATAAATTTTTTATCTCGTTGTTAATACACTGATTTCTCTTCACACAGTGTTCTACCACTTCTGATTTTTCAATGTACTTGTTCCTAATGCTGCAACCATGTTCCGTCATTCGCTCCTTCACTGTCCTTTACTCTATCCCAAGTAGAATAAATCGCAATTCTTGCATTCCATTTTGTAAATTATTCCCATTTCATGTTTCTTATTACTACTATTCAATTTGCAACACAAAATGTTTTTCAGTTTGTTGATATATTCAAAACCAACATTGAAACCAAAACTTTTGCAAATTTCTTTTAAATTCAGACTATTTTTGTTTAAGTATGGTATGAAATATCTTCTGTTATTATTTGTTGTTAACTCTTTTATTTTCAATGTGTGGTATTTCTTTATAGTTTTATTTACAAATTTCTCCTTGTAACCATTTTTTTTTAAGGATGCTTTTCATATTCATGATTTCTCTATTGAATTCATCTTCACTACTCGTGTTTACATGAATCCTTTGCAAATAGTTTTCAATTATGTTTCTTTTTATGTTTATACCATGTGCACAAAAAAATAATAAGGTTACAATCAATGAAATAGATTGTTAAGTCGTATCATATATTATGTTAAACAAACAAAGATTATATGTAAATGGTATTGGTTTCAAATATTGTTAATATTTTTCCTCGAGGAGTTTTTTAATCTATTAACTAAAAATGTAATTTGGAGTATTGTTTCTTCAACTTATTGTTATTTAAGGCTTCAGAAAGAAAAGACATGTAATCTTTTCGAAAATTTGCTTTTTTCTTATTAAATGTAGTTTTACATTTTAATTTTGTGTGATGTTAGAAATATTTAATAGTAGAGGCTTTAGGAGAAAAGATCTACTAAAGAAATATGGGAATTTTACACAGGGTTCGTACAAATTTTAGAAGAAAAAAAAAATCCATGGAGTCCAAGAAATTTCTAAGGAGTTCGGTCAAAATTGCTAGGTATTGTACATATGCAATATCCAAAAAATGTAACATGTTTAATTCAATAGAGATCATCATTTGATGAATTTAAAGACAAAATGTAATAAAGAATAGTAATCTTTTAGTTTTTTTTTCTTTTCTACAGATATACATAATATGCATTTTAATGGCCATAATAAGTAGAATTATTTTTCCTAAACAAACAAAAATTTTTTTTCTTACTTATTGTCGTCTCACTTAAAGTTATTATAAAGACAGTGTTCCCACATTTTGAATAAGTTAACCATTTTACCTATCTTGGATCTTTGATTACGGAATGTAATGAGATACAGCTTGACATAAAAAATAGAATTGCTGCCGGTAGCAGAAGTTATTTCGCCCTACTACCCCTTTTGAAGTCATCGGTATTGTCTAGAAGGACCAAATCCAGGATTTATAAAACCATGATCAGACCTGTTGTTTTGTATGGGGCCGAAGCACGGACTTTATCATGTAAGGATATTTCCATTCTTGGTATATGGGAAAGGAAAATTCTGAGGAAGATTTATGGAGCTATTTGTGACCAAGGTTTGTGGCGTATCCGCACTAATAAAGAACTAATGGAATTATTTCAGGGGGCAAGCTTGGTTTCAATTGTTAAAAGTAAAAGGATCCAGTGGGTAGGCCATCTCCAAAGGATGAATTTGAACCGTGGAGTTAAGAAACTTTTCATTGGAAACCCTGGTGGTAGAAGATTAAAAGGAAGACCACGACTTAGATGGCTTGATGATGTGGAACGCGATTTGAAAAAGCTCCAGGTACGAGGATGGAGGAGAAAGGCGCAAGATAGAAAAGAGTGGGCTCATATTGTTAAGGAGGCCAAGGCCCTACATGGGCTGTAGTGCCATGGAGTTAGTTACAGTGTTCCCACAGCTGCCAAGTGCCAACCCTCTAGATTTTTTAATAATTTATGCTCAAAGCATATAATATACATTCATGCCTTTTTTTTGTTTTTTTCTTTTAAAGGATGATTTAAAGAGTTTCTAAGGAGTACTTGGCTTTTCCAAGTAGTTTTAAGCACCTCGGAAAATGTTTTTCATTTTTAAGAAGTTTCTAAGGATTCCAAGGAGGCGTGCGCACCCTGTTTACATATAACTCTGTTTCATATTATCAGTCTGCCATATCTTATCAGTGATCACAGCAGCAGGGTCAGAGAGTAAGCTCAGTGTGCGCTGGACAAGTCAACAGTGAACTAGGCTGTGTACAGGATGATTCATTATTCATAACGAGAACAGGTGGATATGATTTTCATTTATGGACGGGCTAATGGAAATGGAAGGGCGGCAGCGCAGATATACCACGCGTTCCCTGAAAGATGAATCGGTCGAGGAGGACCTGTAGCATGGCTGTCATGCTACAGCATCCAACGTTGATCGTTGGATTTAAATCATCTCGACTTTTACTTCTAGGGACATCTGAAGAGTGTAGTGTATGCTAAGCTGGTTCCTGACTTGCAGGTTTTGGAGCAACGTCTGCATGATGCCTGTTATGCTGTTTGAAACGAACCTGGGATTTTCGAGAGGGTTCACCAGTCCATGATTCTACGTTGCAACGCTTGCACTGCCATTCATAGCTGTCACTTCGATCATTTGCTGTGATGGGGATGATTGTAGGTAGACCATACTATATGTCGATATTGTGAGTTTACTGTGCATTTCCGACACATGTTCATAGGACCTTTTTTGTTCCTTGTCTTGCCAGCAATCACCCCCCGAGGCTTGTCCCCATAGTTTCTTAACACCCAATGTAACTATGAAATATAATTGAAACATTTCTCGTTTGGTTAAAGACGTTTTACATACGTTAAGCCATTACTTTTAGAACATAAAATATTTTTTTGAAGACGTAATTACAGTGTTACAGTGAAGCTATTTGGCCAAGGAGAAAATATACTTTCTTATGTGTTTATGCAACATAGTAATTTCTACCTTCTTGAGCAAGGAAATCGACTCAAACTGAAATACAATGGTAAACCTTAAATTGTTGCAAATTTTTGATTATTTGAAAACTGCAAGTAATAAAATAACAAAGAATATGCCATTCCTTTCATGTGACATGCAGAACATTCTGGATGAATGCATTTTGTAAAAAATTTGAGGACAACAGTAAATATAGGAAAGGTGTAGTACCAAAAGCGTTCATTTCATTACAAAGACAAGGTCACAAATTGCATTGAATTTAGCATTTATTGCAAGTTAATAGATAGTGTTGCCACTTCGAGCTCTGATAACAGCTTCCATTTGGTGTCTCATTGATCGGATTGCATTCATGACCTCATGTTGCGCAATATTGTTCCATTCCTCTTCTACCGCCCTCTTCAACTTTCGATTGTCTCTGGAGTTGGATTTCTACCACGAACTCTTCTCTTAAGGAGGTCCCAAAGATGTACGATCGGGTTCAGATCAGGACTATGTGCAGGCCACCGCATATAATCATTGCCAACTGAATTCAGATAATCCCCAACAGCAACAGTGGCGTGTGGCCTTGCGTTGTCATGCATGAAAATGAAGTTTTCTCTGATAAATCCAGCGTATGGCAATACATATTGTTGTAGCACTTCAGTTATATGTCAGTGAGCCGTAAACCTGCCTCCTGGTGGGTCTAGGTTCAATAAATACGTCAGTTTTGGCTGCAAGTGAAATGCCTGTCCATAGCATGTAGTAGCCTCCTCCATAACTGACCTTTCCTAGAAGCAGCATTGCGCAAAATGTTCACCAGGACTTCGACAGACACGGTTTCATCTGTCATTGCCATGTAAGCACATTCGAGTTTCGATAGAAAACACGAACCCCATTGCGCTACAGTCCAATCAACATGATCGCGACCAAATTGAAGGTGGATTTGCTGATGAGCTGTGATCAGAAGTAATTCTGTTGCAGGCCTACGTGAGGTCAAATTTCCTTCCTGTAGTCTTCTGACTGTCCAGCCACTGACAGCTACGCCACATACATGGTGCAGCTCTTGTTGGACCTGAATGCCAGTCAAATTACGATTGCATAGTGCAGTGCTAATAATAAATCGGTCATTTCTTGCAGTTGTAGCTCAATATCCAACAAAACCTGGTCTCTGATGAAAGGCAGTCTCCTCAACTTCCGATAGACTCCTTATACAACTGACTGTGACCTATGCAACAGATGCGACATATCGTTGAGTGTGACATATCGTTGAGTGTAGAAAGATAACTGCTTGCGCCATTCCTCGGTTGTTGTATCCATCTTTTGGAATCCTATTGTCATTATTACTCCACATAGAATACTTCATATTCATGAAAGGATATGTAAGTTTCACATACACAACAATTTCACATGTTTCCGAATGGCTTATGTACTGCCACGCACGTGAACTTCATACCCTTTTGAGCAATTACTGGCATATCTCAAAAATTTGATCTCATATTATAACACGTTCGGTTTCATGTGAACATGAATTTTATATTCTTTGTTATTTTATTACTTGTAGTTTTCAAAAGATCGAAAATTTGCAATCTTTTAAGAGGTTCACCATTGCGTTTCAAAGAGAGTTTTATTTCATTGCATTCGAGTATACATGTAAACAAGATATTCAATTTCGTGACTTCCATGGGGATTTAATGCCTAAATTTAGTCTTAGAATTACGGATGCTTAATTAGGAAGTGCACTTCAATCTGCACTGATGATGCTGTTGAACACATGAATATTTATTTTATAACCGATTTGTTTATTCAGGCATCTATTGACTCCACTTAAACATGCAATATGTTATCTTCACATTTCATTTTACTTGTTTTATCCACTTTTTTATTATATATATATATAAATATAATATTTTAGATTTCTACATTTAATCAGAGAGATACGAAATAGGCTTAAAAATATACTCTGCCAAAACATGATTCCATTTGCTCCCATTCACCCTAAATGTAACAAGTCTTTCTTAAAATACGGAAGATAAGGATTGCAAAACTATTAGTTAATGTAACAAAGAACTGTTTATATAAAAATCAAAAATTCCCTTTTTTCCATTTACTATTGAATTCTACTGTTAAAACTTTCAACTCACAGATCTTTATGTATTCGATCCTCTTTTATCAATTTCTTCAATTCTTCATCTGGTTCAATCCATTCCCCAGGCTTTGGTTTCCTAAGAAGAAAAAAAATATTAATGTTGTTTTTCATTTTAACCAACTTATTTACTATTGTTTAAAACAAAAGATTATTTCCACTCTAATAGTTATTTGATCCCACATTTTTTTTATAGTTTTATTACTCCCTAATGAAATGTGTTTAAAAGCCACTTTTCAGAACAACATTGTTAATCAAAATTTTCAATGTCTGATAGTTACTTTAAAATTATGTCTTCAATGATTCAATCTACCCCAAATCCAATTTTTCAATTGAAAAACTGTGTTTGATTCCTTTGCCGATGTTCAATAGTTAGAAAACCACCTGTTTGAAGGCATTTGTATTCAAGGTTTTGTTACCTATGCAGAGGCTCAAAAAAATAAAAATAAAAATCCTCTAAAATATTTTGTAAGTTTTCTCTCGATCTGTTTGAATATTCAGAAGATCTCTTGAAACCAAAATTTGTTTTTTCAAAGTAAAGCTAAGATCATTTTTTAATGATAATTCTTTTCTTTTTGTATTTTGGCTGAATCTTAAAAGTGGTAATTGTCAGTTTCAAGCCAGGGAGGTTTAATCTCTCTGAATTTTCAAATTGATTAAATTATAAATAAATACAATTTGAAACAAAATGACTTATGTTATATTTTTCTATTTAAATAAATAATCAAAAATCTTACAAATCTTTTGCATTACAGTTGGAACTATTTGAATTTTTTTTTTTTTTTTTTTTATTTTATGTTGTATGTTTTATTGCCATTTTGTGAACTTTTAATCTTTGTTTTAAATCTAAAATAAAAAATAAAAAATCAATCAAACAAAATTTTTTATTTTAGATTTAATGAAGCTTTGAGTTGTTTTGGTTCTTTAATTTAATGCCTCTTTGTCCTACTAGTTGTAGGCAAAGGTTTGCGATGTTGCCTCTTAGAACATCAATTTTGTTTGTAGCCTTTTTTCCTTGGGGGGGGGGGGGGTCATCGCTAGGTTGGCCGGTGACCTTCACTTAGGATTGCTCCTTTTCTGGTTCTTCTATCGAGGGAGGCGGGTTTGGGCTGACGATCCCGTTGAAGGGTGAAACAGCTGTTCCCAAATCCTCCCCAATAATTGAATCAGAAAAGGCAATTCTATTCTTGCGCTGAAGCTTTATGTACATTTTCGATAATCTTTGTTTTATTTTTTAAAATGATCTTTAAAGTTTATCAGTTGAGAATAAGCGTCTCTATAAGGGGTTGGGAGCAAATTAAAAGTAATTTCACTGGCTACATTGTAGAAAATAATGGTTGAAGCAATCCCTATCCTGTCTATGTACTAAATACTCTTCCTTCTGCCAATTATCTCAAGTGGTTGTTTAAAAAGGACTTGGATATGGTGTCAACATCTCATTGCAGTAATCTGATTATAGATTAAACAAATCCTCCCTCAATGCGCCAGGAAATTCAGGCTTTATAGGAAACAGCCCCTCTCCTTCTCCAAAATGAAACAAAGACTCGGGGAGAGAAAGGCTGAAGAGAAACAATCAAATTTCTATTGGTTTTATTATCATTTTTTTTCCTAAATTCCAAATTCCAGCATTTTAAACTTCCCATTACTAATTTACTTTTTTAAGTTCCTTTAAATTTGACAGCAAATATTCCATCAATAAAAATAGACAATTGAAGTTTAATTGCAGAAACTCATTAATTCAAATGACTTTTATAAGTATTTTTTTTTTTTTGTATTTTATTATATAAGTAAAAATTTTCATACAAAATAAATTACAATTTATAACTACACAGAGATGCCAACCTTCAAAGGTAGTTGTCAGTAGTGTGAATCTGAAAACAGGTGGTACAACCAAAAAAAAAAAAAAGAAAAAAAAAAGAAGGTCTATTTTTATGTTTTACAAAACACGTGGTTCAGTGAAATTTTCGATGGTCCTAGGCATGGAAACTCTTCCGTGTATATCTTTCAGTAATGCTGATTTGCCACAGATCGTTTATGTCCATCGGCACTTGGCTCTTCTTTGTTCTTACGTTTGCCTGAAATTTTATTTACTGTAGTCCTTCACAAATCACAACGAAATACGTAAATGATTACGCATATCACTTGTACAAAACGGAACAGGAAGTGCACCGTCTGATGTTCCCCAGTGACGTAGTGCATGGAGCAATCAAAATGAGTAACCGTCTGCGCACCGATGTTATGCTCATGGTCAAAGGTCGCCATCTCGTATTTTTTCAGGAATTAACTATTTTCTTGAGAGTGGATCTCCGACACAAGGGAATATATATTTTTTTATGTTCGCAGGAGACAGAAAATAATAATTTTAAAACAGTATTTCGAATTCGTAAAATCCGTAGTAATTAGTGTCGCTTCCGTATTGTCGTAGTTTATGTGAGAAAACCGTAGAAACTACGGAAAATCCGTAGTAGTTGGCATCTCTGACTACATCCTCTATTCATTATTATTGTAAAATTTTTAATTTCTAAACACTTATTTAAATAACTTTATACAATGACAAAAGCAAGATTTGTTACAGAAACTGGAAATATGTAAAGCAGAATATTATTGTGAAAGGCCAACCAAGGACCAAACACTCCTTAAACATTTGGTAGGAAGCCAAACCCCTTGTACCTTGTCAGTAGGAAAATTTCAGAACTGTCTCAATACCTCAAATACAGGAAATAAATGGAAAATAATAAAAAAAGTTTTGAAAGAATACAGATGTGCAAGTATTTGTAGGACAGCATCGATAATTACTTCAACAAGAAAGACTATGCTTCACGATTAAGCTGATTTCTTGATGCCATTGTTAAGAAGGAAACCATTTCTTGTAAGTTCCAAAAACTACAACTTGCAGAACTTCCAAGTATATTACAAATAATATTTTATATATAATAATATCAATAGCACTAGAATTTTTAAGTAAAAATACCCATTTATACATGAAAAACCAACTGGCAAATGAATAATCACGAAAAGAGATGAACAATGACCGAGGGAAGTAAATATCTTGAAAGTACTTGTTTCGAAAACAGAAAAAAATTGACCGATTCTGAGGAAATTAGAATTAATCAATAGTTGCTAAATATACACAGCACTAAAAATGATCACATCTCAAAACCAACATAAATAAATTGATAATGTACTACAATATTAAAGAAATTTGTATTAGAATACACTACTACTGTAAAGAAAGTATAAACTCACCCAAGTATTTCAATTAACTTTTC
>JAFIDM010000007.1:28723120-28747164 GCA_023159025.1 Thereuonema tuberculata | reverse complement strand
AATTGTACTGCAAATCAATCTTTAAAACTCAATATTCCTGAAGGTAAAACTATCTCTTACATATTTTGTCAATAGTATGTTTGTTTAAACTTACTTTTTTCTGAGATTTTATATATTTTCTGAATAAAAAATATAAACGTTAACAAAACTACATCTAAACAGAAATATTTTAAAGTCAGAACCCATATCCATCCCATTTTGAAACTTTGCATACTGCTTAGTCTTATAATAAACCACTTATGGGAATTTTTTGAAAGTTTTTGATCATGTGACTTTTTTTGAATTCAAGTTCAAAATTGATATAAATTTTGGAAAAATTTTTTCCCTCAAGACTCCCTACATGTTGCATATCAAATGAAAGGCCATTAAAAATAGAAGAAAATAACATGACTCCCAAGTCTCTAGCTCAATTAGGAGAAGAGCAATTACAATTTTAATAAACACCCGCCGAACAATTTTGGGCTATTTTTGGAAACTTTAAATGGCCATAACTCAAAAACGGGTTGACATAAAAAATTGAAACTTTGACATTTTTCTTGGTCTACATGAATTTTACCTCAGTGCCAAATTTCATCAAAATCTGAGATGGTCAAGTTGAATGGGTGTGTTGATATGATATGGAATGACCCAATAGAGAAATTCGCAAAATAGAGGTCCGACTGTATATCTAAAAGAGATGTAATTTTTTACCTAATTTTAGGAGTATAAGATATGAAGTAAATTAATGAGAAATAAAACATACCTATATAGCAAACGATTCTGAAGCAATTAATGAAGGTTGAATGAATCTTATGCAAATGCAAAGAATCCTTTTTCATTCTTACTGATCCATTCTGCTATAATCAATGCCTTTCTGTTCAGAACATGGAGCAATATGGCTTTCAAAACAGAAAAATGAAGAAGGAAAAAAATAGTAAATAAACTTCAAATAAAGAACGAAGAAAAAAAGGGGAGAGAAAGGGGGAAAAAAAAAAAAAATTTCCCCTTCTTCTCACGCTCAGTTATGCAGCCATAACTTCCCCTCCCTTATGAATCGGCATTATCCTGATTGCACCAATCCACGTCAATCCATTTCAACCAATTGATGCATAAGATTCACTCAACCTTCATTAATTGCTTTAGAATCATTTGCTATAAACATATGTTTTATTTCTCATTAATTTACTTGACAAAGGTTCTAGTTATCCATGTGAACCGAAACTAGTCGTTTAATTATTCATGTTTTTTAAATTTTTATTAAAGGTGCGCCGGCGTCCTTTATTTTAACAATTCAAGCGCACGTTCATAATCACATTTTAAACTTGCATTTTTTATTTGCCATCCTTATTGTTAAAATCATGTTCTCTATGGCAGACAATTCCACTTCAGGCAATCCCCTTCAAAAAGACATCAACAGGTTTTATCGCCTACAGAGAATAATGGCTTTCACCAAAGCAGCCATAATATTTAATGGACTATGCCATAAATTGGATCTGATACCGGCAGCACTACGTTTCAAGATATATGACATTTCACACACAGTTCATAAAGCTTTGAGAACTTTTGCACAAACAAATTTTTCAGGAAAGAATCAACAAAAGTTACAAAGAAAAAGAACATGGATACAGCACTGCATCATGAATATTTCTAGGAAACTGCAATGGAAGGTGAGTCAGCCTGTTTTTATCCGCATCTTAAAATGAGCTGCTTTCATTTATTCCTCCTCTTTCAAACTCATCTCCGAAGTGCACATTAAGAAATTAACTTTCCTCAGCGTGAGAAAATGGCCATACGCACCTCCACTCAACAGTAGATTTATCAACATCAGTAACCGTGTTTTAACCATGTGTACAACAGAACATTCTCAATAAGGGTTTGAAATTCAATGTTCCCACTCGGCCCAAAATTTTAGGATATCGTTCCACCCATTGAAGCAGCCATTTCCAGCATATCATCTAAAGAGCTACCTAGTTCCTTGAGGACTATCATAGGCAACATCATATGTAGATCTATCAGAAATCCCATTACCACCCCATTCAATCCGATAGAACAAAAGGCCTTAGAACAACTTAAACAAACTAAAGGCCTGAAAGTAATTCTGGCAGATAAGGGAAGAGCCTCCGTGGTTTTAGATAAAGCACAATACCTTCAAATGGGCGCTACATTTTTAGATTCAACAAAGGAATTACTTTCTTTTCCTGCCAACCAAAAATGGTACTTAATTTTAACAGAAAACTCATCCGTTCTCTCGTAACACAGGGGCATCTCCAACAGGACACCGCCGATAAACTCAAAGATAGTTCCCTTGCCATTCCGTCGATCAGATTTCTTTCAAAGGTACACAAAACCCCCGATAGCAATGGCCTATTCCCGGTGCGACCAATCGTTAATTGCCACAACACAGCCATTAAAGGGCTTTCCACTCACATTTATAATAAGCTTTTCAAGCTTGAAATGATATCTAGCTTTGCCATTAAGAATAGTGCCGCTCTCGTGCAAAAGATACGAGATCTTACTTATCAAAATAACTAAGTTCTTCTCATTGGATGTCGACGCCCTGTTTACATCCATTTCGGCTGACCTTGTGTTTAAAGCATTGACCCATTTTCAAATTAAATCTGTTTGTAATTTTTCTAATTTGCATTTAAACAATGAATTCTTTCTACTCATTGAAACACTTTTTAAAATGCAATTCTTCAGTTTTAATAGCAAAATTTACAAACAGAATAGTGGATTATTCATGGGTCTAGCTGCATCTGCCATTCTGGTCGAAGTTTCAATGACATTCATTGAGGATGTAGCGTTCACCATGTAGGACATATTGAGGATGTAGCGTTCACCATGTAGGACAGCATTGGCTTTCATGTCCCTCTGTACAGCAGATATCTGGATGATCTGTTGTTTTACTGTGAACCAGCTTGTCAAGACGATATCATGCAAATCATTCGATCTATTCACCCTAACATTCATTTTAAAATAGAAAGTGAGAACGAAACAGACAACTCCATTGCTTACCTCGACATTTTGAATCAACGGAAAAACTCACAATTCTATACTTCAGTTCACCGTAAGCCTTCATCCCAGCCACTTACCCTTAATTTCAACTCATATGTTTCGCTTTCATTTAAGATTAACAACAACAACATGATCCGTTAATCGTGCCTTAATTTGTCCAGTAGTTTCTGTAGATATTATTGTCATAATTCAGTGTTTTGGCTTCAAATGTAAATAAAATAAATTAAATAGTAAAATATTTCTAATCATGAATATTTAATGATGTCACATAAAATATACGATAAAAGACGAAGGAGTCTCGATTCCACTTCACTCTGTCTCCTCGGAAGCAGACAGCAGCTGAGAGACGTTCGGAGCACCTCGCCACAGTCGCAGAATGCAGTAGCCGTAAACCAACAGCGAGACAGTCAGTCAACGCAAATCAGATGACTTCAAGCAGAGAGGCAAAGTAAACGAAGATTTCTAAATTAAAGAACATTTCCTGATTCAATTGAAGAGAAGAACTTTACCATTGAAATACTAACTGTACTTAATTTACTTTGTATTAAGCTTAACCACTCTTTATATATAAGAGATAATAAAAAAATAAATATAAAATTGAACCAATTGCCATTTTTTAATTTCACTAACTTGCTTAATGAAATTAGTAATATACGATCCATCTTTCTTGCTAATGAATACCCCCCCCCCCCCCCAGCATTTGTAAACAAATACATCGTTAGTTCCACATCAACCCATTACATGAATGATCATTCTATAACTAAGATTAACTATAAATATGTTTCCATTCCATTCCATCCCAGTGTCTTTCAAGCCCTTAACAAAATATTACGCCCCTTCCATATTTCCCTCCTAGCTCCCAGGAACAACAACTTTGCAAGGTTTTTTTTAATAATAGCAATTCTTTAAGAAAAAACGACTGCTTTTCTCAGAAAGGGGTCGTTTATTCCATCCCATGCTCCAATGAATTTTCCTGCAGATATGTTGGGGAAACAAGCCAAATGTTGTCCCGTCGACTCACACAGCATAAATATGCTATAAAAAATAGAAATTCCAATTATAATACTGTCGTTCACACTCAAGAGCAGAGGCACAGTATTGATTTTGCACGGGCTTCCATTATTTGCGAAGAGAGCAAAAGCTTAATACGCAAATGCAAAGAATCCTTTTTCATTCTTACTGATCCATTCTGCTGTAATCAATGCCCTTTCTGTTCAGAACATAGAGCAATACGGCTTTCAAAACAGAAAAATGAAGGGAAAAAAATAGTAAATAAACTTTAAATAAAGAATGAAGAGAGGAAGGGGAGAGAAAGGGAAAAAAAAAATCCCTCCCCCCTTTTCCTCACGCTCAGTTTTGCAGTTACCCTTCCCTTCCCATATGAATCGGCATTCTCCTGATTGCACCAATCCACGTCAATCCATTTTCAACCAATTAATGCATAAGATTCACTCAACCTTCATTAATTGCTTCAGAATCGTTTGCTATAAACGTATGTTTTATTTCTCATTAATTTACTTGACAAAGGTTCTAGTTATCCATGTGAACCGAAACTAGTCGTTTAATTATTCATGTTTTTTAATGTTTTTATGAAAGATGCGTCGGCGTCCTTTATTTTAACAATTCAAGCGCACGTTAATAACCACATTTTAGATTTAATACCCTGCCATCAATTTAAACAAACGGCTTGATTTTTAACCTATAAATAACATGCAACCTAACATTCACAAAAGCAGTTAGCTTAACTTGTTTATAATTGATGTTAGCTTAACATTTAACATTCAATTATTAA
Organism: Thereuonema tuberculata; assembly: GCA_023159025.1. Taxonomy (NCBI): domain Eukaryota; kingdom Metazoa; phylum Arthropoda; class Chilopoda; order Scutigeromorpha; family Scutigeridae; genus Thereuonema; species Thereuonema tuberculata. The sequence continues at coordinate 28,742,378 of JAFIDM010000007.1, read as the reverse complement.
ATGGTATGTAAATATATATTAAAAAATTAAAAGATCCCAACCAAAAAGAACTGTTTTTAAAGAATCAGGTATTATTGCCACCACCCCTTCAATAAATGATGGATTATTTCATCAAGACGTTAGGAGATATTTAGGAAGATCACCAGCCAGACCATTACAGAATTCAAAAAGAATAACACTCGTAACATATTTGATTTTTAATGTTTGTAAGATGCATCAAAATATAGATATATTTTGAGAAGTTATTGTAAAGCCTGTGTTTTTATTTTTAATTTGATTTAAAAAATTAAAATGCAAAGAAAGTTCAAGTAAATAATTAAACAATAAATAAAGAGCAAAATCTATTGTTGGTGAAAAAACCTACGGTAGGCTCAAAACTTCCCAGCGTCATACGTTACCCGCACGTTTAACAATTTTTCTCCAAAAACTCGCTGTCCTGGGCCTGGGCTCATGCCTACATCCAGGCCTGATTGTATATACTGCACTGAGATCATCATATATGTGCAGTGAAAATCAAAAGATATCAGACTGATTCTAAACAGGACTGCAAAGGGTTAAGTTATTTTATATTTTAATCATAACAAAAAAAAAAATGAAAGTTACTGACATTCACTTCACAAAGAGAAGCAGCAAATACTGTGTACATAAGCAACTGATGTATCTGCATGCAGAATCAGCAGGGTTATGTTGCAAAGTGTCATAGGTGGAAATCAGCCGATTTAAAATTGAGAAATGGTAGCAATTGAAAACTGTTGAATGGGCGAAGCATCAGAGAGCAAATTGTCACAAACTAGGGTTTGACTGTATAACATTTGAGATTTTAACTTAACAATGCAGAGGCAGGATGTGTAAACCAGGAAACTCCCATAAGACACAAGAAAATCGGAGCACTGTCACTTTATTCTTACCTACCCCATATTTCAACTAAAAAAGCAGCATGGAAAAATTGATTTTTTTTTTTTTGCTTTGTATGGCTTGATCTCTAATATCTTATCAAATAATATCCATACCCTTTCTCGATTAAAATTCCCGAGCATACCACTGGGCTAGGGGAAATCTGAACAAGATAAGGCAATTTTGATTGGAATATAAAACTATCAGTTAAAATTAAAAGATCATCTCTTTTATTAAGTCATCCTAAATCTTTCAGAACCAATATCAAAAAAGAAGCCTCTATGAGTAATGGCAGGATTAATAATGAATAAGAGTGATTAACTAAAGGAATAAAATTAAACCACACCACAGATATACATTACTGATGACATTCTCTTGAATAAACATGAAATTAAGAATAAAATTAAGATTGTATAATTGGGATATCAGGAATTTGCTTTTGCATAGTAGAGTTCAGAAGTTGATCCATAGTAAGACAATGTGTAAGATGGTGATGTGTTTTCAATTATCTGTATGACTTATAATTAGCTCTGTAGGAGTGGAGATATTTTTCATTTTCGATCACTATCACTTCCTGTGCTATTAGACCAGAACTAATATTTTCCCATCTTTACAGGTCATAAGCTATATAATAAGGTATCACTCATTTCTGTATGACTTATAGTTTAGGCTGTAGATGTGGTGATGGATCTACAGAGACAACCTTCTTAAAAGCTTCCCTCCCTTTATACTTTATGTTTAGGATGGCTAAAATGTAGACAGCTTCAAATCGAACTGATAATTAAGGAATAAACAGATAATTATTTCGGTCAAGTGAGGTAGTAATGCTAAATGAAATGAAGATACACTCATTCTATATCCATGTAATTATAAAATAAAGAGTAAAATGTTAAAATAGTTTTTTTCTTACCTTTGCAAAAGAGGCTTTACTATTTGTCTCTTATTATCTGGGAGGGTTGATGGGAATCTCACTGTTAAGTTTCTGCTTTGTATTCTGTCCCAGGAAGCAGCCGGAGCCAACTGCCAGTCTTCAACTGCACTGGGTTGTGGGGGATCACAAGAATCTAAAATAAACTATCAGAAATAAATACTTAAATTAGTTATCATTTTTAATGTTTAGAAATAAATGAAACTATTTAAACATTCCAATAAATTTAGCATAAAGATTTTTCAAAATTAAACAGGTCTCAAACTCAAATGGTTTCCTCTAATAGTATCTAAAAACATTTGAAATTAATATTTATACAGTGCTAGACAAAAGTATAGACTACCTCAAATTCGATGTCTTTTTTTTTTTTTTTTCAGAAATCAGACTCAAACAGACCATTTGTGTAATAAAATATATACAGTAAACTCCCGATTGTCCACTTTGCAGATTATCTGCGGACCTCTCCTGTTTCTATTTTTTTTTTACTGTACAGTAAATTACGATTAAATGACGGTTTTCAATAAATTTCAATAAATGATGAAATTATCAAAAAAAAATTTAAATCTAGAATAAGGTAAACAATAAAAGAGGCACATTTAGCGAAGTCCAAGTAGGGGGCTTTCGTGTTTTGACATGAAAAAACAAAAGCAATTAACAGATTTTTTTGTTTGTTAAAAAGTAAGAAAATAAAGTAAAATAAAATAAAATAATTATTTATAATGTATGTACTGCCATTTTAATGAAAATAAAACATGTTAAAAGCATTTTTGTGTTGATTTTAGTCCTATTTTGGATTATCCACGGGATTCGCTTATACGTGGTTGACGTGCCACCCAATTCCGTGGATAATCAGGAGTTTACTGTATTTAATATATTTGAACAATAGTAGCTCCTTGTAGCTTAAAAAAATAACACTCAAAATATAAAACAAAAAATATTCAACAAAAAAAACAAAACATGTTTTTCTTGTGACAAAAAATAAGACTATGCTTCACTTAGCTTGAAATTAATTAAACAAAATGATCAATAATGGGTACATCCTTCATTGTTTGAAATGACCTCTCCAAGATGCTATTAGGCATTGATTCCACCAATTTTAGTATGTATGAATAGTCAATTTCCTCCTCATACCTATCTGATATTGCAATCTTTAAATCCTGAACCGATGAACATTGTCATTCATTGGTATACACAATACAGGTTATAAGACCCCAAAAGTTCTCTACTGGATTAAGGTCTGGGGAACACGCAGGCCAGGATAAAACCAAGATTCTATTGGTTGTCACTTTGCAGGGCCGTTGCTGATGTTTTAAAGCATGGTATTGATGGCAATTTTACGACCACAATATTTGATGGCTCACCAAAAAGATACATTGTTTCATTAGCAACAGGCAAGAAGTGGTCTGCAGGTGACGTGAGAGATGTTGCACAGCTGCAATGTTCCACAAGAACAGTTTCCCAAATAATGCACACATCTCCATTACAGCATATTTCAAAATGCAAACCCACCAATGAGTCCCCAACATAAAGTTGCACGTTTGGAGTTTGCCAGTAAAACAATGTTTTTGTCCCACAAATAGTTTTCGGTGATCTTTTCAGATGAAAAGAAATTTAATCTTGACAGGCCAGATGGATGCAGCAATTACTGTCGTGATTTACAGCACAAGACAGATATTCAAATAAGCCACCAAATGGGATGTGGTTCATGTATGGTTTGGGCAGGATTTTCTGCACGAGCAAAAACTGACATCGTATTTTTTTCCTGGCAGCACAGACATACATACACTTGTTAGAGGACCAACTGCTTCAATATAAACAGATTCTTGAAGGAGAAAGTGCATGTCATTCTGCCAAAGTGACAGAACAGTGGTTCACAACCAATGGAATCTCGATTTTAGCCTGGCCTGCATGCTCCCTAAATCTTAATCCAGTAGTTAGCTGGTTGTTGGGTCAGCTAACACATATTGTGTAAGTCAACAGATGACAATATTCATTGCTTCAGGATTTCACATCAGCCAGATGGAAGGAAATACATACATAGAATATATATACATACTAAAATTGGTGGAATCAATACCAAATCGCATCTTTGAGCTCATTTCAAACAATGGAGGATATATCAAATATTAGTGATGCTTTTGTTTAATTAATTCCATGCTAAGTGAAGCATGGCCTTACATTTTCGTCACAAGCAAAATATGTAATCTTTTTTTTTGCTTGAATTGATTTCAATTTGAATATTATTTTTTTTTTTAAGCTAAAAGGAGCTACTATTTTTTAAATACATTAATTTATTACACAAATGGTCTGTATGAGTCTGATTTCTAAAAAAAGACATTGAATGTGAATTGGTCTTATACTTTTGTCTAGCACTGTATATAGTTTTAGATCCTCCTTCCCAGAAGAACCAAGCATTTATATTTTGAATGTTTATAAAATAAATAACTATATTTTAAAAGAATTAGACAAGAATATCAAAGATGTTTATCATTTTCAATGAGAATGTTTCACATAAAACATTTTAAAATTAAAAAATTTAATATCTTGATGCCAATGTTTTTTCTCCTGCTATTCAAATTTGTCTTGGCCCTCTTTTTTTTTTTTTTTAAATCAGAAACAGTCCAAGAATTTCCCACCAAATTATAATGTACAGTGATCCCTTGCTATTTCGCGCTTCAAGTCTCGCGGGTTTTTCAAAAATATTCATCGAAAAATAAAAATTCAAAAAGACCGCCATATCGGCAGCCATATTGCGGAAAGCAGCGCTGTTTCATTGGGTTGCGCGAGAGAAACATCTTCCTAGGTTGCCAGACAGAGAGAGCAACACTCTCAGGGGCTTGTACATACCCACAGGAAGTCAGACAAGGCACGTGATTGGTTCCCGGCGCGAGATCAACGAATCAGAGCACGATACATATTTTAAACATTCTGGTACCCACACATACACATGAAAATTTCTAGGGAGGGCCACTCCTACTTCGTGGATTTTCACCAATTGCGGGGGGCTCTGGTCCCCATTAACCGCGATAAACGAGGGATTACTGTATTTATTTCAGTTAAAACAATTTGTGCTCAGAAAAATCTCACGATGAAAAGGAAAAAAAATGAATTTTTCATAACTCATTGGTTAGTTGATTGACTTTAATGGTGCAAAAGCATCTTTGGCTGCACCAAGAAAGATTAAAACAAAAACACTAGAAACATAAGTGAGAGAACCAAATAATTAAAATGAATATATTAAATATAAAAACTAAAAGGATAACTAATCATTAGGGCTCGGATTATATGCAAAATGCATATTTGTTATTAAGAGGTACAGTGGTGCCTCGCATAACGAACGCCTCGCACAGCGAACGCTGCACACAACGAACTTCCTTTTCGTTCATTTCACGATTCATACAACGAACTTCGCTTCACACAACGAACAATGCTTCACACAACGAAGTCGCCCACTTCACACGATCACTGCCGATTTATTGCATCCTTCCGCGCAGGCAGTCGTTAGTCACTGAGCAGTACGCTTAACTTACGCACGTGTCGCAGCAATCGTTCATCATTACAACGAAGTCGCCCGATCTTCTACGATCACTGCCGATTAATTGCATCCTCCCGCGCAGGCAGTCGTTAGACTCGTTAGTCACTGCGTGATAATAATCAACTGCGTCATCTGATAACGAGGAGCAACAATCAAACAATCAACCAATTCCAACTGCTGACATCAAGAACATCCTGGTCAAATGGAAAGCAGTTCAGGAGTTTACCAATGCCCACTATCCGGATTCCGCTGAAGCAAACAGGATCAACGACCTGTACTCCGATACTCTTGTCCGTTATTTCCGGCAGATGTTGAAGAAAAGAGAGAAACAAACGACTTTGGACAGGTTTTTCACTGCACCATCGGCCAAAAAGCGGAAAATGGATGAAGATGTGCAAGATTCGATTATTTCTTAAAATTAAAAAATGTGTGTTTTTTTCATTATGTTTTTAGATGTATCTAAATAAAAATAATAACAAAAAATTTATCTTTTTTTTATGTCATCTTACCATATTTTATGCTACAGAACGAATTATTTTTTTTAACATGTATTGTTATGGGAAAACGCGTTTCACATAACGAACTTTTCGCATAACGAACTTGCTCCTGGAACGAATTAAGTTCGTTGTGTGAGGCACCACTGTATATCAACAAAATTGTAAGTTTTCTATGCATGGTATAGCCTCTTTTAATCAAAAAACATTAGATATGCATAGAAAACTTACAATTTTGTTGATATACCTCTTAATAACAAATATGCATTTTGCATATAATCTGAGCCTTACTAATCATATTACATTGTAAAAGTATAAAAATGGAAACAAAGTAAGGTTACAAAAACAGTCACAGAATGTAGTAGAAAGAACCGACGAGGGTCAATAAAAAATACGATACAAGCAAAGTGTTATCAGGAGAGTTAAATCACATTGTCATTTTAAGTCATAAAAATCTGGCGCAACCACACAGATGAATGAACTTTAAGACCGATGGAGATAGATAACAATTAAAATCAGTCAAGAGATACGAATAAGCATGTTGTATTTGAAAAGAGGATAAATGCACTGATAAAATTGCAATACATTTCATGTAACATTTCATGTATCATGGAAAGATACATGTATGAGAGTTTGGCATTTCCAATGTGGAGACATGATAGCTAAACAAAAGCTTCCTGTGACAATCGCCCTATATCTTAGAGCAGACAGAACAGGAGGAACTAGTTAAACGTCTGTTTGATTTCTATTTGTCTAGTAGAAGTCACAATAAAGGTATCGGAATATGCTGCAGTGGAATTGTAGCAGAGAAGCGGCAAGTTCATCGCCATTTCAGTACAATTTTGACAGTGCTATGTTTAAAACAATATATAAAAAAAATCTAAAATACATAAAACTATAGGGTACGATTGAATAATGCTTGCAATTCTTAAAAATTCCTTGAGTTATAAAAATACCATAGACAGTGAAATGCCAAAATAACTGGAATGGGGACTACCATGTCCATTTCATGCCACCACACCTTTGCGGTTAGTGAAATCGTCCGCAAACGAAGTATATACAATGGCAGATATATTTGCAATCTCAAAATAGTAGAATTCGCATTTCCCAGTTATTTTGGCAATTAAGTGTAGTTCTGCAGTGAAGACTGAAGCTACACAAAGGAATGACATTACTGAAGTTCTCAGTGTAAAAGGCTGCTCCAACTCCTTCAGATCCATCTGCAAAAAAAGTCGTGAAATCTAATTGCCAGGCAATCTAATTACCATGTTTAGCGAAGGGTATTATAATCGTTTTGTGGCAGCTCCTTAGAAATAAGTGTTCTAATCAAATCTTATTAAACATTGACAGAATTACTATGAAGGATGAAAAGGAAAAGTGTTGTAGTTTTTCATAGTCTATTTCATCAGAACCAAATGCAACGTTTTTGCAGATGTTCAACGCAAACAGAAATTTGTCCAAATGAAAAGAGACTACCGATTATATACACACTGTGACAAAAAAAATCAAAACACCATGAAAGAAGCATCCAATTTGAATGAGACTCCCTACTTAGTCACCTTCCCATTAGATATGCAAATGATTAAAGTTTAGTTCTCAAAAATTTACCATCACCTTCATGGCTCAATGGAAGGCCCACCTTGTGGTTTATATAAAAGGCCTCAGAATCTTACTAGACACATTCTGCTTTGGGAACTGTTTGCATTTATATCAGTTTACCATCAGTAATGTCTTGAAGATTCTATGAGCAATTGCAGGACTTTGAGAGAGGCCACATTGTGGAACTACAAGAAATCGACTGGTCACACTGCCATCTGATGTCCCAAGAGATATTGTTTGTTCTCAAATGGTCTTGTATTGTATTTGATGACAAGTCTTGCTTCCGCCTTGCAACAGATGATATCGCATTCATGCATGGAGGAATACAAGGCAATGCTTAAATCCTGGTAATAGTGTTCACAGGCACACAGCCCTTACAGCTGGTATAATGATGTGGGCAGGTATTTCTTATGACAGCAGATCCTCTCCCATTGTGATTTGAGAAACTTTAAATCACAGCAATACGTACCGAAGATCTTGCAATCCAATGTTTTGCCCTTGGGATTCACACTTGCCAGGTGCAATTTTCCAACAGGATACTGCACATCCATACTCTGCGTGTTTCTCAGCAGTGCCTTTAAGTAATTCTCACCCTTCCTTGGCCAGCTAGCTCCCAAGACTTATCCCCTATCAAGCATATCCGAGATAACCTAGGATCTCAACTGCATCCATCATTAAATATTTGGTATTTGTATCTGCTGAAAGACATCAAGACTTTTGTTTCATGCCATGCCGTTCATCAGTATGCATAGGAGCCAGAGGTGACTCCATACAGTTCTCATAATGTAACAATGGTGCTGTTATGGTTCAATACAAAATTGTGTTTTTTTTTTTTTTTTTCCACTATGAAATTTGAATCAATTTCAATTCTCCTCATCCAAATGGCAGTTACAAAGTTTTATTCAAAGTGGTTGCTTCCTTCATGGTGCTTCGATGCTTTTTATCGGAGTGTATATTTCTGTAAGAGGAAGTAAAAACAACATAGCTCAATTCATTACTTGATTAGTGGAAATTCAGGTGATAGAATGGTTGCAAGCAAAAATACTCAAATACCTTAACTAGATCATCAATAATACCTAATTCCATGCCATTTTCCTATATATATATATATATAGAAATAAACAGACAAAGAAATCCTGTACCAACAATGCAGGTTTTAGGATTTCTTAAGAAAACAACAAAGATAACAAACACAAAACATCAAAAAGAAGAAGAATTTTTTTTTTTAAACCAACGACTTATGAAGGTATGAAGCGATCGGAAGGGATGCACCCCGAAATGCTCCAAGAACTGCCAAAGGCCCTATCCAAGGAGCCAGGTACAGTTCGGACCCCACCCTTCCCATTGACCCACACTTGCCAGAAACCCAAAACAGAACAAAAATGAAAGCGATCAAATTAAAAAAAAACAAAACAGGTTATGTCTCAAGTCACACAGAAAAGAAGTCTTCACTTTCGGTGGCCACTACCGAACAATAGAAGCAATAGTAAAAATGTAGGCCAACCCCCAAAATATTAAAATGTATCTGTACATCTCTTGAATCTTTTCCCAAAGAAAAAGTCCATCACTCTGCAGGCAATAAGCCTGCTTGTCATTTCCCCCTTCGAATACTGGCCAATGAATTTCCAATCACAATGACTTTCTCCCAACACTTCTCTCTCTACCATTCTAATCAGTGCCTTGTGGCTCTAATCAGGTTGGTAACTCCAAAGACTGTCGATTTTACTCTGACTCTCTGCTGACCACTAAATGTGTATCTGTATGTGTGTGTGTGTGTATCTCCGCACCTCACTTTACACAGGAGAGAGAAAGTGAAGATTTCGTGAACATGGATTCATTCCTGTGTGAACTGATAATCGACAAACCAATGGAAGAAGATGAATGCGTAACCTGGAGATCACAAGAGTGCTTCAAATGGATGGCAGAACACAGAAGTTTTTAATAAAGCAGCAAGCACAACAGAAATTTTGGAAATGATAAATAATAAAATTTAAACAAAGCACATCAATGTAAATATTATGTTGAAAAAAGAATTTAAATTGCACCAATTATCATAAAATGAAGAAAATAAATCCCAGCACACACAACTGGATGCAGTTGTTTTTTGGTTGGATACCACTGCTGTGTGCGTAAGTGGTATCTCTAAATCTTTTGCACAATTCTGAGCCTATCATAGAGAATAAATCTGGCTGATAATTCCTAATAAGGATGAAATAGCTGTTCCTTATTCCTGTCAATAATGGGTCAGTGTGAGAAAGCTTATTTATATGCACTGGGATTTCTTTTTTCATTTTATAAATATTATGAGTTGAACAAAGATTTGAAATTGTAGATTCATAACCTAAAGGTGAAATGCCTATAAATGTACTTTGTTTAAACTGATACATTAATTGACCTATTTACAAGAAATAACTTATGTATAAATAGTGAAACACTCTTAATGGCTAAAGATGATGCAAAATAACTTATTTTAAAAAGTTGAGGGAGGTACGATGTCACAACGGAATCAAAAACACAAATTAAAGAGTAAAAAAAGAAAAGCAGGATGTAACAAAATTAGTAGCACTAAAATCCCAAACACTTAATTTCTGTTAATATCTTCATTGTCTTAAACAATTAAATGCTTTTGTAATCCACTGCATGAGTTTGAAAGAAAAAATTAATCTGATTTAAACAATTAAAAAATGGTTAATTAATTTTTTTTCCTCCCAGAAAAATGAGAATCTATATTGTTTGTATTAAAATAGATACTTTAGCCTAAGCTAAATACTATAATTAAGTAGATTCAATAATTTGAATATAACTCTAGGTTTTTCTTTTAGACTACTTTAAAAAAAAATAATAAAGAATTTAAAGATATAATGTTTTAATCTGGGCTCTAAAACTTCTTGTTAACATTTGCTGCAAGGTTTTCTTTCTTGCTTAGAATTGACCAAAAAACAACTGCTTCCCTTATTATAACTACAAAACTAAAGAGAGGCCATACAAACTCAATTATAAATATATTACAATGATAACTTAAAATATGTTTGAACAATTCATTGAATAAAATGTTTAATTAACAAAGGAAGATTGCATTATATAATTCACCTAAATTAATGAACATCTTTACAATTGCATATTTTCTCCTTCACATTGACTTTTCAGAGAAAATTCTAGAATAACAATTATTTTCAGAAAACAAAATAACAGCAAATAAATTCCAAATCTGTTATAGCCTTTGATAAAATGGGAGGCTTTTGGAACAAGATTTTCCCAGGTCATGTCCTCCATAGGATACGGCTAACTCAACTTATGGTTATTTAGATCTTTAATAGATATTATAATTTCCAGAAGTCATTGCAGGGCAAAGCTATGTTTTAAATTATTATTCATTTCAAAGGCATTTTTTAGTCCTCTTAATTCCAATTTTTTTTTTTTTTTAAGCATTATTTCTAACAGCCTATTATTTATAGCTACAGTAATTAAATTTAAGTATCATCCAAATAACTTACAATATTTTATACTTATATTCAATAGTATAGTCAAGCTAATCTATTATTTCTTTTCATGACAGACGGCGAAACTTTACAGTAAATAGCAAAATGAACTACTTATTAGGAAATGTAATCTTTACATTCTAAAAATGATAGCCTACCAAAACTATGGTTTACAAAAAACCATTCGACAGGAAATGGAACTACAATCAATTTATAATAATTCCGTGGAATTTGAAGTTGGCGAGACCTTTATTCAGCTTCAGTTGAAATATTTGTTTTAATTGTCGAGTTTTTCAAATGCCACGAAATACCAGTAACAAATTACCTCATTATTTTCGTAATTGAGATGTTGACCTCAATAGCCCTAAACAGAACCACATGGCTCAATTACAAACATAAACAAAACCCAACAATATAAAATTCACGAAGCTCTGTTTCTTGTCAACTCAATTTACGAAATTATAGTAAGACTAATTTACAAATTCAAGTATTTCTATGAGGAAAAAATACTACTTACACTATATTTACTGCCTTTCGATACACCACAACACATTGTAGATATTCATAAAAATTAAAAATGGCGCTGTACTGGTAACACACCAATCAAAACATTCATATTTTGGCTTCCAGGTGGCAGGTCGATCGCTTCCATTGAAAAATAAAGATTTTTTTTTTTTCATTTTAGATGGGGTTTGTCTTTTGACAAAAGCTACATGAACATTTATTAAAAAGCGAGAAATCAAAGGCAGCACCTGAATAAATTGAAATTGACTCTCCTGCTCGATTTCTCGCTTTTTAAGCATTTTTCACAGCACGTAAAATGATTTGATTTAGCTACATGAACATTATTCGAATATTTTAAACAATCCAAATATGAAACTATATTTTATTATATTATTTTACTTTTTATTATATTCAAATTTTGGAGAACTATTTCTAAAAGAAAAACAATTTTAAACTCAACAGAACACAGCTTGTGAATTCCCATGGTATTTCTAATAATAATAATAATAATAATAATAATAATAACAACAACAACAAACAACATTCTGGTACGGCTCTACGAGAAGGATTCAATCCCGATAGTGGTCGGGAACTTTTCCCTAGGACTCGAGGATACATTCTCTATTAAATGAATATCTGTTTCTTTGATGTCAGTACTGGTCATCGTAGCCTAACCTTTGATGCTAGGCTGATAATCGTAGAAGCCTCTATCTCCTGTATAGTGTCTTCCTTCATTAATTGATAGAATAATTATTATATAGATGAACAGATCGTTTCAGTCGATGTATAAAATAAAATGAAAGTTTTCCACTCACGGTATTTGATTTACAGCATCCGCAGTTATTTCGTCGAATAATAAACTTAAATATTTATTTATACAGTGGAACCTCTCATAACGAGCATAATTCGTTCCAGAATCTTACTCGTTATGTCAAACACTCGTTAAGCGAAACAATTTTTCCCATATAAATCAATGTAAAATACGATAATGCGTTCCATGCCGAAAAAAATACTCAATTTTTTTTATTTTTAACATTTATTTAAATAAAATTACTGTACTTAGAAATTGTTAAGGAGAGTAACAACCTGGAATGCAATTTCGATTTACAAAAAAACAATAAAAAAATCGAAATAACTAGTTTATTATTTATGAATTTATGACAAATAATTAATTCTTTTTTACTAGAAAGCTGTCTAGAGACATTTGTTTTTGCCGACGCTTCAAAATTTGGTGAAAATGTGACACAGCATTGTCATTGCTAGCGGAACGAGTGCTAAACACAGACTGATGCACATGCGCGGAAGTCCCGGCTCACAATTGAGTTACGTGAAGATGGGACTTCCCCTTTCTGCATCACTCGTTATGCCAAATGTCGCTCGTTAAGGAAACAATTTTTTTCACAATTTTTTTTTGCTCGTTATGCGAATTACTCGTTATGAGAGGTGCTCGTTATGAGAGGTTCCACTGTACATTCATATATTGGCATACCGAGAGGGGAGGAGGGATTAAAAACCCCTTGCATCCGAAAATGGAAGAAATCTAGATTTTGAACCTGTTTTATCGGTTGAAAGTCAACGGTCTGTTTATAATCCCCCCCCCCCTCCTGGAAACAACACGTTTTTTTGTTTTTATTGAACGAGTATCACCATCATAACCCCTTCAACCCATTCCAAAATTCTGGGTACGCCCAGAATTTACATATATATACACACATTACATCCATATAGCAAACGGGCATCTTTAAAATATAAAATGAGAAAAAAGTTACTTTTTATTTTTACCTATTAACATAAGACTTCCGTTATTCTGTGAAATAACAAAATAAGCACTTATTTCATATTTTAACTAAAATGATCAGTTACTTTATAGAATAATTAGTTTGTGTTGGTAGATTTCATACTTAAAAGTATTGAAGGTAACATAGATTCGAATCCACTCCACTCTAAATCTATTTACCCCAGGCACTCTGACACCATACAAAATTACACTTCCTGTACATGGATTACATTAAACTCTACGCCACAACTTACTAATCAATTACGAGTTACCACACAGTTCACCAAAGACATTGGGATGGAATAGGGAATCGACAAATGCCGCAAGCTACATACAACACACGGGAAGATCTGGAATTTGGAGGGTTTTGAACTGGGCCGTGGGTTGGCCATCCAATCCATGAAAGAGGGAGAGACCTACAAGTACCTGGGCTTCCAGCAAGCGCGCGTCGTTGACAACGCAACATCAAAAACGCACTCAAGAACACATATAGTGCTCTCGTCACAACATCCTCAAAACACAACTCAATGCCAAAAATAAAATTAAATCCATCAATACTTTTGCCGTCCTCATACTAACATATTCCTTTGGCATAATCCCTTGGCCAAACACCGAACACTACATCGCGTAACACAAAACACAATATGCACCCAAAGTCCGCGATGGAAAGGATGATCCTCCCCGCAAGGAAGGAGACCGAGGACTCGCCAACCTCATCATCCTACATAAACAAATAAGTTAGGGAATCAGAGAGCACAACATTCCTCACTCCACTTAGCCATTGTCAAGGCTGACAAACCTTACCCTCGAAAACCCTTGCCGAAACTTCACATCCGCCGATACCCACACTCAGCAGCTGAGTGAATCATGAGCTCGTAAGGAACTCATGGCCGATATCGCCACGAACTCAGCCAGCCTCATGTCGACATAGAAGCGTCGAACAGATGGTTGACGAGTGGTGAGCTGTTGGGGAGACTGAAGGCTTCATGATCGCGATACAGGAATAAGTCGTCCCCACATGCAACTACAAGAAACATTCTACATGACGTAAACACACACGACGACATATGCACACGGCAGGAAGTGCCACACTACGCATGAGTCAATCTGCCACATAATATCAGGCTGTCTCCTTCTCTCCCAAACTAGTACCTCCACTGATACAATCAGGTAGCGTCGATCGTTCATCAACAGCTAGCACACACTCACTCACTTATTAACAACACAGTCCCATACTATAAATACACCCACAGATAAGCTGTAATGGGATCGGCTCATTCACACAGACAAAACGATATACCACAACAGACCTGACATCACACTTATTGATAATACCAACAAACAGACCTATCTCATTGATATTGCAGTGCCTATCAGCAAGAACATGCAGAAACTCTTGCAAACAAGATCAGTAAATACATCGACCTAACACACGAGCTCCAGAAGGAGTGGATTCAGGACTGAGTACGTGTTGTACCCATCGTACTGTCCGCCGTGGTTTGGTGTCTCACACACTGCACTACAGCCTCACTTTATGCACAACTCCAGAAGGCTGTGGTATTCAACCGATCTCAATGTTTTAGTTAATAAATACTTTTGTTATTTCAAGCAGTTTTAAAACAAAAGTTTTATAGTTATTCAGCTAGAAAGTTTTGGCTCTAAATAAACCTTTAAAGAACAAATACCAAAGCCAATCACATCCTCAAGTATAACTTCAATCATAAAAAGGAAATTTATTGTGTATCAGCATATCTTTGATTAAGCTAAAAAAAAATACCACAATTGTTGGTTTAATAACTGCAAGATAAAGGTAGATAGGTAATACTTCTCATCTGAGTCTCCAAACACTCATAGAGGCTCCGACGTTTCAGTGACCATTGGGATTAGTTGAGATTGAATGGTCATTCCTACGCTCGTCCGACTTTAACACCTGGAAAGAAATCAGGTCCGCATTTTATAAAGGGCTGGGTGAGCCCTGGGGTCCATTCGGAGGAGAAATAACCTGGGAAAACTTCCTCCATCACTGCCGAGGATTAAACAAGGGACTTCTCCAGCCCACCTCAATCACCAGTGCAAGAGAGATACAGAACCAGGAAAATCTAATCAAATTAGAAACTACGATTAAATTCTTAATTAAATTTCCTATCGATCGGTGCCTAATTCTTTGAGGATATAGTATTTTACTTATTTAAAAGTAACCTTTGGTTAATAAATGCCAAGTGTAATCAGAAGCAAAATACAATTATGTTACAATGCTCTCAGATAGATTTTGAAATATCTTTAAGTTATTGAAGACTTACATTGTAAAGTAACCCGTAAAACTAAGCCACTATCAACAGAATCTTATGAAGACACTTTAAATTAAAGATTGAATTTGATGAGGGCTTTATTTTTTAAGTTTCTTCCTTTTTTAAGCCTATCGGACTTAATACAGGGTGTTGCAAAATTCGTGTGCAATATTCAAATACGTGTAGAGGCATGGCTAAGGATCAATATATTCCTAATGAAACTAAGTCCGGAAACGCCCCATTAAAGCGCTAGGTGGTCCTAAAGTGAGCCTTTCCGAGAGAACATGTCAATTGAAACAAACAAAAATAGCACCCCCTACATCAATGTGGGCTCGCCTGCAAAACATTTCTTGTTCAAAGGACGTGTTCTCTCTGAAAGGCTCACTTTAGGACCAACTAGCGCCTTAATGGGGCGTTTCCGGACATGGGTTCATTATGAATATATTGATCCTTAGCCATGCCCCTACACGTGGTTTGAATTTTACACACGAATTTCGCAACACTGAATAATAACGTAGCAAATGAAATGTTTTATAAAGAGCAAAATATTTTGACAATTTCGACAAGATTAGGCAAGAATCCTAAACTAAGTAAAGTTGAAAATTGATGGAAGATCATTAGGCCTACTTGCCTTCCTACCCACAAGATTCTCAACCACAAACATCCAGAGACTGTCACTGAAATATACTGTAGATATCAGTCTTATCCTATAGGAAGCCTTCAATATATGATCGAAGAATCTTTCTTTTAAAATCTGAATGGCTATTATCATTTTTTTGTAATTATCATTAATTCTGGAGAATTGATTTAATTTACTAGTCAATCTCTTTCCTATAAGTGGGAACTATGAGATCTTTAGGAAAGGTACTAATTAATGATCTTACACTTTCCAAATTATTATTCTCTCATGAGCGCCCATAAGATTCTTTCCGGGGGGGGGGGGTAAAAAATATATTGGCAATGAAAAAAAGTCTGTAAAAATTGTACTTTATAAAATTATTGTGAAATTTTATAAAATAAATATAACTAAACTAAAATAATTAATTATAATAAAACTTATAGTTTTCTATCTTTTAGTCCTCTTGAGAGAAAAATTCTATGACTTTCATTTACATTGAAAATTCCAGGGTGGGGCTAATGCCCCCCCCCCTCCCTTGCCCGTATGTGCAGGCACCCACATCGTGATTATAGAAACACTTGCACTGATTGAAAAAATCCCCAGCATGTTTTGTTTTTTTTCGTCCAAAACTAAGATTGCTGCCAATCAGTCAAATAATTAAACAATATCTTATACATATAACAATATCTTATCTTATATTTATTTTATGTATTCCACATAAATAAATAATGAAAGCATTTAACTTATATATGTATTCTTTTTTTTATTCTATCATGCAAAAACTAAAAAAACTTGAAGAAGGAGACTCTTTCAATCCTAAGAACCAATTCTAATTTACAAAAGTAAGTTTGTTCATTTTTTTTAGTAATAAACTTGGTCAACCCCCTTCCCCCCCCCCCCCCCCGGTATGAGATAATCAAGAAGAATCGATTCTAAGCGGTTATGGCAAAAAGTGATATTTTATTCCTTTTTGAATGAACTCATTATTTGATAGCGCGCGAATAAATAGAATAAAAGTAGGATTGGATATTGGGGAACCAGCAGTAGTCCAATGGTTAGCATTCCTGTCTGCGAGGTCCTCGGTTCGAATCCCATGCAAGGCGAAAAAAAATTAAAAAAAAAAGAAAATTTTATAATCTGACTTTCTCAGCGAGGGAAACTAATAATTAACAATTGCGCCGGACAGACAGACAGAGAAATAAAATATTTTAGTAATATAGATTTCTCAATAAACTAATTCGCATTTTCCACTTTCATCCTCAACAGTTAAAGGTTTTTGTAAGAAACAAAGGGAAGACATGAAACTTCACTTTAGTAAGAAAATCCTTTTAATATTACGATCTCAGGATTTAAAACTGAAATGACTCGAATGGTTGGTCTGATTCCATTAAGTATTTCCGAATCAAATTTCAGTTTTTATAAGAAAATTGTACAAAAGTTTTAGTCGCATTTAGTTATTTATCTTAAAATACCAGAAATAAGAAGGTATTATGATTCTCAATCAGTGTTTTATAAGTATAAACTTATGTCACTTACCAATTCCTGTGGCTTCGATCTTTTGGTGCAATAGAATTCTCCCGATTTCTTTTGATAAGTGAATTTGTTCAAATCTTCTCTACAGTCAGAAGAATAACAAGGCAGTGCCAATGGATTGGGACTAATGTATTCTCGGTAATGCTTTGAATACGGTTGACTGGAGGCATCACATCGATCGCCTTTGATTGGTGGAAGAGCAGAGAATTTCCCGCCATCTGAAGAGGGCTTTGAATCACACGTTTTCAAATCCTTCTCCTCTTCAGAGTCACTGTCCTCTTTGCCACAGGAACCATCGCTGTATCTAAAGGAAACCAAACAAAACAAATTGATTTTATTTGCCGATGCCAAAAGAACCTGTATTTGCATTTTTCAAAGGCAAAAGGGAGAGGAGGGTTTTATTTGTCGATGTGTGGATGTCTTACAGATGTCTTTTGTTTCGAAGTGTAATTCTAGATGGAGCTCCAATAAACTTGAGTTACTTAGATGAAAAGCACAGACAACAGGAGGTTATCAGACAACTTAACAATTCTTCAACATTCACAAAGTCCTAACAGCACTAAGTAATTTTCAAGAATTCTTCCAAACAACACGGAAAAACATCCGATTTAATCATCACTCTGTCCCAATGTCAAGTATGAAACACTTCTTGAAAGGAGAAGAGAGAAGACGAAACCCAAAGTACATAGACCAAAGACCACAGCAGAAGTCACTTCTATGGTAACCAGTTAGGAATTGCATGTAGATATCACGTGATCACTCTTATGAAATCACACACACACAATCATCGGAATAATCGGCCATAAGAGGGAGAAAAAAGGGAATCATATTCTGTATCCAAGAAAACCAGCAATGAACGGGACAATATTCAAACTCTGTGGATGCTAGTGTTCCACAGATACATACTATATTCACTATCTGATAAAACTGTTCTATGGTCTTTTCAAAAACTGAGACGAAACTGAATTGGCCTGAAATTTTATTTTCACAATAAAAAAAAGTATCGCACTGCGCTTAACAGAATCGAAAACTTTGCATTTCTCAGCAGTAGAGCACTCTAAAGGTGTTTTCTAAACGGCTGTGTTAAAAATTCGTCTCACACTGCCTAAAGGTGCTTTAACTGTGAAGTTCTTTTATCTGAACGATGCATGAAGCAGTCGCTCTACGTGAATTTTGACTGTAATACCTTTCGAATGGTCGTGTATCAGCTGCGGCAGTTCGAAAAATAATTAACAAGTCATTTTGGATCTCTGCAACTTGGATCTCACCGCGACTATTAACGCTTAAAACTGCCACATATGGGCTTCAGGACCACCACATTTTCTTTAGCAATCCACTGCACTCGCCGAAATGATCGAGTTACTTCAAATTTCATCCTAGGGCTATTCTTTTCGAGGGATTAAACCCATTAGAAACAGCCATTTGTTCCGTTTTAGCACAAAGGCATTATCATAAGCTAAGCAGTTTCGATATTTCTCAACTGCAGCAAAGATCACTGGATGAGACAATTTTTATGCAAGATTGCACGACAAGTACAGCAGCTGCTACGACGTCATTTTACTGGAAGAGGAGTTGTTTGACGCTTCTTTCCCATTGCATGGCCATCAC
>JAFIDM010000007.1:28709108-28722720 GCA_023159025.1 Thereuonema tuberculata | reverse complement strand
TTTTTTTTTTTATAAATCTTAATGTAAATATTGGTCTGCAATCATTCCTTAATGATTTTCTGAGGAAGGCAACGGGAAACCACCTCAGTATCTTTCCCTTGAAATTCTATGGATTCTTCTAGTGAATTCGCGATGTTGGGAACACAAGAGATCTACAGAACATGGACCTTCAGACACGAACATCACACTTCGGTGAGAACCATATAACAAAATGAAAATATTACAAATCTATGAAGTACAAAGTGTAAAAGACTCAAGTTGTAAAATATGAACAATACGGATTAAAAATGAAGTAAATAGATCAGTGTTTGGATGCATTATTTACAAATATAGAATTTTAATAATAAGCTTTTAAATAAAAAATCTTAACAATAGTTTTATTTCTGCGTCATTCTATAACAGAATAAAATAATTTCGAATGCAGAAGATTAAGATGATCTTCCAAAAAAAAAAAAAAAAAATCCTCTATATCTATTTGTTTATTGAATAAACTACGGATGACCCTCCAAACAAAACAAAACAAAATTCTTCCGTTTTCTTCCGTATTGATGAAGGTTAGATCTAAATCAAGTGAAAATAAACTATTGTTTTTGTCAATAACGTTCCTAAATATTAAAAAATGTATTAATGTCCTAAATCCTTTCTAAGAATGATTTTAGTGAACCTTTTTAATAACACATTTCCCCTCTCGAATACAGAAATACATTAGAAAAATTTGAACATCCCAAACTGAATATTTGCATAAAAGAAAACAAGAAACAGGAAGAACAGTCAACAGATGTTTTTTACTCACGTTCACAGCTAGGGAAAAATTAAAAACAGACGGACGGAAGATAGACAAATGGGCTCTTAATTTTCATGTAATCTCGATTGTTAAATTTTATTAATTAAGTATCCTGAATATGAATCCATTGAGTTGAGTTATTTTCGTATTTGCGGACGACAGATAAAAACACCAGGGAGCTGTGTCTGAAAAAAAAAAAAAAGAGGACCGTTTCAGGGTATTTGTCACAATATTTTTAGAATTCAGAATTCAGAATTCAGACACCAGAAATGTATTTAGAACAATAGAAGCACTTCGTATAAAATGGATCTAATCAAATTTATTTAACAATTTCTAAGGATTTTGAGAAACATGTTGATCTCCTATTGAACCGAAGTAAATGCAATTTAATGGACTACTTGAGGCTTACGCTCCTATCGACGTCACGTATGACGTGTAATGTGGGGTCATGTGGGATAAACAAACATATAACTTGGTGTGAATCACTCAAAAAAATCGTCGATTTTTGATATTTCAAGACGGAATGGTTCAGTACTGTGCAGTTCCTTATTGTAATAATTCTGTAAAACGCTTAGAATATCCTTCTTTAATATAATATTTCCTCCTTATCGACACGAGTTACAACAAAGCACATGGCTTTGTTTCTCCCATAAGCCAAGCAGTAGCATGGTGAGATATTTTGGAACTATGAAGCCCCGCCTATCCTCAAGTGGTCCATTATCAAAAGTAAATGATGATGTTTAAGGAGCAAATCTCACGCTGAGACAACGATAATGAGTAAGTTCCAGCAAATACTCTGAGATATCGTTGTCATCAGATCTGTTATATTGGTTCGTTCCAATACGTAATGTGTCAATACTGAGGTTTCCGGTGTGAAATAAGGCAGAATAGCTCTTCTAGCACCGATTAGAGGAAGAAATTGGGGAAATCCAATGACCTGATTGAATGTGCAATGATAGTAGATGACGTGGAGCGAGCGGATCTCAAAACGGTTGTCGTTCTAGACTTTTTACAGTTTTACGGATTAATGACATGAAAACAAAAAAAAAAAAATCCACTGATCGCGATTATGTGGGAGATAACTATTTCTCTATGTCTCTGTACAATATTTTTGATGATATGATACACCCACCCTAAGTAAGTTAGGCTTCGTGTTCGCGCTGATAGGATACGATACGAAGTGCTCTAATTATCTTTAATAATAAATTTTAATAATTGTTCTTAATTGCAGTACTTTTGTTACCTTTTTTTTGAAAAAAAAAAAAAAAAATCAAGAAAATAAAGCTGAAGGAAACATGCCTCTTCAAGGTTTTCCTGTGAATATCTCCTAAACAGATTGGGTTGGCCTGAATTGGTGAAGATGAACTTCAGGAACACGTTGCTGGAATATCAATATTCCTTATATAATAACAGGTTTCTTAAAATTTGGGTATTTTTTATTTATTTTAGACAATCCCATTTAAAACTAATAATGATGATAAATTTTGCTTGAAAAATATCCTTTTCTTTATTGTAAGACCAAATTTTTAATTTATTTATTACTGATAATACTTAACTAATCCCTAATAAAATCGAAATTAGAAAAATCAACTTGTGTCTGGTTTTTCAACAGACATTCGTGTTTCTAATCAGATTAAGAATATTTAACTGGGTTTTTACGAAACCACAGGATAACTTAATCGCAATATTTGTTCAGTTCGTGCCTGAGGCGCCTCCTGGTGTTCAAATAAAGCAAAAGACGCCACCATCAGCGGCTACTCGACTTCCCTGGGTCAATATTTGACATCCTAGAGGCAATTAGTACATGATAAATCATGACAGATAACCCACCCCACCCCCACCATCACCACTACTTAGATACAGGATAGTAAACTTACATTCTTTCAATAACAAATCTGTTAATTAAGAAAAAAAAAATTCGTCTTAAGTAATTTTAATATATTTTTATGTTTAAAATAATTTTATTTTTTTCATATAAAAAAATACAAAGCTTTAACTAAAGTAATCTAACACAGATGTTTACTGAATTGGAGATTAGAGAAAACTGAATGAATCAATGAACCGAGTTTTTTTTTTTTTCAATTTAATGAAAATAATATCGGTTTATGAATGTCTTCTGTCAAATTAAAGATTGGTGTATTTACATTTTTTAAAATTTATTTATAATTACTGACAATAAAATATTAATTTCAATATGGAAAGAATAATGAATAATATGAATATAAAATATCTTTTTTGAAAAATCAAAAAATGTCAGTTTTCAAAAAAAAAATACCTAAAAAAATTATTGATATTTTCTTAATAAGTATTATTATATATTACTAAGATATGTATAAAATGTATTTAATCAGGTTAATTTAAATTGCTTTCTAAAATAACTTACTGAATAAAATTAATTATGATATATTTTGAATATATTATTTATTTTTACTGCAATTTCTTGACGTAACCGTATTTACATATGTAAGTTACGTATATTATTTAATTTTTTATTTTAGGTAAAATGTCAGATAGTTGAACCGTTGATAGGAACATTTTTCTAACGGAGAAGCATGAGTTGCATTCATGTTCATAAAAGTATTATTATTATTACTGACTGGATAATACTTTTTTCTATTATTTTGAATCCTTAATTAATTTAATTTCATTTTTCGTGTCTTTTTATTTTCTAATGTGGAAATACAAGGGAGGATTCCAAACATTTACACCAGTGGTGCACATCCCGCGGCCCGCCGATCCATTTGCTGCGGCCCGTAGTGTCAAACTAAAAATAAAATTTGAGCCTTTACATTGTTGTCAACAGGTACATTCAAAACTGACATAACTTGCAATAGCAACTGTCTCAGACTTTACTATTGGAATGTTGGTATGAAACACGACTAACTCATTATGTGATAATTTGAAGTTTATGTAAAGTACATGTATTATTAATTAATTCTATTATATAAAAGCGTTATTCTGTCTGTCATTGTCATAAGACTTTACGTTATTCCAATTTTGTGACCAAACTATAAGAGATAGATTGGTCATGTAATTGGATAAAATGTAGAGCTTTTTAAAACAAACAAAATGCTACAAAAATCTTTCGAAAAAAGTTGTTGGTTTCCAAGATGGCGCCTTTTAAAGGGTCAAATTTTGACTTTTTCTCAATTTAAACGAAAAGTATAAAAGTTGGAAGAGAACATTATATTGAGAAAATGTTGGTATTTGAAAGTTCTATCGAACGGTATATCAGTCATTAACAAACGTTTCTGCGTTTGGAAGATACATGCAAAAATGAAGTGCTTTTGCGGCAACCCCTCGTGTGAGTGCCAACGCGCAATACACCTGAGTTAAGCGGAGAAGCCCACAACGAGCTGGGAAGTCGTGTACTCTCCGATCTCCATATTAATTTGCTAAATAAATAAAGGTGTTTTTTTTTTAATGCTATACATGCAAGGGTTCCGGAGCGAAGCGACTTTACCCGTCTAGTTATTATTATAATGACATTATAAAATCATTAATTAGTCTAAGGGTTGGGGGGGGGGGGGGGGGGGGGAAGGGTGGAGACTCATTCCCAACTTTTATAAATATATTGGCCCTCATGCTTCCTAAGGTTGTTTACCTCTGGTTTACACGATTATTATTAAACAGATGTGAAACGGATTTTTGTGTGTGTGTGTGTTTTTTTTCCTTTGCATAGAATGATCAAACTACTTTAAAACATATTGTAACTTTAAAAAAATCATATTCTTTTCTGTTCCATTTGATTTGAGTTCTTTAATTTTGTTCATAAAGAAAGTAATTCATTTTTATTACAAATAAGGTATTTATTTTTTTTTAAATGCGTATTAGAAGTAAGTAACTTAGCATCAATTTAATAAAAAGATAATTTTTTTTAAAAGTAACTTAGCATCAGTTAAATTATTATTATTATGAATGTGGGGCGCTGGATTAAGGGTCAACTTGCTTGTTTCTATCAATTCAACTTGGTCTTTTCACCAATTCGAGATATCCATTCCTTTGTTCTTACTTTTCTATCTACTATTCTCCAAAAGTATCCCAAATACTCTTTGTTCATAGTCCAATGCACTATTTCGTTAAGAATAGGATTCAGACCATTAGGGCGATTTTAAGGCGTTTAAGGGCGATTTTCGAGGGAGGAGTCGATGTAATATCGTCGGTCTTTCGATTCATGTCAAACAAAGAAGCATCCGAGATATTAATTAAGAAACATTAGTACGACGTTCAACAAAGCAAGGAATACCGTCCTCTGAGGTTCAGTAGCATCTAAGGAAGACACTTTCAATCCATTGTTCGTTCTGAGAAACCTATCCTCGAGGTATCATAATAGTAAATACGCTAAGATGAGTGTCTGTGAAATGATTGTGAAACGATGTGAGTCTCATTACTTTTGAATAACACTGTATTTAAAACTTTACTGTTTTCTGAAAATAATACTTGGAACAATTATCTCGTATCGAGAAATTCTGGCTTCTAAGAGTTATTAATTATGCAGACATAAAAGTTATCTTTTTTAGAAGATTTGTTTTAAGTTTTAAAAGGTTGTTAAGACATATGCGGTTTTTCTTTTATTTGAAGCCCTACATTGAAGGCAGAAGTAATATTCTTTAGCTTAAAATAGAACTGTTCCTAATTGATGATAAAGTTTATGTAGGTAAAGAACCTTTCATTGTCAAACATCAAATAATGGCTGTTTGCTTGTCTGTGGCATCGGATGATTTATCTTTTGTTCATTTGCTCGTGTTTCATTCAAAGAAAAAAAAAAAAGAAGAGTCAAAGAGCACTTGGAGGAGGAGAAACCGACTAATGGTTGTGTCAATAATCTACTGGAACCAAATACAAAAGGATTAGTTCAGCAAACAACCGAAAATGGAAGAAAGGAATGGTCAGAAATAGAAAACAGATATTCATTAACTTCCAAAATAAAGAATTTCCGTTCATATTTCAAAAGGAAAAAAAAAAAAAAAAGAATCAAAGCAGAAACGACCCAATCGGATTCTTTTGATTTCTCCAAATATGAAAAATGAAAAGATATTGATTAGTGTCTGTCCGTCTGTTTATTTCTATAAGTACCAACATAACATAGAAATTATTCAAGTTCTCTGTGGAATTTGGAAAAAAAAGACATTCCTACGTAAAAATATTTATCATTATAAGAGAATTCTTACAAGCGAATTGAATTTTCTGTCAAACTTTTAGATATAGTTTTATTTATTTATTTACTTATTTGTCTATTGCAATTAATTAATTGACTTACGAATGAAACGTAACTTAATATATTTAAATCATTTTTGCTTTTTTTTTCGTCATATCTGAAGGGACGCCATCATTGACCTCCATCAAGCTATGAGAAAAGTTATCAGATCTTCTCACAAAGGATCTTCGAAATGGGTTTGTGAATTACCAATATCCGAACAAATCCTTTATTCTATAAAAGTGAATTGTAAGGAGAGATTTAAGTAATTTCTGTTAAATTTGATAAAAACTTAATTTGTAATTAAGAAATTTGAATATCAAGAAGACAATGCTGGAATTTTATTCAACTTCATAGTATTTTATTAAATATTATTTAATAATAAAATGTAATATTAAACATTATTTTATTAAATAATACTTTAATAATATTCTTGTTTCATTTAGAAGCTAAATAGTTCTTGCTGCTTAGTATTACTAGTCTTTATTATTTGGTTAACTTTTTTTTATTATAACATTAATAAATTAGCTACTTCTTACTTCAGTTTTAGTGAAAAATAACAATTAACAGAAAAAAAACTGTAGGTTTTTATATTTAATATAAATATTTAATCTGAATTTTAAAGTAAGACTTCGACCAAACCATTGCTATTGGCTAAATCAATTCATATTTTGACATCGAATGCAACTGATATGGATTTGCTTATAAAGCTGCTGTATCCAGTTTAATATGAATGGAAACTAATCGGGAAAATAGTCTGAGTCGAACTAAGACATTTTTTTTAAAGATAAAAAAGAAGGTCTTTACATATTTTAATATTGTCCGATTAGAATATATTATTAATCAAAATATAAGTTTGTTTTATAAATAATCGATTTTAATCCAACTTGAATTTTAGTGAAGATTCAATATAAAAGTTTTATTAAAGTCAGATGAGTGTAGTTACTGAATTCTAGGCATAATAAAACCAAGAAAATAGATATTTTTTAGAACCGAACTCATGAACCAAAGACTCATTATTGAGGTATTGAACAAGGAAAGTAAGTTGCATTTTAGCGTCATTGGGTCGCTTTCAAGGGACAATGGAAAGTTGTAGTTTTTGATGTCATCATCTTCACCTTGAGTGATTTAAGTTCACTGTCCTAGGGCTAGATTAAATGCTCTGTTGTTCTGTTGTTGTTGAAAGCTGATTCCACAAAACTGATTAATGTAACGGGTAATAACAACCAAGTGTTTAAAGAATAAATCTACACAGAATTTGGATATATAGTGACACTTAAATAACTATAAAACCCCGAAAGACAAAAGGTGATTCAACCAAAACTATTTAATAAAGAGTGCATTGCACAGGTGGGCTTATTTAATATTGTTTAAACTGTTTAATTAAAACTTTTAATCCTGGTTTCAATATTTTGTTTTTTAGAAAACTTTCTCTCTAATATTGGAGAACTTAATAGCTTCTAAGTAGCTACCTTCTTAATAGTGTCTTGAAAAAACGTTTAAATACAAATCTTGGTTGACTCGACGGACCCTGATTCATACAAAACTTAAACATTCCTCCTTCTGCTTTCGTGATATTCTGATCATTCGAAATCCAAAGTGTTTGGGAAATGTTAAACAATATCCAGATGAAGGAAGCTTTTGTAGAGGCTATGAAATCAACATTTATGGATGATCCTGTACTTGAAAGATTTTATTGGGAAAAAAACAAACCATACAGATAAAAATAGAAATCAATTACTAGATTTTAATGTAAGACATGATAAATATATAAATCTCCCAATGAAAATATAGATATATATTACAATGAAACTACAGAAAATATTCACAGAAATACACTTCATAATCAGAGCTTGTTTTGTTTTTAGAGATGAATCTGCTAATCTAAAAATCTACCAATTATCTCATCTGACAGCAGTCAATGATTATTTCCTTATATTGGATCAGAAAACTCATATTTACAAACTACAATATAACTGGGATTACGATATCTACTTCTATTAAGTGCTATTTGGAAGGATTGTATTAACAACCTCTAAGTTAAATAATAGGTTTTTCAAAAATTGTCTAAAGGAATTCTCTTAATGAGAGATCCAATTGTAACATTACAAATAAATCAAGAAATCAGTTTGTAAGTCGAGAAGGGAATGCATTTGAAAGTCATTTCTATCGTCATATACTTAGTGTTCAACTATACTACTCTATTAATCGTTTTACAATACTGAAAGTAGTTCGGGCAGTTATTTGGCGACCAATTTCTTGAGTATTTTTTTTTTATTTGTTTATCAACTTTGCATTGGATCTAATTGAACGAATAACTTTGTTTTTTCCTCAATACAGAAAGGAAAGCTATCGAAATGGTCAGTAAAATAGTTGTTGATAGTTCTAAACTTCTTTAATGTTAATACTTTAGGATAGACATAATAGATATATTAGCGATCGGCAACGTTTTTGCAAAGAAAGGCCATTTCTCCAAAATTCCATGAATCGCGAGTGGCAGGTCACCCTCCATTCACTTTCATAACCAAAATGCGAACTCACATACACCAACAAAAAGAGAGACAAGACTGTTAACATTGTGGAGAGTTCCTGGTAGCCGCAATTCATCCTTCAAAAAGCCATGGGTTACAGACCTCTGAGATGTCTTACACGTAACTGAAGAATGTCATGGAAATGTAAGTTTCTCTACTTCATATGGCCAAGATGTGTAAGACGTATAGTTGTTGATGATGGGTTGATAGGCGGGAGTCTTTGCTGAGTTCCATTCGACTGACCCCGAGTGGTAACAGGAGCATGCGTAGCACTGACCCCATAGCATCTGCTGAGTGGAGTTCACCGGTCGGGGTTTCAATAGGGACTCAATGGAGAAAGGACCTGTGAACTTGGGCGTGTGTTTGGTCACCTTCTTTCGTCTTCGCCGGAATACTCCGTCAGCGAAACTAAACTCGGCTCCTTCTGCCAGCGTCCAGTAGTTGTCTTTGCCCCAGGGACGGGAGGGATCACGAAGCACTTTGCGGAAACACTCGTTCAGACTGAGATTGTGTCGTACAGAGTTCCTCCATCCCGTGTATTCGCCTCGGAAGAAAGCGAAGCGGGAGCGCAAGTAATCATTGATTTCGGCCAGGGTCAGTTTGCCTGTGGAGGAAGATCGGATCGCCATAGCAATCAAAGAAATGTAGGAGTAAGGGGGTTTCGGTCGACGCTGATAGTTGCTTTCACTTCGGGGGGTGGAGGAGACAGACGGAGACGACGAAGGAGAAGAGGACTTGGTCGTAGACTGTGTCGAGGATTGAGGAGGCATCTCGAGACTCTGAAAAAATAATGGAAAATTAAAAAATGACACCAAACAATCAAAAATATTGATTTAATAGCAATCACACATAAACCTCAGATTTAAACTATTTTAGTTTTTGAAATGTCTTCATTATTAAGAAGCAGCGAGATTACTATTATTTTTATAAATATTACGAAAGACAAACAATAATTAGTGACTTTTGGTTATTTTACTATCATATATGTAGAGAGAAACTTAACTAATTTCAGTTAGTAAATAATTCCTTCGAAACACTTTTATTAATATAGAAAGAGACGAGTTATTGTAACTCTTAACAACTGATAAACACGATTTCTTCACCAAATCAATGTAGAGCTTTGTATCTTTAACTTTGAATGAGATAAAAGCTGTCGAATGTCTCCTGTTTAAAGAATACACGAATTCCATTGGCATTTTTATTTTCATGTAACAATGTTCGGAATGCTTCTATACTTATCTATCATGTTTTCTGTTTTTTAAGAAGTTCTTTTTCTTTCGTCCTTGTTTAAAAAAAGAAAAAGAAAGATTGTGAGTCTAGCGATCTTTGTCTATTGTTATTAAATCATCATTAGTTCATCAGGTCCCAAATGAAGACCAAGAAATTGGACATTAAATGATTACAAGTGCATTTTTCTGTTTAAACCATTCGAAGTGATCAGATGAAACTTTAAAAAAAACATTCGAAATTGTTTGTTGTTGCCATAATCACACAAGAATATCACTACATCCCATAATTCAATTGATTTTATTTTCACAGAATTGCCAAAAATCGTTTAAGCAAAGAAAAACAAAAATAAAGATTTTATAGAATTAATTTATAAAGAATTACTGAAATGTTAGTTGTAATAATAGAATAGACATTGCTAAGTTGTGATTCAAGCAACGATTTCTACAAGATTTCAACCTAATAACTGAAGACATCACGTGACCAAGACATAAATTGTAGGCTTTGAATTCACACGATTTCTGCTTTGAATAATTTATTAAAAGAGAAGAAATTAAAATCAGACCATTGAAGGTTATGCTATTTTTTTTTTTCTGATATACATTTAAAAAGTTCGTGATAGGAAAGAGGCAATTGGGGGAGAGGAATAAGAGCATTTCAATCAGGAAATAAGAATTCATTAAACTTTCTTTGTGAATCAAACCGATCCAGCTTCAAAGCAAAACAATATTTTGATTTTTAAGCGTTTGTAAAAAATTAATTGAAACTAAATACTATTTAATACTGGAATAAAATTCTTATATCTTGAGGAAAAAACGAATAAATCCTTGACTTAGTTCTTTTTACAAACCCTGAGACTAAATTCAGAATTGCTTCTCATCAAATCCACTTACAAGATTAAAGCTTACAATTACAAATAGCATCTTTAATCGATGTACATTGTAAGCGTTGTATTAATCATACAAATCGTAGACGGGAAACTGAAGGCAGCGAGTATTTTTGTTTTTTGTGACGTTTTTCTTTGGTTCCTTCAGGCACCAAAATAGAAATGTAAAAAGATTGTGAGGTTTCATTTACACTTCTACTTAACTATTCCACTTATAATAGTTTAACATCTTTCAGTAATAAACTAAGACTCACTTATCTTTATTTATATATTTTTTGTTTCTTTCGTCATTATGTATTTCTTTTACAAAACCTATAAAAATAATCGAATTTATTTAAAACTACTAATTCATGGCTGTTCATAGAGTTTATTTTATTTTCTCCCTTTATTAGAATCAAAATAATCAAAAACAGATTAATTTTAAGCAACTTAGTTGCAATCAGCTTTCTAAACAGAACCAAACAAACAAATAAACTGATCTTAGAACTGATGATCACTTGTTTAAATTTAGAAAACCAGCAAATGAACATCAATTCTAAGAACAGTTGGTCTGTGAACGAAAACAAAAGTAAAATATTACTTTATAATAATCTCAGAAGATTCTTCAAATACACATGCCTTAATTCATATACAGCAAACAAAAGTAAGATTTCTGTATCAGTGCACTGGTGAACCGAAGGGGGTTGGGAAGCGGATACCCCCCACCCCCATTGCATCCGGAAAAAGCATTCAATGTTTTTTTTTTTTATTAGTTGAAGAGCTAAAGGCGACAATAACTGCTTTTATTCCAAAACTGTTAGCAATGCTTGTGCATTAGCGAGTGGTTTTGAATCTAAGCTCATTTGTTTTTGGTGTCTTTTTTAGTGATACTGAATCATCCAAAACATAAATTAAAGGAAAACTATTTTGTTTCATCAAATCTAATAACATATTTAAGTAACATATATTTGTAATTCTTATGCTTAAATGTACAACACAAATTTCTTTAAAAAAGAAATTTTTTACATATTCTTAAATGTTTGACACATTCTTAAAATATAAATACAACTGTTTTTAATATTCTTCCTTTTTTTTAATGTAACTTAGTATAAAAATCTGATTCACTT
Source organism: Thereuonema tuberculata (assembly GCA_023159025.1). Lineage (NCBI taxonomy): Eukaryota > Metazoa > Arthropoda > Chilopoda > Scutigeromorpha > Scutigeridae > Thereuonema > Thereuonema tuberculata. The sequence continues at coordinate 28,710,989 of JAFIDM010000007.1, read as the reverse complement.
AAATATTTTTAAATATAAAAATATTTTGGAAATATAAGAACATATCTTAAGAATCAAAGGCAGGAGGGCAAACTCTTTCAATGAAATTTAGGTTCGCAGCTGAACATTAAAAACTGACACATTCATATCTCTCTCTATAATGTTTGACTATCTCTCGTGCAATACTACCAAGTCACAATTATTCGAGTACTGATGCAATGTCTCTCCTTTTAGATTTTTCAAAATGATTAAAAAACAGCAATTTCGAAACAATTCAATGAATGTTTTTGCTCTTAAAGAGATGATATTAATCTAATGGTATATTGAGGCTATAAACCTAAGAAAGTGGAGACTCACCTGTTGTTGAAATCCAAAAGGCGTTGAGTTTTCTTGAGTGGATAAGATTTGTGCTTGTGGTGGACAGGTGGAGGCAGTTGTGCTCTGCACTTTTATCCTCGCAATGGGACACAGGACGAGGAGGAGGCAGAGCAGGAACAGCCACTGTTGACAAAACTGAGATCACAAACACACGCAAAAGACAAGATCACATTGCAACGAATCCATTGCACTTTTCTTTTTTAACGGATTTATTACAATTGGCAACACGTAGGAATCACTTTGAAAACTGATTTAAATGAAGATTCAATAAAAACAATAAAGGATGGAACGAATTCGTGATTTAGATTTAATATTTTCTTTTCACTTGGTGGAAATTCATTAACTTAATAATAATATTTTAAAAACCTTGTTGAAGCTTAATAGAAGTTAGTTAAATTGTTATTTAATTAATGGAATAATTTTTATTTTGTGAAATCCAGACCTTTCTATAACAAGAGGCTGAGAACTTCTTTGAATAAATTGATTGTTTTTTTTTTTTATTATTTACTTTATTTTTATGAAAACAGAAAAGAAGAAATTATTTAAACCATTTTAGGCTTCTGAAAGACGCCTTATATCTCCGGTTTGTCTGTGGACACATATCCCTCAATGCTTCGCAACGGCTTCTGTTAGCTCAGTTGGTTGCGTCGTGCTAATAACGCGAAGGTCGGGGGTTCGATCCCATCATGGGCAATTCTTATTCTTCTTTTTTTTTCTCCCCATTTTAAATCTTTTCAGTTTCTCAACTTAAGTTTTTTTTTAATCATTATTAGGAATTCAGTGTATTAACAAGGTCTGAGTTAAGAATGACGATTATTCCATATAAATAGAGTGGGAAAGATAGCATGGGGTCGCAAAGAGACTCGCGCGAGCATTTTCTAGACCACCCCGGCTGCAGTCTATTCTAAAGTAAAGGTGACTCAGAAGCCGTTGCGAAGCACTGTGATTGGTTTACTAATCACTATCCCTATCTTGTTTCTTTTTTTTTTCTTTCTTTGTTTTATGCTTCCCCTTCACATAAGTAGAAGAGGAAACAATGAAATACAAGAAATTCTTGTATTTCATTGTTTCTTATTTACGTCTCTTATTTACGTGCACCTACTATGGAATCCCTGATCTCTATATATAAATAAACAAATGAATAAATAAAAACAAGTATAATAACAGAAAAACTAGAAAGGAAAAAACTTTTAATTTTAGCCAAACTAATTTAAAACTTGAAAAAAAAAAAAAAATGAAAAAAGTTTTGCTGATTGTAAGAATTAACTGTTAAGAGATCCTATTAACTATTTGACTTAAATTCCAGGGTTCCATGATCATGAATTAACAAAATGTATCTCTACTTGTAATATTGATTAAAATGTTTCTTATCCTTATGATTGCGTATTTATGTCACTGTTTTACAAGTGGCCATAAATTGCTTTTTGGGATTACAATATTATTGTTTTTCTTACTGTTAGTGCTTTTGCCATTGGCCTCAATATGAGGCGAGAATTGAGTATTTGGTCGAAGAATCGTCGCCTA
>JAFIDM010000007.1:28674955-28706033 GCA_023159025.1 Thereuonema tuberculata | reverse complement strand
GGATGGGGGCCCCCTAGTCTGACTTTTACAACCAAAAAAAAAAAAAAAAAAAGGTCCTCTTGTCTGGATGGGGGCCCCCTCCAAGGTGGGGGCCCGGGGCGGACCGCCCCCCCCGCCCCCCCCTTGGTACGCTACTGACTGCGGGATAATATACTATGGGAGTGCAGGGAGAATGTTAAAGGTGCGGCTAGAGGAACATCTAAGAGTTTATCGAAGAAAGAGACGAAGAATATCAGATTGGGCTGACCACAGCAAAGAAGAAGGGCATAATCCTGACCCATAGTAGATGTAGTACACCAAACTCTAGATGGAAATTATCGCCTAATGGTAGAATCTTTCTATATAAATTGGAAACCGTGCATAAACAAAGAACGAACCTTAGAGGTTAATAAAATTGCTTTTAGTTACTTTGTACATTATATGAAAAACAGAGAAAAAAAAATTAAAATTAATATTATAATTGTTTAATGTTATCTAGTTATTTGTAATGGAGGATATCTAATGGTTGGTTTTAAAATGAATCAAAAGTATTGTAATAGATGATATCTAGTGAATCATTATTTGCGTTTACTGCTATTTTTCAAAATGTATTAATAACGAATTTAGAGAAGGGAGAATAGAATTTCTTCTCCTTCATTAATGTTCTGAAGAAGTCTTCGCAAAGAAAGTTGAAATATCGACGGAAAATAAAGGAGTGTTTAATTTTTACAGAAGATTGTGTTGTAATCCATATTCAGTCTATTTGGAATTCTTTTGTTGTAATCACTAATATGGGAATATGAGGTTCTTCTGTCTTCCTTAAGCTTACAAATATGTATTTATTAAAAAAAAAATCTGAAATCGTAAAGCTAAAAGAAATAGGTGATTACCAAGGATACAATACTATTCAACAGATCTATTTTTCAGGCATTAATCTTTACAAGCTTTATTATTTACCAAAGAAGTAAAAAGATTACTTTTTGTTTTTACGTAAACAGCTCTTCACTACAAATACTTGTCCTTTTTACAATTGGGACTACCCATTTTACTTAAAGGTAAAAAAAGCTTTCTAACTTTAGTAGGAGGTTACGTATAGTTTACTCTTCCCACTCACAGTCTATTACAATAATTGAATGAAACTTATCTGCTGTTGTTCCTTCCCCCTCCTGGTAGCTTTTGTCAACGGCAGCACTGAGTAATCCTATCCTGGCAGGTAAACAATTCATCCATCATGACCAATGTCGGTTGCAACACAGTTTGCTATTGGTCCGGAAGGGTCAAGGAGCAGACGCCATTGGTCTCTGCTAATTCGTCTTAGGACTTTTTTTTAGTCACTAAACGAAAAACAATCTATTTGGTAGGAAAAGGGAAAGGTATATGCTTTCACGTGGCAATTAATTCAGCAGCGGAAATAACTACATTGACAGGAAGGATGTTCGCCCAAGACAAGAAAAACAGATGGTCATTAAATACAAGCGATTAAAAGACAAACATTATAATCAGTACTATTATAAAGTGAGTGTATTTAAAGGTAAACTACATTCTGTAATAATATGTAAGTAGTGGATAAGAAATAATCCCATTGAAGCAATGACTGACTGTTTTATTCAGTTTATCAATGAAGAAAAGAAATTGTTTATTTAATTGATAGTCTTGTATTATTTAAATTCAAAATATTATTTCAATGAAGAACCGATCTTACGTAATATTGATTCTATGAGCATAAGATTTAAAGGTAGTTTTACTTTATAAATAGATTTCTTTCAAAACTATATCTTCTGAAAGTGTCTACACTATTCTAAACTGTTCTGGCTGCGTAGTGAAATTCTTCAAACCTAAGGGATGGATGATCACACTTTCTTGACAATAAACTTAATGGTAACTTTGTAATGAAATACATTTCTGTATCAAGACATTTTTGTTTTGTGTGTGTGGTTTTAATCTATCACAACATCTTGGTACATCATTGTACACTCTGAGATATGCTACACCCAGTCTCTTTTTTTTCACAGTTTTTTCTTGGTACCACTCAGAAGAACATAACATAACCGTCTCTAAGTAGAGAAAATTACAAAGTAAGATTATTTCGATCAATGCTTCTTTCATGTGAAGTACTTTTGAATTGATGTATGTTATTGTACATCATTTCATTAATGAGTAAGATATTAGCGATAAACAATGTCTTACTTTAATTTTTATATTTCTTATTTAATAAAATTTATCGTAAAATTAAGTTGACAGTTGTAAAGAAGTTCTACGTAAATACACTATATCTACTATATTATTATTTATTTTTAAACAATGATTGTAATTAAATAAATTGAGTTTCAAAATTAAATAGGGAATTTGACTAAGAAAGAAAAAGGACTTCAGTTAAACTCCAATAATACTCTGGCGAATAAAGAAGTAAAGGACTGATGCGAATTGATTTTCCTAAGGAATCCCTTGTCTCCTCTGGTAAGAATGAGATAATCCAAGAAGAATCGATTCCAAGCGGTTAAGGCAAAAAGTGATATTTTATTCCTTTTTGAATGAACTCATTAGTTGATAGCGTGCGCCATTGTTGACGGAGAGAAGATAAAAAGATGAACATTGGAATTTAAATTTTAATCTAGTAGGCTAAAGTTAATGAGTTATTTTCTTTTTTCTCTGGCTCTTCTCTCATTGCGCCACATACACACAAAGGGAGTGATGAGAAACAATAATTTGAATGTAGTCCCCGTGGCCTAATGGATAAGACGTCTGACTTCGGATCAAAAGAATGCATGTTCGATTCCCGGTCGCGAACGTTTTAATGTAGTAATTTTTCCACAGGAAATTAACAATTGCGCCAGACAGACAGAGAAATAAAAGATTTTAGTAATATATGGATTAATGAAGGAAAAAGAAAATGAATTCACTCCTAAGAAAACATGAAATATTAAAAATGTTTCACTTAATTTTCACAAAACCTTTGCAATGGCTTTTAGCAATGAGGAACTGAAATGATGAGAGCTATTAAGGAAATAGAAATGACAGTGTTCGAATTGGAAGGTTTTATAGTTTAACTATTATTTAAGTTCAGGTTAAACTTTTTTTTAATGATAGAGGTGAACTGATTTCAAAAAAGATCAATCAAAAACTTTTTTTAATTTCTTACAAATAGTTTCTTTGGAAATAGCGTCATTATTACAACCAACGGAATTTCATTCTGAATATCAGTAACTGTTTTCATTTCACCTGTTTTTACCTCAGCTTAGATTCACCGCGAAGCCTTTACTTAGAAATGTAATTTTATTTTTTATTACAACAAAATTGTTCTGTTGTAAATTTGGTATGAAGACAATTTCATTTCCTACAATTTACAATATCCCTCTACTAATAAAGACATCCTTTGACACAGAAAATAAAATCAAATAAAGAGAAATACGAAATGATTTCAGGAAAATAAATCAATAATTTACATAGAAACCAACTAATAATGATGAAATGTATTATACTATTATTATTATAAGCAATAAAAATCAATAATTATAGTAACTAACATCCAATTCCAATGATTAACAAAGTAAAACCAAAATAAATTTAAAATAATGAACTTTTTTTAAAACACTAGTTTGCTTATCTGATTTCAAAATAACGTGTGACAACATTAAAAGCATTCAATAATATTGAATCTATACTAATCATATTTCAATTCGAGGTTCAAACTTTTATGAGCCCATGAGAAGAACTGAAGTACTGTTTTCTCAATATTAATAACTATACCATTTAGTCACTCCATTTTGATAAGATAAAAAGAGCGCCATTTAAAACTTTCTCTGTATTTATCTTAGCATTCTTTTTTGGAGTCTTACACCAGAAAACAGGATCATCCGCTTAAAACAGACATTTGACTTCTATGACTACCTATATAGACTCATCAACATCATTAATAGATGCATTCACAAGAGGGCAGCTCAAAACAGTTCCTTGAGGTAAACCTGTTGTAAAAGTTTGGATTTTGAATAATTATATCCATATCTGATTTTACATGATCTTTGCTCAATAAAATTTGCGATCCAGTTTAACATTTTGGAATTTATTCCCATACGTATAACATTCGTATCAATTTCTATTTCGAAACCAAATCATATGCAGATCTAAAATCAACAAACAAAGCCGCTGTTCGTTGATCAAGAGCATCTTTAATGTTTTGGACGAGCCTAACTACTTGTTGATCTACAGCATTTAAATCCTGCTTGTTTGTTTTTCCTTTCTTCACAAATCGTATTACAATAGTTTCTTTGACACTAGGCCAGTGCCCCAAGTTATATTAAATATTGTTAGCTTACCTTTCACACCCAGGTGTTTCAGAAATTCTGAGTGTATGTTGTCAATTCCCGGAGATTAATTAATATCCTACCTCCTTCTTAGTCCACTTCTCTTCATTTTAATGTAGTAAAATCCATCACAACAAACTTCTTAAAGTTGATTAATTGTAAAAGTAAGTTCTTGTTCATAAAAGGTTCGGAAAAAAAAGCTTAGAGATAGTGTTTTTATGGTAAGAAATCGTTTTGTTTCTTAATGACTCTTGATGAATGAATTTTTCCTTTGATTTCGTTAGTGAAATGTTGCATAAGCACAGGTTATTTTATGATCAGTGGTAAACAATTTATTATTAACACATATTGGTTCTTTCTTTGGTTGCAAATTATGATTCTGTAGATTGGATAGAAACTGTAAGTATGGAGGAACTTTGGTAATTGATTTTAGAAATAAAATTATTAAAGCTGCCATTGTTTAGCTTGTTTTTAAGGAATGTTTTCTCCATGCATCTATCACATCTTCTATTTTACCTGTTTGTTCTATATTGTGTGAGATGTCGGCAAAAGTCAATTTCAATTTCCTTCAATTCTTTTTCTAAAATTTTGGAGAAATTGTTCCAATTTGCCCTTTTAAAATTCCATGAAAGCCTATAGTTAGTGTCTTTTAATGCATGTCCAAGATGATCAGAAATCTTAGCAACAACTAGTTTATGTCCAGAGCTAGGATCATCGATAAGAGATTATAGTTGATAAAAATCTCTTAACACTGGAAGAAGACCTAGGGTAATTTTCGTTCCATTATAAAGGAGATGAGTCGATGGATCACTATTTTTATATACAGTGTAAGTTCTGTATATAAAAGGTATATATAAAAGGTTATTCTTAAGTAAGTCTTCAAATATATTTTCAGCTGAATTAATGTCAGTTTAGCCTCAAGAATGAACATTAAAGTCTCCCATTAAGAAGGTTTTAGATGAAATGTTCAGATCAAAATTACGCTTATCCTGCGTTGGGTTATAAACAGAATAAACTTAAAATTACTTCCATTTTACCAAAAGCCTTATTTGGAAATTTCATATGAATCATGTGTAGTGCTCATTTCTTTAATAATTTCATATCTTGCTTTCATAGTATTCTTTACTCTAGTCAAGATATCACTAGTTACTTGTCTGTATTTAGGTAATAGGTATGCAATGTATCTCGGAAATTGGTATTTAGGAAGTGTAGCTTCAGTTAGGTTAACTTCCGTAATATCCATGTCATGTTTAGAAAGGATAAACTGTTGTGTCTTCTTATACCTGAGACATCCCAACAAAAGCATTCCATTGAAGATCTGCAGCTGAAATTCGTTCTGAAAAGAACGGTTTTTACTGGAAGTAAGAATCATTATCATGGGAGCAAAAGATCAACTGTCAAAAGATAGACTTTTCTGACATATAAATACTTTGCCGTGGGTGCATCTAGTGGAGATAAGTCTATGTCGCACTCCAAGAATTGTTCATAAATAGCATCTGTTCTAAGCGATACAGGATAATGTATTTGTTAAAAAGCCTGATACTAATTTGAAATGGAAATATCATCAATTTCGTAGATATCTTAAATTTATAGGAAATAACTGAAATTAACATTGGACTGGAAATATGTGAAATAGGAGACGATCTTCCATCTACAGTGATTGGTTTACAATCAAAACCTTAATTTCATATAACAGGTGATGATAAATTATATATAAATGTCACTATTAAGCCTAATAGAAAAATTACACAAATATATAACAAATATTACTAATGATTATATTAGCACTTAACTTTCAGAGAAACTCTTTTTATCTCTGGATTTCTTTCTTCTTCTGTTGTAAACATCTAAATAAAATGAGGAAGACATTAGTGTATTTAAAACCTAGTAGGATAACCCCCCCAAAGCAGAATATCGAGCGACGGGGCGACAATGTCGCAGAACGAAAGTGAGAGCTGCAGAAAGATATCGTATAGAAAGGGGTGTTTTTTTTTTTGGTTGTCGATTCGGAGATTCTGGTTTTTTTTTTGGTTGTCGATTTGAAGGTTCGGTTTTTTTTTTTCTGCAGAAAGTTTTTCGTCTTTGCATCAATCGTCGCAGAAAGATAAAAAACATTCTGCTTTCGGGGGATAACCATACTGATATGGTATAACAACGAAAAATAAATAATAGATTGTTTTTCTTTTTTGAATAAACATTTATTGAAATAAATAAATGAAAATCTTTTTTGTTAAAATTTACTATTCTCAGTAATTATTTTGCTGATTTTTTTTTAATTTCTCTTTAATCTCGATTATTTTAATTTTACTTTTTTTTCTTTTTATTTAACTTAAATATGGCTAAGGTTGATCATTCAAAAAATGATACTCATAATTTCAATACAATGCTAGAATATCATTGTTTAGATTCTCGAAAAGCTTATTATCCACTGTCCTTTTATTAACTTTTTCTGACTAATAAAATGACTAATTTATTTCAAAGGTAAAATTAATCAAGTAGATGATTAAATGCTAAAAAGATGGTGAACGATGCTTTCTACTGAAAAAAGTAACTTTTTAAAAATATAATTATTTGTTTGAAATAATATGCAATGAGATAATGAACGATTGTTCCATTTGTAGTTGCGCCGTATGGGTTCAAGCGTTAACTGAAACTGAAGTGAAACTGAAGTGAAACTAACGTTAAGTGAAACTGAAACTATGTTCCGTAAAACGCTACAAGGAATTTCGTTTTTGTCGTTTCGGAAATGCTTCTACGAACAAATGATTGCTTAGTTCTAATACCATTTTAAGAAATAAAAATAATGTAAAAATAACTATCAGTATAACAAAACAGAATTCTCTGAATTTCTATGGCAATATCAGATTTTTATATATATGATTAAAAACAGTTTTCCTAAATAATTTTGAAAAAAACCTAATCCAATGAGGTGAAATTTGTTGCTTAAATTACTTAAAACCCTAAGTCATTTTTAAGGATTTGATGGTTTATTTAGTGCTGCTAAAATAAATAAAAAAGTTTAACCGTCGTTTTCTTAAAGAGTGAATTATAATTTTAGTATCTTTCTTACATTCAATGTCGTCGTGCTTCAGATCTGGGATAAAACCACTTACTGAGTAAAACAACCAAAATAATAAAGAAAATATCAGCAAAAGTGACTGTCTTGTGCTGACATTTAGAGTAAAATCCAATTTTGAATGAGGTTTGGATTGAAATATCATTAAGTTTCAGGAATCTACATATAACTTAATAGTGCAAAGATAGAAATTTCTACTTCAAACATATCGTATTTTACCTATTGCAGGATCAACGAGCACAGTGAGAATTTACCTAAATGGACGTGACAGGGGGACGGGGGTTAAAAGCCGCAGAAACAGAAAACGCAATACTGTATTTAGAAAATCATATAACCAAGCATTACTAAAATTTCCAAATAACTCCTTTAAATCCACGATATTTCATCTCCCTCAGCGAGCGATTTCTTCAGGTGATGATACAGGATAAGAAATTAACTCTTCTTCCTCATAAATAAATATGGATACAAATAGAACCATAATAAACAACAATTCAGCTGAATTGTGAAATTAAAGAAGTTATTATTTTGAAATTTTAGTAATGCTTGGTTATTTGAGAATATTTTTTGAAGAGGGATTTTGATTTCTTAAATCACTTTATCAAGTAGGATATACTTGTTTTATGTCATAACTAATGCACAGCCTTGTAGGAGGGAAACAAAATATTAGGGAGACTAATGTACAGCGTGAAAATGTGGATTATTTTCATCAATAAAATGGTCAAGACAAAGTGTTTTATCACAATGGGAATACAATAAAAAAACATTTCTTGATAATTTGGAACATTGCAGTCAGACGTTTTCGTATTGAATGTTAGCTCCAACACGTTTTCAAACGATTCGAAACAACACCAATATGATAGCCGGCCTGTTTCCACGAGTAGAGTATCTTGTTTTAATATTTATCAGAGCAAAATTGATTATAGACACTGGAATGCATTCTCATTATGAAATGTCTGTTGTTAAGTTTTAATCGATCTATGTCGCAGAACTGTCTACCTCTTAACTCCTCTTCGATTCTTCTAATGACTCTTTTGTATTGGCGGAAAAAATAAAAATCAAGTGCTGATTATACTTTGTAGCTTTTGGTTGTATTATGGAAACAATAATATTTTTATTTGGAAGTACTTTTATCTGGATATTGGTATATTTTTGACCAGACCAGGAATCAACAAGTAATCAAGTTTTTTCAGGTCTATCTGACACATCGAGATCAAACCAAGTTTCTACGTGATATTTTGTCACTTTCCAGAAGAACTTGCCTCAACGTAAAAATCTGGAGGTGTATCTCTTTATTAGGTTACGTTTTGTCGTAAAACATGAATATCCTACCTCCAAAGTGATTTATACGAAATACTACATTTTCTGATTCTGAGACTTTTAACCCCTTTCCCCTCACGTCCATTTGCGTAAGTTCTCAGTTTGCTAATTGTTTTTCTCATCCCTGAAATATGTAAAATACGAAATTTAAAGTAGAAACTCGAGTTCAAGTTGGAAGCCTTCTCTTGTTAGATAAAAATGTAAATCTAACATCTTTGACTACTAAAGTGTTTGACTGTTTTTTAAATTTTAATTTATATTTTTTCTAAGGGAATTAGTTTCAGCAAAATAACTGATAATTATGAAAAGCCAGGACAATGTTACAGACGATAAGGAAATTATAGTAATATATATTTACATTTAAATAGAACTGATAATAGTAAAATGAGTCCTGCTTGCAGTAACTATAGAGGAGTGATTATAGATATTAGTAGTAGTAGCAGTAGCATTAATAGTAATTGCTACCAATAATGATGATATTATCAAAGTGAAAATAGTTTTGAAGCATATTCTGAAGAACCATCAAATGCTACATCAAAGAAAGAAAATATATATAAAAAGATAGAACTTTTTTTCACATGAATTTGAAAGAAATGAAACTTAAGTTTAAGTTTAAGAACACGACCGATATGGAGATGGCATAATGTTGGCCGCACATACACCAATCCACATCTACGAACAGTTTGCTGTAACGAGCCACGTATACCGCGACAGCATCCTTCAGCAGTAAGTGAGACTTTACAGGGAAGCGTGTGGGCCTGACTATCTCTACATACGATAACACCCGTCCGCAAAGGGCTGGACTAGTGGAGGAGTATCTTGGCAACTTAGGATATCCGACGAATGCACTAGCCAGCCTGTTGCCTTACCTGAATCCGATCGAACATGACTGGGACTCTCGGAAGGCGCATCGCGCCTTCCGCCAACTACCTCCAGGTCTCTCCAAGAGCTTCGCACATCCTTGCTGCAGAAATGGGACTCACTGCCTCAAATGTTGATGAATACTCTGATTAGCTACATGCCGGCAGTTGTGCCGCATTTGTTGACCACACAGAGTAGTGAATAGTGGCTGCACTACCGGCGGGCGGGGGGGGGCTGGACATGCACTCTGCACATTTCGCTCCACAAGAACATCTTTGACTATATTTTGTGTTCCCGCTGCGGTGTTGTCATCTTTGTTTTGTGTTTACTGCACATTTCCACCAAATTGGTGACATTTGGATGCCTGGAAGGGTCCGAAACTGCCAATCCCTTAACTTAAGAGTAGGGAGTGTGTTATGAAACCCTTTTCATAATCCTTGGAGAATTACATGAAAATTTGGTACGGTCAAAAAGACTTTATTTCCAACTGAAAGAAATTTATAAGAAATTGAAAAACAAGAAACAAAAGCATTTGTTTGACAAGTCATTCTGAGATTTAATTTTGAAGAATAGAATTTTGCACCGAAAAAAGTTGATGAACAGAAAACGTATTTACTACAGAAGAAGAATCACAAGTGACATTTGACAGAGAAATGAAGCTTCAGTTCATCTGGTCTTTAAAATGTAAATGTAAATGGAAGTATTTGAATTCTGAAATTAAAGCGTAAAATATAGGTAAGCAATAAAACTATCATATTTTCCTACTCAGAAAATGAAGAGTGTATTTCCATTCTTTTATAAATTTCATTGTAAAAGAGAATGTACGCCAGATATCCCAATATTACAAAATATTCCTTAATGAAGGGATAGTTGATTGCCTTCCTAGAACACTAGTTGTATGTCGTCATAATTATAAATATTAAATTTAGTAGAAAATAAATATTAATATTCTTTTTATAATAGTGATTGTTTCAATCAGTAGTTCGCGATAAAGTAAACGGTGTTTTTTTTTAAAGTTATCCTAACAAAGCAAATGTGATTTATCTCGCGCGTGTAAGTCAACATTCGTGATGGTGGACGATCCGCGCTGGACAGGTTTTCACGGGGTTCTCCCGTTTTCCCTGCGAGCCTACCACCATACTTTCTCAGTCTGTCTGTCCTACTTTCCGTGGGTTTAGCACAATAGATCTTTCAGGTCGCAGTGCTTGACTTTCCTGGCGTCCACATTCACCCCAAGTAATAATAATAATAAAAAAATAACAGGTACTTAATGATTTTTTTTTTTCCATCATCTACTTCAGTTGGTTTTCTAAGAATAGTTAGGCAATGATTCTTAAATTACCTAATCATCAGAGCATGTACAGATTGTTTCGAAATCGTAGGAAGGCCTTTTCTATTTAATATGAGTTTATAAAAAAAAAGAGGTCCTGTTCATCTAAATTTACGTTTATAAGGCATAAGATACTGGGTTACAACTGTTCCTAGGTCTCATAGTTGTTTTTTTTTTCTAGTCGCTTCTGTGACTCCATTATTGAATCTCACAATTTGGATTTTTATGAATGTACCTCTTTTAATAAAACCACTTGTAAAGATTCTGAATAAGAAATACGTATGTATTCCACCAGATGGCAGTCTGTGATGGAGTGAATGAGAAGTATTAATTCCAAGAAATCCTTCGTTACTGAATTAGAAAATGATTTGGAATTTCATTCACAGTGTGATCGGAAGATTCAAAGGTCATATGATTACTATTGGATAATATTTGAAGACACAGGATTTTTTTTCCTTCAGATCGGAAGATTTGAAGGATTCCATTTTAATTGGGTTCATTGCAACGTAATTCAGATCCATTGATTTTTCAATCAGATAACGAAGTTTCCTGTCAATACAGTTCACTGGAGAATAACTACATTAACTAACTTGAGAACAGTAGAAATATTGTTGATAATAAAGTAAAGATTGATATCCCTTAAAATTTAATCAGTTACTTATTTCAATAAATAATTATTTTTTAAATAAAAAACAAAACAAAATTCAAATAAAAAATATGAGTCCAAAATAAAACTCTATGCTTATCTTGAATTTAAATACAAATGAAAAAATTCAAACTTATAAAAAAAAAAAAAAAATTCAATGATCTATAATAGTCAGTTAAACATTAACTAAACATTAATGTCAACATGAATTAATGCATAACCATTTAACATGTGTCAATAGAACAATTATTTAAAATGTTACTAATCCATATTTCTTCTTTACATCTCTTCTTCTGCTTATCATAATTAAAATAAAAACTACTTCTATTCCCGAAACATTAAAAAATTATATTTTTAATGCTAACGAATTTTCGAAAGCATATTTCTTGCTTTCTTCTTCAAGTTTGTTTGATAACAATATGATTTCAGGTGAACTTACATTGCTTAAGCACAGTTATCAACAATCACAATAATGCAATAACATCTACATTCTCACGTTAATATTACAATAATTGATAATTTACATTCCATTGAATTTCTTAATTATTACAGATTTTGTTATTAATATTACAATAATTGATAATTTACATTTCATTGAATTCATGAATTATTACAGATTTTTTGTTTCCTTTGAAGCATTTTTTTACCATTTCATTAGCTAAATTTACAAATATACTCTCTACTTCTAAGCCACTACTTTTATTGAAATTTAAGTTCTTGGTATTTCTTATTATGAAGCTCTCCAATATTTTCCTAGTTTTACTATCCTTTTCTAACATTAAAATTTTGACCTCATCGTTAATCCAGTGGCCCGTTCGAGAACAATGATTAGCTACATCAGACTTGTAGTCTAATTTATTTTTAATACAGTAAATGTGTTCTTTTGCTCGTTCAAGGGTCGTTCTTTTACTCTCGCCAATATAAATTTTACGGCAATTTAGACATTCTAATTGATAAATTAATCCCATGTTTGCATTTTGACTATTTTCATTTATTTTATGGCATAAGATATTTTTCAATTTGTTCAAATGTTACATTTATTCCACGTCTTTTGCAAATTTTCTTTAATTCCCAACTGCTGTTGTTTAAATATGGGATTATTATTCTACTTTTATCATCATATTATGCTTTCGAAAATTCGTTAGCATTAAAAATATAATTTTTTAATGTTTCGGGAGTAGAAGTAGTTTTTATTTTAATTATTTAAAATGCAAATGTCACAAACATAGCGACCTTTTAAAAAGGAGCTATTAGGATTCCCAAGTCTGCGTCTATAAAGCCCTCTACAGCCCAAACCTGCAGTCGGAGTCCCATGAGTAATACTCCTCAGACTCCCCATGGTCTGGAGGTTTGAGAGAAAAAATCCTACTTCCGATCAAGGTCAATTTCGGTTTTAGATAGCCATTGATTGAGTGAGGAATATAGTAGCAATTGAACAAAATTAGGATTTAACACATTGCCAACTATATTAGCACAGAAAGAAATCAACAAAAATCGACTAAGCTCAGAATAAATATGATATTCTCGACCTCATTTGGCTACTTCCGGTTCAAGCTGGCCACTTACTTAAAGTAGCCCTAATGGTGCAAACTGGAGGTCCAGAAATATTAGATGAACTCAACGGGAAAATTGTTTCTGTTGAACTCTACTGTTTTTCTTTAGATAATTAAAATGTACACTGTTTGCCCCCCAAAATAAATTATTGCACCAGAAATAGCAGTCGAAATGGAAAGACACTTGGCAATGAGAATGATGATGAAAATAGCTCTGATTAAACATCAGAGTAAATGGGCCGTAATAGTACAGGTTATACCGCCGGTAATGTGGATACATGCGGCGATACGGCTTGCTTGGAGTCATAGAATCTAATGTTATCCTGCGGATCTTTCTGTTGCAAAGGACGATCCAGATCGCTTATACCCGTTGATGACCGAAGCTGCAGTCCCAGTTGGTCCCACACGTGTTCAAGGGGCGGTAAATCAGGAAAGGTAGCGGGCAAAGGAAGGATTTCAACAGCACGGAGGAGTTCAATGAAGCCTGTGCTGTATGGGTGGGCATTATATTGTTAGAAATTGGATTGCTATAGCCTCTCCATGAAGGGAAGCACATGAGGCAGGAGAATCTTCCGTTCGTCAATATTCCCTTGAGCGGTGTGTCACTCAATAATAAAGTCCAGATTTGTCCTAATCGAGTAGCCTACGAGGATTATCCGTCTCCAGGCAAAACCTGGATGCATTACTAAACACGATTCGTTGCTAGTCTAGAGCCGTCCAGGCCACCTGCTCACTACACTACTGCAAGCGTAGCTACAATGGTGGAATGTTAATGGCAGACAGCGTAAGAGGCGCCGAAAATGTAAGTCTCAGTTCGACGAACGACCAGCCTGTCTCCTGCAGTCCAACGATATGACCTCTCCTTCTGTCAGGTGTTCAAACTATATCGAATGCTTCGTCGAGGCATGCTGAGGACTCAGACACCTGCACTCCACAACCACACTGATTATAAAGCATGCAATGGTCATATGACGGCCGTTCACATGATCACTGCCACAGCAATACTAATGTTGCTGGAGGCAGTTCTTAGTGGGCAATCGCAGCCCAACTGCCATCAACCTGTGACGTTGCCGTATACTGACTTTCGTCGTTCCCATTCGTTTTGAGAGGGCTAATGTTTTTGGCAATGAGTGTTTTTGGTTAAAACTTTTCAATGATTATAAAGACATTAGAATAAAGTACTGCTATATATTTGCGATGTTTTTTGAGACTAAAAGTATAAAATATACTTATTAAATTATTTATAATAATTTATATTTGATTCCATCTACAGAAACAACTTTAATCATACCTTTCCGTGGTCTAAGAAAGCACTGCTCAACTGCAATAGCTGATGGTTAGACCACTCCATTACCATTGAACGATATTTAAAACATATTTAAAAACCTAACTCTTTTTTTTGTGCTGTAAAAACACTGCCTTACTTAATTTTTTCCAGAATCACTATTTTATCTTAGCTCTGTCAGTACTTAAAATATAATTATATGGGTAAAAAATATCCCTAGCTTAGAATATTGTTTTAATGTAATTCTTTTTATCCAATTTGCCTATTATAGTTTTACTGAACTCATTTGCAAATAATTTGTCTTTCTTTCTTTCTTTCTTTAGAATGTTCATTAACAATATGGAGAGATAACCAATTCTAAGTAAGTAATGTAAATTCAATGGACTAAAGCACGAGAAACCTATTCGAACTGATGGTACTGCACCCGAAATGTTAAAAGCTTTACATAAGGAAGATATCAAGACATTCACTGCGCTCTCTAACCAAATTTACGACACGGGGCATTTTCCTTACAATTTAAAGCGTTCTACTTTTATCCCCTTTGCAAAAAAACTAACAGCATCCTATGCCATGCAACCAAATTACTATAAAACAATAATACCAGAAAGGAATAAGATCAAAATTAACCAGGAACGAAGTAATAATAAGAGTGGATTTAAGAAAAACAGTGGAACAACAAAAGGTATCTTTAACCTAAGATCAATTACAGAAATATCCCTAGAAAATAGAAAGATATATATCTGTGTTTGTTAGACTACTCAATAGCTTTTTACTCCATATATCATATGAAACTTATTAGATGCCTGGAGAAAATTGGAATGAATGGGAAAGATATCACATTAATCGTAGGCTTACTTCTATACTCGGAACAAATGCATCAATCAGAATTGAAAATAAAGTCAAATAATTCTTAACTCAAAGAAGAAAGCGTCTTTCCATTACTATTCAACTTATATACTGAAGATTTTTTTTTTTAAAGAGATTAAATATGCTAAAGGTATATCTGTAGGCAGAGTACATACATACATACATACATAGTTCTCTGCCAAGGGTAGGTCCTTCACTGCAAACCCAGCATTCTCCAATCTTTCCTATTTTCTGCCTTCCTCTTCGTCTCCACATAAGATCCATTTACCATAATGTTGTCGAACATTTACCATAATGTTGAAGATTTACCATTAAATCTTCTTCTGCCTCGAACTTTTTTACCGTTCACCATTCCTTCCAGTGCATCCTTCATTAGGGAGTTCGGAATTTTTTGCCGAGGAAAGATTCATCATGCCATGTTTGCAGTTTTTCTTGGGAAAAGTAAATGCGATAGCTTCCCGTTGCTTTCCGCACACCACTCTCTCTTTCGCATCTTAAAAGATCCCAAGAGGCCCCGCGTGGAGGTGAGGAAAGTGGATTTGACCAATTAGGCCCTCCGGACTTCACCGAAATTCACCGCAAGAGTTAAATATCAGTTCCATCAGGGTTTTTGACCCGATCAGAGACCGGGAAATCCTAATTAGCCTTTGTTCCCCCTGTAGGCAGAGTGAACTTCAGTAACTTGAGATATGCTGATGACACAGTTCTTGCAGAGATCAATGAAGACCTCAAGATACTGATTACAAAATAATATTATATGTGAATCACATTGACAATGACTTAATATTGGCCTTTATTTCAATCCTAAAAAGACGAAAATTATGATAATAACCGGAAAGATTCAGATTCCAAAAATTGATATTAATATTAATGGACAAACCGTACAACACTAGATACATTTATGTATCTAGGACATCTAATCACAGAAGAAGGATAATTATTTCAAAAGAAAAATAAAGAAAAGAATTGAAAAATCAAGAAGTAAATTCTATGAAATGAAAAGTATTTTGTCTTGCAGGAAAGTAAACATTAAAACAAATTTAAGATTAACTAAATGCTATAAACATTGCTGTGTGGTGCAAAAACGTGAACCTTGCTTAAGAAGTCTGAGAACAAAGTTAGGGCTTTCACTGTTGACAACCCCCAGAGTTACTGATTTTTCTCATTTCATTTCATTTTACCATTTAGAGATGTGACTTCTCTTCTTAGAGAAGAAGAGACATCTTAGAGACACAAGCACACAAATGAAGACACAAAAAAAGACAAATAAGAAGGTCTACAAATGGCAAGTCAAAACAGTAAACCTATGATTACGTAAAAGGTATAAGAAGAGAAGAAGAGAAAAGTGAAATACTTTGGATATCTTCTAAGATAGATAGTATTCAGAAGACTCTGTTGGAAGGAAAAAGAAGTGGGAAGACAGAGGATCACCTGGAGTGAAAATAAAAGGCAAATTCCTGACTTACAAGAGAATGTGCAAAAGAAACACAAAGCAGGACCTGACAGAAACATACGGCAGTCAACTTCATGGACAGAGAAGGCATGTGATGATATTGAACGTAATTCTGAAGATTGATTTTGACTTTTGATTGATTTTATCATATTATACTTGCATTCTGTGGAGTTGCATAAAAAAAAGTCACCTTTTTAAATCTAAAAATTCAAGTTTGCTTTCTGTTTCAAATACGAAAATCAACATCTCAAGTTACTGCAGCCAGACCTCATATTCAGATTTCAGCGATATGTATTAAAATAATAACGACATTTGTTACTTCCCTCCATTAGCAATACCCAAAATTATTTGTTAGGGCTAAATTTCAAAACTTAGCTCCTAACGCATTAACAGTGATATCTAATTAAATTCTGATATCTCTACCATGCTAATAAACTTTAGTTAGTTTCAGTAACAGAGTTGAAATAAAGTCAGGAAGGACATGTCCTGGGATTTTGCATAAAGTTAGATTCAGCCTTTAGATTGTTCTGCATATTCTTGTCACATGATCAATATTCTGTTCTGCATATTCTTGTCAATTTCCTGAGTGTAATACAATTGGAAAACATCTAAGTCTACGTTAAGCCCTTTAAATAAATGTACCTTTAAATAAAGAAATTTAGAACTAACTCTAACTCAATCTCTCAAAAGGCTTCTTAGGCTTCATCTCATCAATCCACCATTTATTCTTGATTTTTTTTTCTTTGTATTTAAGCATTTAACAACCAAGATTCAATTTTATTTTAAAGGGACCACGAACTGACACAAGAGCAGGATTTTGAGTGCTGAAGTACAAACAGCTGAAACCAAGGCTACAGAGGAATAAGCAAATGAAAATACTTTCAATTGAAAATAAAATTAAAAGACGATGAAAGAAAGGACATGAGAAAGAAGAAAAAAAAATGAAAAATGATGGAATAATGAATTAAATCTGAGAAATCAGTCCGTGAACAAAGAAATCCTTGGGCATACAACCAACTCTAAACCAGCTAAAAGATTAGCGCTGGTATCTAGTGGAATGCACTTGTATCCGTCATCGAGTGACGAGAACAACATTACCGGTCTAATTCCTGCTTCCAAGGCTTCTGAAACTCCAAGAACAGAAAATTCAGCACTTTTTGAAACCGGAAAAATTCAAAATATGAAAATGAATGTTCTGAGATCATTTTTACTCTGTAAGTTAAAAAAAAAATACTAATAATACAATCAAAATAAAAGAACAAACGGAGGAACGTCTACAGGAATAAACAGAAAACTGAATCACTCCATTTCTACGAAGTGAAATGAATAGAATTAGAGCAGAACCCAATAAAATAAACGCCTGGTATTTGGTGAAGCTCTTGTTGCTCAATTGAAAGAGAACTTGAAGAAAAATGATCCCAAAAAACTTCTAAATTTGAAAATATCCTCATGAAAAACATGTCATTGTTGAAGTTAAAGATAAAGTTTTTAAAGTTAAAACAATCGACAGTTTCAAGTAACTATTACTGAATAGGAATATGAATGAAAAACTGATTGATTTTATCAAATATTTCACTTTCAGTAAAACAATTTCACAAAGATTTGCAACATCCGAAGGTAAAATATATTTCAAACGTAAACTTTACCAGAATCAAAGAGCAAGTGGTCCCGGAACTGATCAAAAATGGAACAGATAAATTACTAAGATTAATTACACAATTATTCGAAAGATGCTTAAACGGAGAAGAAACACCAGAAGAGTGGAGAATTGGATATTTAACATCAATTTATAAGAAAGGAGACAGACAAAAATGTGAAAATTACCGTGGCATTACTGTAACAGCAACGTTTAGTAGACTGTACGGACGAATTTTAAAAGATTTTCTTGAAGAAGAAATAAGAATGAAAGAAAGTGAAGAACAAAGTGGATTTAGAGCAGGAAGATCATGTATGGATAATATATTTTGTCTTAAACAAATTATTGAAAAGGAAATGACGGTGGGAAATCAAATTCATCTTCTGTTTATTGATCTAACGAAGGCATATGATAATGTTCCAATCGCAAAATTATGGAATGTATTAAAGGAAATAAACATAAATTTAAATATTATTAGAGCATTTCAAGAACTTTACAGACAATCAAAAACAAAGATTAAAGTAGGTCAAAGATTATCAAAAGGCTTTATAACAGATAAAGGACTCAGACAGGGATGTTGTATCTCCCCAACACTTTTTAAAATTTATGTTGAAGCAGCATTAAAAGTTTGGAAAGAAAACTGCAGAGGATTGGGACTTAATGTGAAAGGAACGTCAATGTTTACTCTGCAGTTCGCCGATGACCAAGTCATAATTGCAAAGAGTAAAAATGATTTAGAGAGAATGACGATAACAATTAAGGAAGAATATGAGAAATGGGGACTATACATGAACGTTAGCAAGACCAAATATCTATGTATAGGAGGAAATGAGACGGACCTAAATCTAAATAATAACATGAAAATAGAAAGCTGTGAGCAATATATTTATCTCGGAGTCGACATTAATAGACAAGGCAGAGACTCACAAGAAATTAAAAACAGAATTTGTCAAGGAAGGAAGGCTATAAAACTATTAAATTCTATTCGGTGGAGTGAAGAGGTCTCTAGGAAAAGAAAGTATAATATATACAATTCTATTGTAAAGAGCATCTTGTTACATGGGACAGAGGGATGGAGAATTACGGAGACAGAAAAAAAGAAATTAGCGGCAGTGGAAATGGATGCCCTAAGAAGATCATGCAGGGTATCAAGAATAGAAAGAATAAGAAATGAAAGAATCAAAGAAATGATGAAAATAAAAGGAAACATTTTGAATGATCTTCAAAGAAAACAATTAATTTGGTTTGGTCATGTTAAAAGAATGAGTGACGAAAGACTGCCCAAAATCGCTTTTGATTACAAAACAAATCAAAAAAGGAAACGAGGAAGACCACGAAAGGCTTGGATGGACGATATTAAAAAAGCAATGAAGATTAGAAGTCTGGAAGAGGAATGGACCCTTGATCGGAAGACCTGGAATAGACTTCTTGCAGATTCTTTCGGAAGGCGACACCTGACGCCATGAACCGAGTTTATATATATAACTTTACCAGAAAGTAGATAAACCTTCGTGAAATGAAGAACACATAACAATGATCACAGAAGTAAACACATAACAAGTTATTTAATTCAAGTTATTACTTGACGTTATTTTCATACATCAAGTAATGAGTCTAAATAGACTCAGTATTCAAAGGAATAACCCGAGCTTCTATATAAGTATTTTTAACCTCATTTCAATTTCATCATTCAAATGAAAAAACTTCATGCATATAAACAAAGAAAACATTTCGAATTTTCATTTTATAAATTCGTTTTCTCAGAAAGGTAAAATGAAAATTATTGATTTGTATCAGTTATAAGAGAATGTTTGTATTCGATCAAAGCGGAGTCATATTTAAATTTGTTCAGCATCAGAATCAATTGAGATGATATTGTCTTATTTTGTTCAAAGAAATGCCATCTTTGAAAAAATAGTTGTAGAGTTTTCAGATAAAAAAGACATGTTGCTATTTATAGTGTTAGATTTGCACTATCAGTACAACTTAGTACTAAAATTTAAGGAGGAAAAACCTCAATTTGTTGCATTTAAAATTTTGACCCATATGACCTTAAGGACTTAAAATTTAAGTATGTCAAGTTCTAGGCCTAAAATTTTTTAAAAGCATTTAACAACCACATTCAGATAATACACATAAATATACAAATGGAAATACGAGTACATACAATAATAAATTCAACTATCATTGGAATAGTTCACCATTTGCTCCATGTTAAACTATTGGTTAAGTTTGAAGGGAGAAGATCGTAAATACTGAATATTTTCTCTTAATTAAAAACGCCGAATAGCAGAAAGAAATATCAGCGAAGAAAAGATTATGAAAAAAAAAAAAAAAAAGTATCTTTTATAAAAACAAAAAACAGACAATCCATTGCGTATCCCAAAATAAATTCAACAAAATCCTATATTAGAATACCTTTTTATTTTTATTTTCAATAACATTGTAGTTTTGATAACGTTACCAGTGGTTATCAAAACTTCTAATCGTTTGATAACCACTGGTAAGGCATCGAACGATCAATGATAACATTCACCTACTGTAACAATTCAGGATAATTTTTCCATAAAACTTAATCTCTTATATCCAGAAAAGTTTAAATTATTGCTTAACTAACTGAAATTTCATTTATAATCGTAATATTGTAATATTTCTAAACTCAATCTCTGTGGGAGCAAAAAGGTTGCAGTGGATTCAAAAGATCTGCACCCGAAGCACTTACAGAAATTTCATTTCCAAATTTAACTAAACTTAGAGATTGATAAAAAAAAGAGTGAAATTAAAGAAATATAGCTTTAGAAATAAGAATAGCAAACACAAATAGTATACTAAAGGCCGGTTTCTCCAAATAGTCTTAAGCTTAATCCCGGATTAAGTCTCAGGGGCGTAGCGAGGAGGGGGGGGGGGGGGCAAGGGGATCTATCATGCCCCGGGCGCCACTCGCAGACGGGCGCGAAATGGTTCCCAAGACCTTGTTTGGGGTTATGTTTTTCGGGTTTTCGGGGGGTGGGGGCGCCAGTTATGCTCGCTACGCCACTGTTAAGTCTAATTGAAATCAATACAGTTGCGACATGAGCTATTTGGAGAAATCGGCCATAAGTAACTATAAGCTTAAATTATGAATTCCTTAAAAATTTAAGAATCAAATAAAACCTTTCACACTTCGTAAAAGCTAAGACAAAAATATAACAGGAAGATCTGAAGAAAAACAACCAACTTAAATAGAGGTAGTTCACTGTTAAAAGCAAATTACAATCACAAGATAGTTTATAAAATGTTTTAAAATTACGTTTCTCAAAGTTAATTTGATTATAAAAAAAAATAAAACAAATATAAATTATTTAAAGCTCCTTGAATCATCTTCTGTCTTCGCTCATTCAATCTTTATAGAATCAATTTAATTTCAATCGTCCAATCCGAAAAACCAACAAAAATATTTTTAAATTATCATTAATTTCAGCGTAGTTTTTTTTTAAAAAAACAACAGAAATTCACAGAACTTCCTACATTTTCGGATTAAAAGGGAAGCTTATCTTCTTCGACCAAATTTAACATTAACCATGACTTCGCTAATTACAATAATATTTACATTATAATGGCTTGTAATTACATAGGCCTATTCTTAGAATGTATTTATTAATTAACTTATCAATCCTTAACTAAAAGAAATTGTTTGAAGATATTTTTGTAGATGTTTTAATTTCCTTTACAAATTGTCGTTACTGGAATATTCCCTGTATTCTCCAATAGTTGCTTGGATCTGTTTTCCCCATCCTGGGGTTGATGTATTGTTGATCTGTATTATTCTTATTGGCAACTGGAGTGGTGTTTGGTTTGAGCAGAGGTGAAAGCGCATATGTTCGACGTGGGTGGTTTCGCGTCTCCATAACAAATCAACAAACAGTTTGCACTGGGAAGCGCCAGAGGGAGCCGAATGACGTCACCAAACAAGGACATCAGACTAAAGAATGTTAAAGTTGACTCCAAAGTTACGTCACAAGTAATTACACAACAAACAAAAACACTCTACTATTCAAGGATATATCGTGGAAAGACATCAAAGGATAGGATTTTTCTCTTTCGTTAGTAAATAGGATGTGCTTTTTAAAAAAAAGATTGAAATATGGACTTAAGATTTAATGTTAATAAAATGAGAACAGAAACTTCATATGTCTTAAAAAAAAAAATTCGTCCGAAGAATCTTTATAATAATAAGGATGAAATTAAGGCTACCACACATTGATGATTAAAAAAAAATTATGTATAAATTAAAAATTACACAAGTACTTTCGGGGTGGGCCACACCAAAGTACTCATGTAATTTCTAATTTGTACATAATTTCATCTTTATTATTAATATTATATATACACGTTAAACTTACAAGAATCTTTATAATAAACAACATAGTTTGTTTATTTGTTTGTTTCTACAAAATAACTTCTGAAACAATATAAATAGAAATAGACAATCTTATATTTTATTGTTAATCTCAATCTATTTAGATATTAAGCAATATACATTTATTTGTTTTATTTCTGAAACACTTTCTTTTATTAAATCGTAAAGAAAATTATAATCAATAATAATAAATTCTATAATTTCCGGCAAGAGCCATTAACATTCTCTAACTCTCTTATATTCACTTGTTCTAATAAAAGTGATCTCAATCGTTACTTGCTACAGAAGTCTGTATTTGGTTGGCAAATTGAAGCGGAGCACAGATTGCTGCTTTACAGACTTAACGAGCTTTTCAGCGATTACTGATGAAGCAGATGATCCATTTTCTTTTTAAAAATATTTATAATTATTACAAAATCTGATTGAACTCAATCAGGTTCTTCCTGAGTTATTTTCGGATATTCAAGTGGCTTTTTTTTTGTTAGTGTGGGATATGTTTTTCAGGTATTATTTACGGAAAGAGACCGGTCTTGTAAACCTTTGTAGTTTTGAACCAGGACATTCAAGTTGATGGTGAAAACGCTCAATATCAGAATTATATAATTTTTCTTTTGTCCTATTACTTTCTTTGTTCTTGAATTTTCAATTCTATTCAATCTGATCTCCAGTGTCTTTTCTCCATCTTATTATACACTCGAAAAATGTGGTAAACCTCTGTTGCGCCAATTACTATGGGCTCAGATAGACCTCATATCCAGTTCCAAAATGATTAGGTTTGTTTTGAAATTTTCTGAAACACCACAGATTTTCGATAACATCAATCGCTCCCTCATCATTACAGAGTTTTAATAGACTAATATCAACAGCATTGACTCTCAGTTTCAACTGAAAGTTATTGATGAAATGTTATCTGTGGATACTGAGTCAAACATGAGGAACATTGAAAATTAATGTTCTTCTGGAAACTAAACAACATTAAGAAGGAAAAAATAAACAAACTCAAGAATGACTTCGAACTTTGCTACCAACAATCTCAATGAATGAGGTGACAGAATATACAGTACTATGATTTAATTCCTCAGAAGTTAAATTTTATCACTTGTTAGCTGGTTTCGACATATGTTATGTTTTCTGTGGAAGAGACCCTACCAATAGTGAAACCCTACCAATTGTAAAAACTGTATCCAGATAACTGCGCCGGTTTCCTTCAAATAAAATAAAGTGGCAGATATCAAAGCAGTTAATTCGTTCTTCATTTAGTTCTTTTTATTTATTTTTTTTAATATATTCTCATGTTTAAAAATAATTTCATTTTGTAAAATTTGAACAATAGAAAATGAAAATCAATATCATCTGAGAGAATAATTACTAATTTCTCATTCAATTTAGAGTCTTAACAAAGTGTGAAACTGTTTGTGTATCGTTATTTCAATTTTATTATACTACATATATTATTTTCTTTTCTGAATATATAAATATCTATTACAAGTCGTAGTGTCTTACCACTTTAATTTTGATTTCAAACAATTTGTTAATTCTTCCTGAGGACGCGACACCAAATTGATGAAATTTCCAAAATCTTAGTTAATTATTAAAGATATTAAATTTAACTTATTATATAAATAACACAAAGAATTAAATGACGCTTTTAGGTTCCTTATCCCTTCAACTACCGCATCACTTAACCACAGAAGGTGCTTTTGCAAGAAAATAATTAATGATTGCTCCACCAAGTTTCGACTACTATTCCTATGAAGCTTCCGACCTAATTCTGAGCAGCCTTTTCTTAGAAGTAAAATATTTCCATTCATATTTATTATCTTCTTGTGAAAGAATTCTAACATCTAGAAAATTCATAAATTTTTATATCTGACTGAACAAGAAAGGATCAAAGAAGGACACTTGCTCACGAATGATAAGTTAAAGGTAAGTTAAACATTTAAAGAAGTTGTCTAATAATGAGGCTTTTTCAAATATTTAGTTTGGATAATTTTAAATTGCTTACAACGTTGGATGACATCAAACAAATCCTCAGTCTATTAAGTTATCTGCGAATAAGTGGAACCTTATTACTTTCTTCTCCATAGACATCAATGCTGGCTTCCCAAAAAAATCGATTATATTATTTTATTATTATTATTATTATTGCTTCAGAATTTCTTTACCTTTTTTTTATTGATAATATTAATATTTTATGGAAATAAGTATCCTATTTTCCATCTGGTTTACTAAAGAGAAAGAAATTCCTTAGGAATTAACTGAGAAAGACAAGTCGTATTAATTGATTTATGAAAACAGAAGTTTTTTTTAAAAGATACTGATGAAAAAAATACAAATAATTGGTTAATATTGAAGCCGATATTAAATCTCTAAAATTGAAGGACTTATATTACTCAGATAACATATTTTGGAAGTAACAAATATTAAAACAAACAATTCCTTAACTTAAAAATTTCTATAAATCCATAGTTATAGGTAAGTCTTAATTCCGTTGATATTTGACTGAATTAAAATTTACCTATGAGTATGGACTTACAAAAATTTTAATTCGTAGGATCACAGACGCATCAACTTACACAATTAATTTCATTGATAATAATTGTAAGCCGTATGTAAGCAGTACAACAGAAAAGAGCTTCTATGAATCAAAATGTTAGTACCGTAATAGGTTTTATTAAAATACTTAATCATGAAATAAAAAATGTATCCTAATTCATTCTTTTTCCTTTCCATGAATTTAATATCATTTGGCTGAATATTTTTTTATCTTTTAATTAAGGTAAAAAAACATAAAAATTGAAAATAAAAAATTCTGAATTTATTTCTTGTAAAAGATCATTTTATCATTTTCTACTTTTTTTTAAAATAAAGTTTATGTTAGTCAATATTAAGTTAAATAAAAAAAAAAGGTTAATTTTTTGTAAATCTAGGCGTTATTATTTACAAAAGAGCATTTCCCTTGGTTTTTGTTTATTTATTTATTCTTTTTTAGTGAGGAAGAAAAAAAGAACTTGTGCTACTGTGTGATCTGTTACAAAAGAAGCTGATTGGTCACACAACAACAGAGCTTCATGTTAGCATCCAAGCATGTCATTTGGAAGGTCATCAATGAACAAAAGCTGTTGTTAATTGAACTTTTAAATAGCGAATAAGATCTCGGAGTTAATTTAAAATATCTGAATTAAAAAATACTCATTTCACTGAAACATACAATTAATTAACTTTCTCTGTTTCGTTATTCTGGAAATTTAATATTACTTTCGTTTTAATTTCATTTCTTTGTTTCAGAAAGATTTCCGCAACACACAAGATTAACATCACAGGCTAATTTAAATAAATAATTATTGAAATTGATAAAATAAAATTGCTCAATAAAACAATAAAAATGTAAAAAAAAATAACAATCTAAATTAACAGTTTCGACAGCTGCTAAGCCATCATTATCAAGGCAGAAAACGGAGACAAAAATAAGGACAAACACATTTTTGATTGTAGACATTTTTCAGTAGGTTCGTTTTATTGGTAACGCGACCAAGATAGGACTTTTAATCAATACACTTCGTACCTGGACCTCTTTTAACTTTGTATGTAGAGAGACATGGACAATTTTCAAAACAAAATGGGTTGAAATATTCTCTTAAGATCAAAATTATTTATTGATATGAATTTAATAAAAGCCTTTTTATGAAGCGACATCACTTTACATTGTACTTCAGTCAATCAAAATAAAAAAATAAATAACGAAAATCATCTTTAAAATACAAAAGAATGATAATGAATTATTAAAAAGAAAAGTTAAAAGAGAGTAACCACCAAACAGAGGCACTTGTGTATACAGTACAGCTGTAATCATCTAATACATATCAAATAACCTTCAAATCCATAATCTTGCACATAGATATTTAGATTAATTAATGCTCATAAAATACGAAATTCATATTAAAAAATACGTAAATACACAAATGCTTTTTGATTGGATTAGAAACAAGAGATTATATATTTTAAATGTACTCTCTCTTATAGTTTTCCTAACAAATATTAATACATAAAATATATCTTTAGTGCTTAAATGTAGTTTATTTAAATGCTTTCCTGAACGATAAGTAAAGCAAAGAAACCCAAACTACTCGAAAACTATTGTGAATTATAAAAATCTCGTTCGGCTCCTTTGTGTAGTGGCGGATCAGGCTTGCCTGGGGCCCCTGACTGAAAATTTTGTCGGGCCCTTTCATCAAACTGATTTCTATAAAAGGGGATCATATTCTGGTCAGATAAACGTAATTAGTACACGAATAGAAAATAAATAAGATCAAAAGGGCTTTAAAGTATTATTCATTCACAAACAATTTATTGAATTAACTATCAGCAAAGCCTGTCGGCTGACAGGCATAAAAAAATCTGAAAAATCATTTTATTATCAACTATCAAATATAAAGTAAATGTAATCTAAACACTGTGCTAACTTGTGAACGAAGCTTCTACGGCAAAAATGGTTTTGAGTTTCGGAATCAGCGTAAACAACTGAGTAAGTATCCCAAATTTCATTAAAATGGATGCAGTGGTAACAAAATTATCTGGTTTTGAACGCATGTTTTGTTAGAATTTCAGTTGTCGAGGTCAATTCCCAAGAATAAATTTTCATGGAAACAACATGGAATGACACAATGAACTAATATTTTCATCCAATTTGAGTACTTTTGATTCAATGGTACCATTGAGAACCGTTGGATCTATCTTAATAGCTTAATTATATCGAGTTACAGACAGACAGATAGACAGACAGACGAACTTAGCCAATTTATATATATATATTTGATTCGATTGATGATTTGATTTGAATTTTTTTTTTTTTTTTAATATTTATCAGACCTGTGTAGGTGTACTTCTTACCTGTACACCTGTAATATAGGTTCTGAGAGTTTAATCTAAAGGATCATTTTCCTCCCAAAAAGAAAAACGAAATACCAACCATAACTAAAGTTTAATTTATCTAAAGAATAATTATTATTTTTGACTCATAACGCCGAAAGGCATTTAAAACTCACCTTTGTATAATCTAAATACTGCGCTAACTTGTGAACGAAGCTTCTATGGCAAAAATGGTTTTGAGTTTCAAAATCAGCGTAAAAAATCAGAGTAAGTATGCTAAATTTCATTAAAATTGGTGCAGTGGTAACAAAATTATTTGGTTTTGAACGTATGTTTTGTTAGAATTTCAGGTAAAATTTCATGGAAACAACATGGAATGACAAAATGAACTAATATTTTATCCAATTTAAGTACCCTTGATTCAATGGTACCATTGAGAACCTTGGATCTATCTTAAAAGCTTAATTATATCGAGTTACAGACAGACGGACAGACGAACTTGGCCAATTATATAAGTTGATAACATAACTGTGTCTATAAATTTTATACACAAGCATAATTACATAATTTGGGGACCTGGCTGCAGCCCCCCCCCCCCCCCCTCAATCCGCCAGTGCCTTTATCTTTAACACTGAAGAATCTTTGTTATGGTTTTACGAAGGTTCCAGAAATACTCTTAGTGAGTAGCCTTTTTACTAACCAGAAATTGGACAACAAACTGTTGAAGGACGCCATGTTTTCTTTGGAACTTACAGAAATAATCATCTTATTCTTTACGTATTTCACGACATTTCCTTGAGAATTCTAATAATACACGTTTCCAAAAATACTTATCAGAAGCAAGGATTAAAAAAATGTTTTGTTATTGGCAAAATCTCTGGTCGAAAAGAAATAGAATCAAAAATATTAAGAATAGCCAGAAAAATAAAATCATCAACTTCTGATAAATCAAACAAAATATTTCTGTTGTCTTTGTTGTTTACATGAAAACGAAAGACTTAATTTGTTTTCACATAAATTCTTAAGTGTTTTTACTTTTAAGGCAACCAATTTTTGATTCCCTTAAAATCTTTAATAAATTTACCATTAATTAATATTAAACATAATCTTATCATCATTTTTCCTCCATTGCACTAAAATTTATCTTTCATGGATTAAAATATATTTGTGCGAAAAGTTTTACTTAGAATTTGAACTGATTAAAAACTGAAAAACTAAAACATCGCTCCTTAAATCTTCAAAACATCTTTATATCTTCTCTATATTTCTATCCTCTCAACGAGAATTGAAAACCTGAATCTGATAATATTAAATTTAATCTAATAAATGCTTCCTGATAATCATTCATGTTATCGTTTAATGTAATGGCTTTTTTGTCTTGAAAAATTAATAAGGAAAGCAAATAACACTGATCTGGAGTTTATTGAAGATTATGAGAAATACCTTAGGTTTCAACATCAAATAAATGTCCTAGATAAACAAAACTAACAAAAAAAACAGAGAAAATTTGTGAAGCACAATAAAATTTATCATTAAACAATGTTTTTGAGAGAATAATTGCGGCGTTGACATGGAAAGGTAGTAAGTAAAAAAAAAATCATTATTCAGATTTTTCATTGAAAAGGTAGTAAGACATATCGCCAATGGCAAAGCGATGGCAGTAAGTCAAAATTTTGAGTGATGTAGTTCCTACGAACGATACAAGATAGCACCTGTGGTAAGTATATGTGAGCTGGCCAAACTGTTTTTTGCTTCCCCTGGAAAATTTGCTTTTCAGGACTTACTAGCTTTCCCATGTCAACGCCTCAATTGTCAGGATTTGTTGTGATAGAAGCATGAATGGCTCAAGCGAAACATTGCGTCTGTTGGCATCGACAGCGAGATTTTAGTCCTAATCGAATTTTAAAGGTATGGACTTAATCTGAAGATACTGTTTCCTCTTCCATCAAAGTAGATTTAAACGCTGCTTCTTCTTCTTCATTGATGAAGGATTTCTTTCGTTTTCCATGAAACAGGAATCGATGGCTTAGCGAGAGCCCAAACAAATTCAGCTCAAAGAATAAAAAAGTTTGTATTTCTGAAATGGACTTTAATTTTATTATACAAACTTTTTATAAATAAACTTAGAGAAAACCCATGAATTGAATGAAAACATCAACTAATGTTGCTGCTGAGAAGAAAGACACAGTCTATGCTTTCACATCTCACTTTTCCAAGTTATTAAGAGAAAGAACAAAAGAGCAAGGGTTAATAGACTAAACTATTCATTGAAAAGAAGAGAAGAAATAATTACAGCCTAACATGAAAAGAAGAAAAAAACAAGTCACTCTACAATTAATACAAAGCCTTCACAGAATTAAAAATAGAGATGCTTCAACTTACTTCTGTAAGCCTTGTGGAATACTTGTGGAACACAAGGTATACCTTTCGATATGTAAATAAAAAAAAAAAAAAAAGATATATCTTTCGCAATGCAAGTGAACGGAATTGCAAATGGAAAATTGTGATCTACAGTCAATTCTCGTTATGTTCCTGGAAAATCCCAGAGGAATAGAAATTATTGGCGATTACTGAAGAACTGATCCTAAGAGAAATATGGGATTTAAGTTCCATGGACCCTTTTCACTCTGCACATTCGATATTCGTTATCATAAACACATCATTTCGTGTACCGTTCTTTTAAAGAACATTTCCCATACTTCAATACAATTTTATAAAGGTGTTTTACACTTGTGTTTAACAAACAAATCATGAAGAAAAGAAATCTAACATAAAATACGTGAATACACACTTTAACATCAAAATGTAACACTGAGAACACCTGGAATATTATCAGAATGAAGTGCAGACTTGTTAACACAACAGAAGCCACGATAACAAGTCCTTGGCTTTCCCTGGTGGAGCTTGTGTCGACGCTACGCAATACACCTCTCAGAATGTTTTACATTCATTTCTGCGCATGGCCACGCAGAAATGTTGGCGAAATGGTTTACACTCTTATAGAAGCGGATAAGCGAATCCGCGGAGTCGGAATCAGCGGATACCGAGGACTTACTGTTCCAAAGGACATAGTTGAAAAAAATCAATTATATAATGGACAAAATCTTTGATGTTACAAAAATATTGGCGTTGAATTCAGGATAAAAACATAATAATATGGCAGTAAAAAGAGGTAAAATGTAAAAAATTTTAACGTGCGCTAAAAATTTGTTTAAAATTGATAGGACGCCGACGCACATTGAATAAAATATTACAATAACATATTAAAAACGACTAGTTTCGGTTCAATTAGAACCTTTGTCAAGTAAGTATTGAAGTATTTTAAATTTTTTTCATTAGATGTAGACTCTTTGTTCACATCCATTTCGCTTGACCTTATTTATAAAGCCTTAGATCATCTGCAAAATAAATCGGCCACCAACTTTTCATTTATGGAAACAAATAAGGGAATTTTTGCTCTTATAAAAACTATGTATGACATGCAATTTTTTATGTTTGATGGAAAA
>JAFIDM010000007.1:28580086-28669955 GCA_023159025.1 Thereuonema tuberculata | reverse complement strand
AAAAATTGGAAAAAAATAGAGAATATTTAAATGCCACCAAGAGAAGGAAGATGGCGTATCTTCGTTGAATGAAAAATACAAAATTCTACATTTAATTATAAAAGAAAAGATAAATGGGAAAAAAAGGACGAGGTAGATGAAGCAACTGCTGACTAGATGACAGTGCCTGAGTACTTTGAATTAAGACTGTTTTTCGAATGACCGAAGATCGCAGGAAGTTTTCCGACGTCCGACGGAAGTCAAAGAAAGTTTAAAATAAGTTTAAAATATTATGAAATGACGGTCAATGGTTGAAAAGTTTTGTGAGAATTATTACCAATAATGAGGAAGAAGTCACTTCATTAGGCGTAAAAAATTTAAATCTCAAATTTCGTGTTGGGAAAAAAAAATTAGAAAACAATGTAATAGTTATTATTATTATGATAGTTACAGAACAATTCTAATGAAATTAATGACAATAATATATATTAATTCTATATTTCTCTACATAATGCTTTGAGAAAACAGGAAATAAGCCTCTACCTGAGATTACAGGTATCGAAAATAAGAAACATTCTATCGCCAAAATATTTGGGATCTAATGAATTAGAAATTTGAAGAGCAGAAAGATCTAATCTTAGGATAATATCATCCATTAATGGAAATCCATTGAAAGGATTGACGGAAAAGGAAAATCCCACCCAAAACACTTCGTGTAAAATAAGTTGCCAAGACTCACATGCTCATAATGCTTTCCTGTTAAAACGATATGAGATCTCATGTAGAGCCAAGCCCCTAACTCTACGAGGCCTAACTCTACAAGCCCTAACTCTAAAAACCTTATATCTTGGTCAAAAAGTATGCCTTGGCCGTTTCGTGGCTGTCACACAGACAATCCCATGGAGTTATGTAAAGGATATGGAGTATGCCAAGGCACCCTTTTTGACCAAGATATTAGGGTTTTTAGAGTTAGGCATGTATAGTGAGGGGCTTGGCACTATATGAAATCTGATAACTTTTTAACAGTGAAAGCGTTATGAGCATCTTGGCAACGTATTTTACATGAAATGTTTTGGGTGAGATGAAATAGTTCCATGAAACGGCCAAGCCATACTTTTTGACCAAGATATAAGGTTTTTAGAGTTAGGGCTTGTAGAGTTAGGCCTCGTAGAGTTAGGGGCTTGGCTCTACATGAGATCTCATATCTTTTTAACAGGAAAGCATTATGAGCATGTGAGTCTTGGCAACTTATTTTACACGAAGTGTTTTGGGTGCGATTTCATTTCTTTTTGTAAGATGAGATCTGATAACTTTTTAACAGTGAAAGCGTTATGAGCATGTGAGTCTTGGCAACTTATTTTACATGAAATGTTTTGGGTGGGATTATCTATTACAACTAAATTTAGTTTTAAGATTATTTAAAAAATGGATTTTTTTTCAATACCCTACTTTTCTGTTTTTCTATTGGTCAACTTGTATATACAAGCTGTTTGCACTTTTGTAAGAAATCACATTATTACACAGTATTATTTAGGCCGAAGCATTGAGGGTACGACGCATTTCAGATCTTAATAAAATCCAAAGTATAAAAGCTAGATAAATGAAACTTAGCGTATTTCATTAGTATGGTAACTGCATCTTATCCTGAAAATTTGAGCTCTCTAGTATTATCCAGGCCGAAGCTATGAGGGTTCGATAATACATAACCAGACCCACCCCTTTTGAGGGGTTGGAAGGTGAAAGTTACGGATTTCTTAATTTTTTTGTTGTTTGTGTGCTAATCCTAGCCTGCATACCAAATTTCAGTTTTCTAGGACTTCAGGAAGTACTCTAGAGGCTTTGATGATCATGAGTGAGTCAGTGACGAAATCGACGTATTTTAGGTATTAATAAAATCCAAAGTATAAAAGCTAAATAAATGAAACTTAGCGTATTTCATTAGTCTGCTTACTGCATCTTATCCTGAAAATTTGAGCTCTCTAGTATTATCCAGGCCGAAGCTATGAGGGTTCGAAAATACGACGAAACACTTCCAGTAAAGGTACGTAGTGCCCTTCCTGCCTTCGGCTCGTCTTGGCGGGGGCACTGCCGTGCCCCCAGATAAAGACACTTTCATTACAATTAATATGAAGTTAAATCATTCAATGTAACTGAACGATTTATGACTTGATTACATGATTGTATGTCATTTTTTTAGTCTACATTTGGTTTCTTCTCCCAACAATACAAGACCATTTTTCTATTTCGGTTTATTGGGTCTCCTATTAACATCTACTTTGGTCCCATTACTATTAAGTTACGCAAAATGGTTCCTTCAAATAATAATTAGAAGAGAAAGAGTGACCTAAACGCAATAGAGAATTCCTTTTTAAAATTACAGAGGAATGTCCCCTCTAACAACATTGACAGGTTGGAAAAAGTTGGAATATCAGATTTTTATTTATTTTGACTTATTTTACGATTTTTATTTGATATTTGGGGTTTGCCAATGGTTTGGAAAACTTACTTGGAAATTACCTGTCTAATCTATCATTTATGGTTCTAAAATTTCAATTAGGGAAAGGAAACTCACAAGAAATCTCAAAGAATGCGGCAGGGGATCTTTCATTCCTTTAAGGAAATAAACCGAACTTTAAAAAAATATAGAAAAAAACCACAATTTACCTACAAACTTTAAATCTCATTTCAAAATGATTTTTCTCTATTTAGACCAAAAGAAATGAGATTTAGAATCTACCTTATTATTAGATCGATGACAGAAGTAAATTCAATGAAATGATAATAATTGAAAGTTTCCCATCAAAAGTTAAAGTAAATAATTTTCCTAGAAATTTATACTGAATTCTTTTCTTTATTAAATAATGTGAGATTTGCTACAATTAAAAAAAAATATTCACGAGCTTTGAAACCATATTAGAAAGAACGAAGATAGCGCAACAGAAAAGCCAGAAACAAAAAACAATTAACTCAATACAATTATTATACATTATTATGATGCGCGAGGTAATGTGGTACCATGACATGTGTTGTTGATGCAGTTTCCATGATAATGAAGATCAATTTATTTCGCAATGAATTCTTATTTGCAATTTTATTTCATTAACAAAAAACTAATGTTGAAGGAGAAATTTCATTTTAGGATTTAATTTTAAAGGAAACTTATCTTTTTAGTTTTGACCGCAGTGATTTAAGATTAATACATTCGAAAACGTAACCACTTAAGAAACGAAGACAGAAACTAGATTGTAATCACTTGAATCCACGCAAATCTTCTTCACAATGTTTGTCTAAAGGCTTTCTTGGACAGAGAATAGATTAATCACAGTATTAAAGAAGAATACCTGTATATACATGTCAAAAATGGAGATATCGTTATTTAAAACCAGGACAGGTTAAAGAATCCCTTTTTAAATAAGTTTATATAAAAGCGCAATATGTCATCTATTTAGCGAATTTGACTTCGATCTGCATTCAATCAAATATAAATAAATAAAACACCGACATCTTCGTTAGTTAAGTTTAGAATTCTTGTCTATTTTGCCGATGAACCCAAATTTCATCTACCTGCAATGCATCTCCTCCTGAGGTGCGGCTCTCTAAAAGACTTCTTATTAATCGGAATCAATCTTCTAAAAACATTAATCCCACACTGACAAAAAATTTTAGATTTTTTTTTCCACTCTGTATTTTTTTCATTCTGACCAACATTTTTTTTGTAGCCTATTGGATCTGGAATTTTGGAAATTAAAGACAAAGATATTTTCTCGAGGAATTTAATTGTTCTTCAACTTATTGTTATTTTAGGCTTGAAAAAAGAAAAGACGTAATCTTTTTGAAAATTTGCTTTTTAGTATTAAATGTAGTTTTTTTACATTTAAATTTAGTGTGATGTTGGAAATATTTAATGGTAGAGGCTGTAGAAGGAGGGATCTACAAGAGAAATATGGGAACTTTACATAAAGACAAAGTTGTTGTATTTCTTTTAACGTCAATGAAATTACTGTAAATACAGTCTGAATTATTTACGTTGTCCTTTATATAAAAAAAAAAAGAAGATTGTTCAAGTGTGATACAATGATAACTTCACTTACTAGAACGTTTGTAATTGCAAAAAATTTTCATCGTATTTAGTAGTTGTAATAATTGTTTATAATAAAAAATGTGATTATAAATATCGCTAGTTAAATAATGAAAGATCGGTAGTAATGTATAAAATGTTCTTATTTTAAAAAAAAAAATTTTTGCTTTTTTTTAAATATATGTAAATTAGAGGAATATTAAAATAAAGTTAAAAAAACTTTTTAAACAATAATGCAAGTTTAATGAATGAAATGGCTGAATTAGTGACGAACCTGCCAATGGATAAAAATAATATAAAAATAAAACTGACCATCAAAAGTCTAAATACAAAAAACTTTAAAATCTGTTTGTTTTTTGGTTAATTTTCTTTTTCTAACAACGATAGAACTAATGCTGCCTTTAAATCAGTTTCGGAAACAGTTTTTTCATTGGAGATCTTCTACTATAATTCATTGCAGTCAACTAGAATAAACACTTTTCAAATACTCAACTAGTATTTGAAAAAGTAGTTACTTAGCAGCTACATCGTACAGAAAATATGATTTTCATCAAAGTGTCGGGGGATTCTATTTCGGAACTTCCTAAAATGTATCGTTGTTTGAAATGCAATTTTTTCTATTTCAAATAATGAAGCGACGGAAAATAATTGACAATTAAGTTAAAAGTTTTCTAATGGAGATGAAAGAAAAACAGAGTGAGTTTAACGACACTAAGAAGGACACTATTGAGGTTGTTAAAAGTAGAGAAATTCACGGAAAATACAAAACAACGTATTTGAGATGGGGTGTATGTATTACTAAGCTGTTCAATTGAAAGAAAAAGGCAAGATATCATTAAACAAATCAGTTATTTTGAAATTGCCAAATATCATGGAAAAGAAAGTAAACATACAGTGATGGATGAAATTGATATAATAACAGAGAATAAGCAAAATAAATCTACTGCTTCTTCGTCGCAGATCAAACATCATTTGGTTTTTATTTTAGGAAAACAACCGATACAAAACGAAAATGATAAAAAATTTTCAAAACGTTGGGGTTTCTACATCAATGGTAGAATAATCAGATCAATGACATAGAAATTAATTGTAAATATTTACAGGTAAGAATTTGAGCAAAAACATAATTGCTTCTACTCAAAAGACAACGATATCAGTAAGTTTTTCTTCTGTGTAAAATATTTTTGCTCCGCACATTAGTATGTTATCAAGTTGTGCAATTTCACTGGTCCAATATTTCATTATATCATTAACAGACAATAAGATACATATGGAAACTACCACGAAAAATATATCAAATATACCGTATATTATTGATCTACTGACTCGAAACTCAGATAGAATCTATCTATTTGGAAGTAGATCACTTTTAATAGTTAGTGGATTCTGTGGTAGATTGACAACAGAGTCCTCTACATATAGAAATGATATTTAGAGATTACCCTTGACATAGATTTACCATATAACATTAAAATGACATTTGCTTCTCTTTGAATGTGTTACCGGCAAAGTAGAAAATCCGACATTGTGGAGAATGCCTAGGTATTGTATAAAATGCCTAAAACTTCTGGGCACACAGTGGGAAATAATTACCTACTTTCCATAGGTATTGTTTACAATGCTCAACACACATTATTTAAAGTAGGAAATACTGTTTCAAAGAAATGCTGATGATTCACGCATTACAATTGTCACCCCTAGAGAAAGAAATATCTCTTAGGTCGAACTTCTGTAATCAACTGAACATGATCAGGGGTTTGTAAAATGTATGCGTAAGAATATTTACCAAAATAAAAAATGTTTTTGGGTTTCAAAAAACAGGCACTTCTAATGTCATTCAAGTTTGCTTTGTTACATATAACAAGTGACTTTTGTTTTGTTTAATGTACAAAATAATATTTGCTTTACATATCCATATATTTCTTGTATTAGTTCCATTTTTTTGTAATATTTTAACTTTTGTTATTCAATTATTAATTTCTTTATGATCACCGTAACACAATGAAACCTTTTCAAATGAAACTATGATTAAACTGTAATTTATAGATTAGTTCTTATTTGACTATATTAATTTATTTTACAGTTAATTAGTTATTACAGTTATTAGTTTTATTATCAGGTTTATTATGCAGATTGAATAAGAAGTTATCAGTAGTATGTTAATCAGTTTGCCAAATTTTGTCGGACATTGTAGAGAATGCCTAAGTACACAATGCCTAGATAACAGCAGATTTGCCTAACAATACATTGTGCATTCTCTGCACTGCCTGAATTTCCTATTTTTACCGGTAACAAATGTATTTAATAATTTACACTGGGAACTGGTTCAAAGAATCACGAATAATCTTATTTTTTCATCATATTTGTTACTTTTTACGTCCAAATGAGCTGCAATCGATTTAAAAAATCAAGAATAAGAATAATAGAGATATTAAGAATTTTAATTTAAAGCTTCTAATTTAAAATTAAAAGAGCCGATATTAATATTAAAAAAAAAAAATAGTTTTGAGGGCTGGCCTTAGTTCAATGGTTACAATTATCATAAGCGCCGACTTTTGTAAATTATTGATTGGATCCAACCCAAAATGACTTATTTGCCCCTACTACGAAATTAGAGAAAAGTCTTGTGAATTTATATGTAAATAAATTAGTGCAATAAAAATCTTCATTACACAAGTGCAGCATTGAAGGGTCTCGATCCCAGAAATGCTTTTTTTTTTTTTTTTTTTGGTGAGGGAGGGTTGAAAGGGAGGGAAGAAACACTTAGGTCTCAATAAAGTCTTTTTAAATTACATTCGGACCTTTATATACTTAAAAATTCATTAATTTTACCTCAAATGAGAAGACGTCTTTGTTTGTCTGTATCTACTCTTAATTTTAATGTAAACATTTTAACTTGTAGGTCTTTAAGTTAATATTAATTTTTTGATTTTATTTATCTTAAGAACTCTGTTAGGTTAGGCTTCGATGCTTTCTAATGAATCTCACTTTTTATTATCCTTTAATAATAATTACTGACTTTTTAGTATGAAATAATTATTAATTATTACTATGAAATAGAAACAATGTCATAATGTTGGCGAAATAATTAATACTTTAATAGATATTAAAACCAACTGTTTCTTCCAAGTTCGGCAGCAACAATAAAGCCTTGCACCTTTCCTGCGAACTTCTCCATTATTAATTTCAATGACTTTCCAAATTGTTCAAATATGGAAATACATTTATAGGTCAATTCAGTTTATAAAAGATTTTATAACAATTATTATCTTAATTTGCGTAACAATTATTGTGCTAATAATATATAGATG
This sequence comes from Thereuonema tuberculata, assembly GCA_023159025.1. Classification (NCBI taxonomy): domain Eukaryota; kingdom Metazoa; phylum Arthropoda; class Chilopoda; order Scutigeromorpha; family Scutigeridae; genus Thereuonema; species Thereuonema tuberculata. The sequence continues at coordinate 28,662,587 of JAFIDM010000007.1, read as the reverse complement.
AATTTCCGTATTTTTAGAACAATTCGCATGAAAATTAAGATATTAATTTTCTTGATTATTATTAATATGACTATCATAATATTACAATAGTATTAAAATCTATAGGTTAAATAGTGAGAGATTCTTTTTTTTTTCCCATTTTTCAGGTTGTTACCAGTTTTACTCAATTTCCTTTGAGGAATAATGTGAGACACAGGTAAATTTCGGGGGAGTGAATTTTCATAAAACAAAACATCTATTAAAAGAGAAAGAAGAAATTTAATCAAAATAACTTTTTCATTTAAAAGAAAAATTAAATTTATTTTCTTAGAATCCTAAGTACTTTTGGATTAAATAAGCTTTTCTTATCAACTCTTTCTCGTTATGTAATTAACAAAAGAAAAGCAAAGTCAAAACCGCGTTCCATGTTACCAATCAATTGCTGCTTATATTTTCATAAACAAATAACTACTCTTTTGTATCAAAGAGTAAGAAAAATTATTTAAATTATTTAAAAATAATTCTTATTTATTAAAATTCACTAATAGACTTTTTTAAATTGGATTCAATTTTAAGTATTATAGAGTTAATTTGCTTAATAAACAAAACAGAATCGACCAGTGCATATAAAGGTTTGTTTTTAAGATTAATGATAATTTAATGAACGTTCAGTAGTTTTTCAATGAAATTTATTTATTGAATTGAAAAAGAAATAATGTTGTGTAAATAATAAAGGAGTTAAATTGAACAATCACTGCGCCATAATATTACTAAATAACATTAGCGTTATTATATTTGGGAATGTAATAAGATCTTATTATTATTATTATAAAAAATAACTTTATTAAATCAAATTTAAGTAACACGGTTAAATCGGATGTAGAAAAATTCCCTGTTTCTTTCTTATTTATCAGGTTTTATAATCAGAAGTTTGAAACTTACGGATGCTCAAATACGTAAATATTGTGTATTTATATTTAATTTAACTATGGAAGAAGAAAAAAAAAGAAACTGTCAAATTTAGTTAACAATTAGAGTTATTACTAAATGTAATTTGATCTTTACAATAATAATGTGATTTGCTAATAATAACATATATTTTCGAATTCTATTGGATTTAAAAAAAAAAAATCAATCAATTCCGTTCCAGTTATCTTTCTAATCATTTCCAATTAGTTCTATTTAAAAAAAACTAAGTATATTAACACATAAATAAGAAATTCGCATGCGAATACATTGAATTATTAAATAAAAGAAATAAAATGATCAATTGTTGCATAAAAAAAGAGATGAGTTATTTAGTGAACGGGGATATATTTAAGGAAAAAAAATACTAAAAAAGTATCTACTTCTTACAGAAACTGATTTTGTTGTTGTCCGTTCATTTTCACTAATGATAATCGTCCTAATAATTAAAATGCATCATCTTTGTTATAAATTAGGGTGTAAATGTGCTTCCAATTATAAAAATCCTAAGTTTGAAGTAATTCTTGGCTTAATATTTATGGCTTTCCTAAGAATATAAAACAATTTTAGTTAATAAATTACACAGAATTATAATAAGAAGATTTAGGAAAATTTGTATAGTCTACGTGTTTTTTTTTCCTTCTTCATCAGCAAGGAGTTTGATAATAAAGGAATTTTGTTGTCAAATTAAAAAAAACAAGAAAATAGCACAAGAAAAAGAAAATAAATCTAAATTTTAGAACAGTACTTCATATTTCTTAGTATTTATGAAAGATCATGGTTTGATGAAGGGACAGCAACAATTCTTTAAAAAAAAAAATCTCCTTAAATTTTCTTACCTTCTTAAATTCACATAAAACTTAAAAAATTTTTTTTTACATAAAACTAAAAAACGAATTCAGTTAAATATTATTTACTTACAATTTCTTAAAGTGAAAACCAAATCCTTCAACCCGAAGTGCATTTCCCTACAATTCTAAATGCAACTCTAATGGAAAAACTTTACAAAGGATATTGTTTTGTGGATCCGATATCTGGAAGCGCATCTCTCTTCTGTGTATGCAGTAAATATGACGTCATTGATTATCAATCGATGACGTCACAACAGTCAATTATGCTCGAAAGAATTGATAATTTGCTCATAAGGAAATCGAGTAAAAGTATTCCCACGTTACATTTAACTACAGGGATTAAATGTCACAAGTCCCTTCTCTCTTATAAGAAAACTTTCTTAAGACAAAACAATTGATCTGAAACCCTTTTCCATTTTTAAAAATCTCCAAGAGAAGATTATTCTATTCGTGTAACAATGAATGAAAGGAAAAGGATGAGAATAATGTAGGATTACGTTGGCATAAGGCTCTGAATTTTGTAATTGAGAAGAAACTGGTAATAGTTAAAAGAGTTGATATTTTTTCAAATTACGTAATATTTTGAAGTTTCTTTTTATCGAATTAATAGTATTTTAATTTTGAAACTATAATCAAAAGTCCTTTTGTTAGTATGGGGCATCATTTTAATTGAAATGGTAAATCTTGTGTAAAATTACCGATATGTTATAACTGGGGACCAAAGGATGTTCCTTATGTTGGTTATGAATTCTTATAGTAAAGAAGGAAGGGTTAAAAAAGAAGAGAGAAAAGATCAATTAAAACATCGAACACAATTTTTTAAAAATTTATAATTAAAAATTAAAATAAATAAAGACATCTGAAAAAAAAAAAAAAAAAAAAAAAAAAAAAAAAAAAAAACCTCACTATATTGTTGAACTGTTCTAAATTAGACAAAAAACAAAAAAAAAATACATGGAATCTTCAACTAACTGTTTTTGTTATTTTAGCCAAATTCTATCCTTAGTAATCAAATATTATAAAATTTTTCCATCAGGAGTTTTTTTCTTATGAAAATTCATGTTGTTGGAAATAGAGAGAAACAGAATTGAAGGATTGCATTTTTATTATGTTTTACAAAGAAACAAAGAAATCAGGATAAATATTGAGTTCCTTTGCGTAAATTGTGCGTGTCAATTGTGTTCCTAGATAATATTGAATGTTTTGAAAACCCTGAATTGTATTTTCATCAGACACTTCAATATTTATCTAAAGAAAACCAACTATTTAAAAAAAAAAAACAATAAAAAAAACAGAAAAATAAACAGAAAAGATGGAGTAATAAAATGGAAAGAATATCATTAAATATTTCATTATAGGAATAAATATTTTTTAAATTTTTATTTAGCTTTTTTTTTTTTTCATTTAATCTTCTTTAAGCAATTAAATGTTTCCATTGCAAACAATGTCGGATTTAGGTATAAACTAAACAACCTACAGATTAGAGCTTCACAAAGTTTCAGGATTTTACAGGATATTTATATTTATATATTTATATTTAAAAATTATATATTTTTAATTTTTTTTTGTGACGACCCAAGGTTCTGTTTGGTAGCATCTTTGTGCGACCTTCTGGTGTAACTATTTAGCAAGGGGCCCCAAGCTTTACGTAGCTTAGGGCCTCATTAAGTCTAAATCCGCCACTGATTGCAATAAAAAGTAGTTTCTTAATCAAAGTACGCCATTTCTGCATTATATATTTACATTATATTAATCTTTTAAAATGCCAATATATGATGAAGAAATGGTTGACTTTGATTAACTTATTATTGCGCGTAAAAATATTCTCTAATAAATGTTGTTGTTGATTCTTCATTACTTTTAAAAGATTTTAAATGAATTATGGGAAAATAGTAAACTTGGATCTTTAACTTACAACGGAAGAAGAAATCTTCATAATTCAAGAAGTTATTATAAGATTCATAAAAGTAAAGAAGTTTTATTTTAAAAAGTCTAAATCTTTTTTCATCAATATTATTTTATTACCTTATTTTGATAATAAAACACAAACAAGAGATAAATATTTCAACAAAAAGTAAGTTTGTTCAAATCAAAAAAACTGGAAATTATTGTTAAAGGAAGTTAGAAGGTATTTGATAGAAAAAGAAATGATAAAAGTAGCTACAAAATGACATTAAGAACAAAACGGAGGGAAAGGGTTAAGTTTTCATTCTGTTTTCTATAACTTATCTAATCTTAATTTATAGATAAGATATTTTCATGTTTATGAAATAAAATAAACTCTGACTTGATTTACAAATGTTTAACAATCCTGAAATATTTTGATATTAAACAAAGATTATTAAATAGAACTTAATATTCCTCTTAACAGTGAACGGAACTTAACTATTAAAGTTGTTATTAAGTTTAAAAAAATAATGATGATATTTCTTCATTTTATTCTAAGCCTAGACACAAATTTTTAATACTTTATCACAAAAGAAGTGACTTCGAAATCAAATCCAAGTTTCTCAAAGATTTAAAAAATAAAAAAAAACCCTCGATTAAGTTCAAAAATTGAAAATTCCAAAGGAAATAGAAAGGAAAATGAAATAGAGTTTAAAAGAGGTATTCTAAAGGAAAAATCATTTTTGTAAGTTTTTGATAAGTTGAAATTACAAAATCATTATCGGTCATCGAATATCGTATTTATATCTTTCGGGTATGACTTTGTTTTAATTTTAATTTGTATTTTTGAAAGTTTGAAGAAAGCTTTTCAAATACAAACACGATGTTTGTGAACGTAAATGATTTCTCATTAAATGACTTCAAACACATTGTAATTCCATTTAATTGTAAAAATGAATTAAGATAGAAAACGAATAACTTTGTCCAAGTGTTCTTCACGTGTCAAATGTAGAAAGATTGGTAGAACAAAATAAATTCGATTTTCCAGATCAAAATTATTTGAGCATTTGAAATATTGTTTATAATAAACATTAGAAATAAGAACATTTTTTATTAGAATAAAGAAACTGAGTCTATAATGTGTCTAATTCCTCTTCATTAAGATAAACATTCTTGAACAATTAATTTGTTGGAATTTATTTAAGAAATTCAATTAACTTATTTTAATATTAGGAAATTTTTAAATTTGAAAACGAATTAAATATCATCTCCAACTCTTAACTAAATCTCTTGAGTGAGTAAAGTTTTTATCAAATTTAATTTCGCAAAAAAATTTAATTTAAATATTGTTGATGAAAAAAAATAGTGGAATGAAACAATAATTAATAAACATGTACTTAATTAAAATTTAAGAATTAAAATGGAATTTAAATCAATTAACAGCTCATTTATTAAATCAGTGAAAAGAAAATCGAAATTTAATTATTAATTACTTTGCAGAATAAAAAGAATATGATCCGCTAATTTATTCTTAATTGCATTGGTTTGTTTTGATTTTAATTTTGATCTTATTTTGCATCAAATAAGGCACGTTCTAATTGAAAAGTCATCCTATTATTGCCTAAAAACTACAGCCAATAACAAATGACAAAAATAATTCAACAAATAACAAAAATTTATATATGTGCTGAATTTAATATATTTTTATATATGTTTTTAAGATAAAATTGTCTGTTTTAAAGTGTTTACAATAATTTACAAATACTTTATGTTTTTTTTTTTTTTTTTTTTAAATTACATTCCATTTTACATATTGTATTCGTTAGCATATTTCAAGTATTTTTTTTTTTAATCTTGTGAATTAAGTTTAAAAAAAAATAACTATAATACTTTTTTTTATCCATTTAAATGAGACAGGGATTATAGGAAAGTTGAGTCGGATTAAAAAAAGAAAAAGATTATTAATAAAGTATTACGGACATTTCTATTCTTAATAGTTAATAAACATATAGAAAATTATTAATATTAAAAATGACACTTATTCGCAAATCTTCGAATGGATCAGATCAAAATACTCGTTCTTAATAAATCATTTATCTGAATGAACCATAGGCTAACAAAGATAAGGAATTAAAAAAAATATAGTTTTCTTCTATCCCATTATTCTTAAATAAAAAAAAAATACAATGATGTAATTTTTAAAATACGTACAGAGTTTATTATTTCTGTTTTCTTTATTGCTGTTGTAATTGAAGAAAATAATTAAAATAAAAACTTTCCGACAAATATGAGTTGGCTATTTTGAATCCGTCCTTTTAATTTTGGTTTGGTCAATTTATATGTTTATATTTTATATATTCTTTATATATAATTTATATTTTTTTCTGAAATATTATTTACTAATTTCTAATAAATTTTATAGTTTACAATTAGATTTTACAACATTTCAAATATTAGCAAAAAAATGTTAAAAAATTCAATGTTGACATTCAAACCTTATAAAAACAAAAGAATTTTATGAAACTGTGTTTGTTAGTAGAAATGATTTGATTACTAATTGCAAAGAAATTCAAGAAGAAGAAGTTAAAAATATAAGTTAATAAGTTTTATTTGATATAAGAGGTAATGATTATCCGAAAGAATTTATAAATGAAACAAATAATAGGAAAAATAAATAAAAACATTAAGGAAATCAAAAGAATATTATTTAAAATATTAGATAAAGTTTTTGTGAATTTCAAAAATAAAGGCAAAGAGGAAAAAAATAGTATTAGAAAAAGATTTAAAATACTAACAATAGAAGAAAAATTTATTTATAAAGTAATAATAAAAAGTTTCTTTGATATAAAAAATGAAAGAAATAGAAGTAAAGAAGAAAAAAAAACAAACTAGAAATAACTGCTGTGTACTCTAAACAATAATAAGATTAAGAACAACTATGGATATCGTTTAAATAGTCGTATTACATATAAATTATTTAAACAAATGAAATGGGAAGATTACGAGTCTCAAAAAATTAAGGATATAAAAGAAAAACTAATTTCCGCTGTTACTGACAATAAGATTAAATTATAAATGTTATTAGTGAAACTTGACTTTAATGTAAACAGTTAGTATGCTAGCACAATTATATTAAACAATTTACTACTATAATTATTTAAACGAATATAAGACTAGTGTTAATTAATTAGCTTATATTAATAATTTTTGCTAATAGTTCTCTTTTTTATCATATTCTTATTCTTAATAAATTTAATAATCTTTTATGAATCTTATAATACTACATCATTTTAACCTTCTTCCTTCTATATTCCGGCGATATTTCGCGAAACCATATTGTTTGGCTTTTTTCAAGCCTTTTTCTTTTCCAAAAATAACTTTTATGAATCTTATTAAACTTATGTTAATGCTTGTAATTTAATTAGGATACTTATATCAATTCATCAGAACTATACTACAGATGTGCATTTAGTATAAGCACACCTAATAGGACTGAGGAACATTAAAATAAAAACAAAACAAAAAAAAGAAGAAATTTATAGAAATAAGAAATCAATAAGGTCAAACCTCCCCGGCAAATGGTGAAATTATTAAATAATTTTAAAATGGCAAAGTAGTAACGAGTGAACGAAGGATATCGCTTTTAATATTTTAACAGCGGTGTACCTAATGGGAATATACAAAATTTAATGCGACACTAGTTGCAATAGGTTCAAAATTTAGGAAAATAAAGAAAATATTTTACTTAGGGCTCTGATTACTTAGAAATTCTATGAAATATAGTTTTAAAATATTGTTTAAATTGCAATAATCAATTTATATGTAAAGTCGTAAAAAGGTAACTATAATAAAAATATACCTAAAGCTTCACCGAATTTGTCAATAACGCTATGACAATATGTAAATAACATATAACTATATTATTTTCTTAATCTTATAATTGTAAATGAGATTTTCAAAGTTTGGCACAGAAATTCATCATTTCGAAAAAATTTTTGGTCAATTTTCTGTTTTTGAAAGTCATAATAAATTATATAGTTTTTGTAAAAAATACTTGAAAATGTCAGTTTGGACATTAGTAATCAACTTATTTATTAATTAGTTTATTTAATATAAAATAGAACTCAATTCAAAGCCTTAATGGACGAAATTCCACGATTGATTACAGATTCAATGAAATTTTATAATTAAAAGAAATTTGTTAATATTAAGAACTAATAATCATATATTAAAATCTTAAATTAGTGATCCTGAACTATAAAAAAAAGATTAGAATTTATTTATATATATATATATATATATATATATATATATATATATATATATACTTGTACTTGTACTTGATTTGTATACTTGCTTTTGTTTTTTATTTAATTATTTTGTTGAAGTTTAAAAAAATCAAAAAATCAAATTTAAATTTAAAGAAAAAAGATAAGATAAAATAAATGACAAAGTAATTAAAGAACTTTTAATTACAAAAATGATATTATATGATTAGAAACGCTTCTATTCAGCCCTTCTGAACCAGTCCTTCTATCTTATGCGCCGCTCTACCCATTTTTTTGTTATGTTCTTTAGATAACGTAAATAAAATGTAATAACAGATTAATGCTGTTCAAAATTAGCTCAATAGAATATAATTAATTACATTTCTAAGAATTATTTGAGTTTTATCTATTATTCCCGTGACACATTTTTGTTTAGAAAATATCTTATACTTATTTCTAACAATGAAATAATAATAATAAAAAACAACAACTAATAAACCATTCAACAATGTTAGGATAAAAAGTGTTTTCAATAATCTTTAAAAAAACAAAATTAAAAAGCGTATCGGTATTCTTTTGAATTGGGTTCATTTAAACAAATTAATTAATTTTCTCAATTACTTTTAATATACAGTAATAAAAAAAACCAACAACAACTTAGATTTTTTAACCTAAACAAAATTAAAATAAGAAAAGAAATGAATAAGTAAGATTTTAAAATAAAGCACAGAAAACATACAAATAAGTTCTACTAAAACAATCCTCAAATAACTGCGGAAAATAAAGTTTATCTGATGTAATGGAAGAAAATATTAATATTTCGATGAACCAGTAGATGAAATTTAAGTTAGGATTTTAACCTTTTGGGCAGAAATAAAAACAATGAATAAAAACGCTTTTCAATGTAAATTTGGGACATGAAAAATTCTTTGTTGCAAAATTTCTTTGAAATTAAAAAAGATTTTTGAATTAATTTCTACGTTTGGTAAATGCCAATTTAAGTTTCCCTCTTACTTATGACAGAATAGAAGGAATAATTCCCACTTTACCCCTTTGGCTGTTGTGTAGGCTGTGTCTTACCGTGGTCGGTCGGTTGCTGCGTGCGAGGGAGTGAGTGAGTGGCCTGTGCTGCGTTTCCCATCCAAATAAATAGGAAGAAGCAAATGAAGTTCGTTATAAACAATCCCAATACCACCACACTCAAACAATTGACCCAATGATACTGAAGCAACCATTTCAATACAGTTTTTTCCCATGAACAACGACTCGAGTCAACAAAGCAAAACGTTGCTGAACCCACAGCACTTCGATACAAAGATACAAGGTAAAAAGAAAACTACATCGAATACCACGTGCAGGTAAACATTTAAAAAGACAAATTTACCTTAACTATTTATTTTTCTCTTTTTGGAATGCTCAATTTTTCCTAATTTTTTTTTTTTTTAATTTCAAAAATACTTGTTCTTAAACTATTATTATTTCAGATGAGATCTTTAATAACTTTTTAGTTCCTTTTTCTTATTATTTTCTTTAAATTTTCTTTATTTTCTTTTACATTAATATATTTTTATAGACTAAAGTTCATCTCAGTCTAACAGACACATCCTGAAAATTTCTCAATCAAGGACGAATTGTAGTGAATTAGTTCCAACCACAGTGAATTTAGGTTTTAAGTAACATTTTCTAATACGAAATAATGTAAAATAATTCCAAAATAGAAGACAATAAATGAAAAGGTAAATCTAAAATCCAGAAAATAAATTGTTCAGCACTGATTTAATATTTTATTCTTAATTAAGAGTAAAACAATGTTATTTACTAACAAGTGTTAGGAAGGTGCGAGAACTTTTCTTTATTTATGTACAATTTTAATTTTTTCATAAAAGTATATCAACTATTGTACTGTAAACCTTTTTGTAAGCGAGTTTTAAGTCTCTGAAAGTTCACTGAATATTTTATTGCTGTAATAATTAGACATTTTCCTTGTTATTTGTTAATCTCACATGAACTGGCAACAAAAAAGCAAATATTCTTCATTGCCTAAAAACTTCGCCTCCCCAAGCTTAGAAAATTAAAAATTAAAAAATTAAATACTAAGGCTCATTATTAAAAATAGATTTAAATTTAAGGAAAAAAATTAAGAATTAATTGCATCTCAAGTAGATTACAAAATTATAATTCAAAAATAAATTACCAAAAAAAAACCGCAATAATAACAGTTAATTGTAATTATTATCAATTGAAATAACTCCTCCCAATAATTAAAGTGCCAAATGAAATAACAAAATTTCCGAAAAATTTTGATAATTTTAAGCAACAGATGAGATTTCTGAAAATTCGGTTTTGAAAATAGTTAATAATGAAAAAGTCAATTTGATCTTTTTACATAAGAAATACAAAATTAATAAAAACGCTTGTAATTAGGAAAGAAAATGTTCTACGATACTTATAAAGGTCATTATTAGTTTCTATAATAAATCTTTTCAAAAAGTATTCATTATTTGTAAAGTACCACATAATATCTCAAAATATTATAAAGACTGATTTAGAATATCAAACTTAAATGGAATTTTTAACGGAAGAATTATAATTTTCTTTTTCTTTTTCACTTATTAGGAGATAACTTCATAAAAACCGATATTAATTACTTCGTTGTTCTATTACTACTAATAATAATATGATTTTAATAATTTCATTTGAAGTTATTAACGACAAATTTAAGCAAATAAAGAAAACTAATTTCATAATCCGATTAATTCATTATTTGCTCCTGTTATTTTTTCAATTATAAACAAATTAATTATTATTTGGATTTATTATTATTATTTTTTTTTAATTTAGTGCTCTTCTTACTCCTTGTATTAAATTCCTTCCGGAGTCTCGTGTTACAGCTTCCTTGGTTGTCGCTGATTGGCTGTCACTAGGCAACGGCTGTCTCTGGGAGGAGAGAAGCCCATCCGATTGGTTGTTGTTGAATATACATAATCCATGAGAGATGCCAACACACGCAGAGACTTGGGGGAGTTTATGTGTAGGATCGGGTGTTGTTATGGCTGTGTGACATGATGAAGGTAGAAACGATGAACGCCGTCTGCGAGGCCACCACAACGACCCTGACCCTCAGTCCTCCGACCCCCAACCCCGACAAGAAGAAGAGCAGCGCGGGCGTCCGCCGTCAAGAGAAACCCCCTTACTCCTACATCGCTCTCATCGTGATGGCTATCCAGAGCTCGCCTCACAAGCGTCTCACTCTCTCCGAAATCTATCAGTTCCTCAAACAGCGATTTCCGTTCTTCCGCGGACCCTACCAGGGATGGAAGAACTCGGTGCGGCATAACCTCAGCCTGAACGAGTGCTTCATCAAATTACCCAAGGGCCTGGGCCGTCCTGGCAAGGGCCACTACTGGACCATCGACCCGGCCAGTGAACTTATGTTCGAGGAGGGTTCGTTCCGACGGCGGCCTAGGGGTTTCCGGCGCAAATGCCAGGCCCTGAAACCGTACGGCTTTTTCCCACCCCCGATGATGGGTTTCGACGGCACGGGAGGTCCGCCGCCTCAGCCCCAACCGCCTCCGCAGCCTCAACCTCCTCAACCGCAGACGCAGTTCGACCCCCAAACGCTCATGGGTCCTCCCTGCAGTTACGGCAACGGTCACTACCTGCCCAGTTGTTCTTTGGCCAACGACTACGGCCCCTCCGCCTCCCCCTCGGCCTCGTACGCCACCAGCGACCTGGGCGTGTGGTCGCCCACCTCAAACGCCAGTTACGTGAAACAGCCACCCCTCAGTCCAGCGCCCAGCCCCTCCACTCTGCAGATCTCCGATCCATCGTCGGGGTATGGGACCCCAATGCAACACCACCTCAATCCAGACACGATGGACATCACGTTCACCAGTAAGTAACCCCTTCCATGTCTTATCCAATTAGAAATAAACGATAGGTCACATGACAGGTCACAAGCAATTACGTTAGAAATACAAACAACTTTGTTTGAGTTACAAAACCCAAATATATCAAATATAAGTTAAGTAATTAGTGTATTGTTTCTTTTTGTTTTGTTTAGTTGATGAATGTGGGTCATTATAAAACAATTTCTGATTGATACAATCAAAAGGAATATCACAGAATATAGTTGTAAGGAAAGACAGATCTGAATTGAAAGGATTTAGAAACGAAAAAAGAACCATTTTCTGTTGAGGTTTAATTATTATATATTAATGATTTCTTTCATTAAATTTTAAAAAGATTAAAACTTAAATCAAGAATTCTTTCTTTAAGCAGAACTTGAAGAAGAACAAGTAAATAAATAAATGTGTGACTCTTCTCTTACATTTGAATCTTCGCAGGACAGCTGTTTGGAAATTACTTGCAAAGATTCGTTGATTTGAATGTTTTGAAATGATAGTACTAACCATTTAATATCGAAATGTTAGAGAACAAATTCTTATAAAGGAGTTTGTTTAGATAAATTAAAACTTAGATATTCCAATGGTAGTTTGTAGAATTTGTAGCTCTTGTTGAATCCAAAGCCAAATATTTCCATCTACAGACCACAAAACTTTACTACGTATAATATAAAATTAATTCTCAAATTCTTGTGATACTTCATCAAGAAAAATTGTGTCGTTTCATAAATTCTAATTTTAAACATATAACACAAAGTTAGAAAATCAAGAGTTAAAAATAAAAGGAATAATAATAATAATAATAATAATAATAATAATAAAAGATGATTAGAATTTAACAATGTCATTTCTTTACATTATTATTATATAAATTGATAGAGGATATTATTTTCTTTATAATCTTGATACATTCTTCATTTTAATTTATTAAATGTTCAAATATTAAAAAGTGTTCTTTACTGTAAAATATTAATTAATAAACAGGATTCAGATTCAAATCAAAGATTAAAAAATTAAACAATTTCGAAGAATTTTGATTCATAACATTTCATCTCAAATTATTTAATACGTCGGAACCAATATGGAGCCCACATAGGGTATCATTTTGTATACAACTTGGTCTCACCCATTATTAAAATTATTTAATAAAAATGTATTTTAAAATTTGCAATTCGAAATACTACAATGTTCTAAAATTTTGATTATGCACTGCTTAATTCAATAAAAATTAAAAAAGAAACAAACCTATAAAAATGGGTTAAAACTACAATTTTCCCTCCAAAATATTTTGAATTTTTACTAATTTATCATAACCTTTATTTTATTTTATTTTTTTGAAATTGGTAACAATAATGTTAATATAAACAAAACTAAAAATCCAAATTGAAATAAATCATTATACATTAAAAGAATATTGCAACTGTAGGACCGAAAATGCTGAGGTCCTATAATCTGTGGATTTGGTTGAATTCCTTGATTCAATGTTCAGAATTTGATGATAGGCATTCAGATGTTTTATTTCTAATTTTTTTTTTGTCGTCAGAATAGTTTTGTTAATTAATAAAGGTTCAATTAATAATTTTTTTTTGCTTAATTCCTTTGCTAACCTGGGGTTTGTTGGGGCCTCTTTAAGTTTCGGTCGAAATGCGACTGAATGCAGATAAGTGTGAGTTCGTTTTCATTTGCTACAATAGTGGCATTGTGTTGACTCAGCAAAGGTTCTACCATTTCCATTCCCACCCCCACCTCTATCTACTTCTTTCTTGGCTTTTTTTGAGAGAATTAAAAATGCAGACAACTTCCTAACAAACAATTGAAAAACTCACTGAAAACGGGATTTTGTAGCGAATTCTGATTAAATTCTTCAGACAGTAAAAAGCTTTTGAATTCATTCCTTCGCTTTTTATTTATTTTCATTCTGTTGAAACAGAGGATTTGTAAATACTTAAATTACCTACTTATTTTGTAGAAACAGATGTAAACAGAAACATTTACAAATCAAAATCATTACATGACAAAAAATATCAAAATCAAGTTCGTAACGAACGTGATGATTGACAAATGATACAATAAAATAAAAAATCAACAACAACCAATGCTAAAGACATTAGAATAAATAGAATTATTCGTTATAAGCTTAGAATAAAAAACTAAAAACTAAAAACTAAACTGAAACCTATTTTCCATTTGAATAAATCTTTTAAATTCTTTAAGAATTCTGTCTAATACAATTCTTACCAATTTTTTTTCATCTCCGCATTGTTTTGTTTTATTTTCCCCTAAGTTTTCTTGAAGCTCGTTTCATTTTTCAATTAAGACCCATAGTTATGGAATTTCTAATGAGATCTAAGATTTTAACTTAGCGATAGTTGCAGAAAATGATGTCCAAAAAATATTTCTATATTATTATTTTTTTAATGAAATAAATTTAATAGGTCTTATAATTTTATTTAATAAATCGCTATTTCTTATCTAATTCTCAACTTCTTGCTAATTACATTCCTTTTGTTCGAGGACATTACTTTGAGAAGCTCTGATATAAGCTGTTTCTCTGAATTTACGAAGCAAAAACTGGATTTCGTTATTTTAGAACTGATCAAATTGATTCATAGGTTTTGAACAAAAAGTATTGTGTGGAATTCAGTCTTTTCTTTGAATTCGTTCTGAACGAATACCGTCTGCAAACGAAATCCCATTTAATATTTTTTAGTAAAAATGAATTTATATTTAAGTACTAGAAAAAAATCAAAGCAAAGATTCTAATTTCAAGAAATCAATAGTTAATTTATAAAAATGAACATAAGTATTATGAAACATAACTTACGTAAATCATTATACGTAGTTATATTTACACTTGAATAACTGTAATACTACCTTCCATTGTCTTTAAACGAATGTTCGTACCTTTATAAATTGCAGTTCAGCACTAATATTGCTTTTGTTTTAGTCTGTTCGAATGACTGCTGTTGGTTTCAATAGCAATGCTTACGAATAGATGCATTAATCCATGGAGATTTGCTTCAGAAGATAAAGAAAAATTATAATTCATGATAAACTTGCAGAACAAACTGTGTACTTCTAAGTACTGTGAGAAATATTTAAAAAGTGTAATTAAAACTTTAAGAGCCCTTTATTATTTGCAGATTTTGGTTAAATTTTTACTATGTTGCTTCTTAAATCATGAAACTTAAATTATATTACTTTAAAATAATAGAATACAGAATAATAAGTGAATTATATAATATATATATCAAAAAAATATATAAGTTACTGCATGTCACGTTTTTCCAAATTTCAAACTTGAAAAAAAATTATTGTATAAATTACGTAACTTCAAGCTTAAAATTTCGAGTAATTTGGCAAGAAAATATATTTCATAAAACTCATTATCTTAACATACTTATTATTTTAACATTTCTTTAAAATAGAATGTATTACGACTTTTTAATAAAATTTCTTATAAATCAAAGCTATTATTGCTTTTAAATCCTACTTATTATCAATTTGAAATCAAACAAAATTTCAGCTTCTGCGCAAAAATTTTATTCCTCAGACAATTTAAAAAGTGCTGATTAGAGTTTTAAGAAATTGCAATGAAATTGCTTTCAATAAGATTATAATTCATCAGGAATAAGAAGAAAGAATCCCTGGCATCCATTGGCATTACTTTAATGACTCTACGAATGTTTACAAAATTCTAACGGAAAACAAAAACATATTTACAATAAAAAAAGAATTAAAAGCCAACAATAAAAAATAATCACTCAATTCCTATTTTCAGATTCTATTATATTTTAATGAATAATAAAAATACAGAATCCAACAAAATAGGGCTAATTGATTAAAAACAAATGTAGAATCTTCAGACAATTTTAATTTTTTTTTTCTACTATTAAATTGAATCGTTTAATATTAAGTATGTATTTATAATCGCTTTGAGCATTATTTTCTAATTACTTTGAGAGATAAAATAATTTAATCAATTTGTAATGAAATAAACTAAATGATGTAATGTCTTGCAAATCAGAATTAATACAGACTTTGTAGCAAGTTTTGACGACAGAAAACAAAGCAGGGGATAAAACAAACTGATTCTGTTTTTTAAATATAACACCGAAGCAGGAGTCCAAATTTCCTAAGCAACTGGATCTGTTTAATGAATATTCAGGAAACTTCCAGAAAAAAACAAAAACAAAACAAAACAAAACCGAATCATAGTTTATATTTTTAGAGGCCTTTATTTGATAACATTGCAGACCTATTCATTCACCTGACATTGAATCGAAACAGACTCAAAAGGATAAAACATATATAAATTGATAAATAGAATTTTAGCTGTCTTGGATTTCAAGAGAAATTAAAAGAAACGATATTTTAGATACAATAACATTTTAGAAGCATAAGTAGATGCTCATGAGCTGCCCATTTCATTCGCCATGGGAATTATATACATCTTTCCATAGTATCTCAATAAATACTATGAAATTCGATCAGTAATTGCAAAAATATCATAAGAAATAAAAGTATTATTTAACCAAAAACTGAGAGAGATTCGCCAACCGGACAGTAAATATGCCTTCGAACATTGAGCCAACATCAACGGGAATTCTGTACAGCTGTTTCATCCTTATTAGGAATCATCAGCAGAATATACCCTTGATGTTTAGCTCAGTTGCGCGAAAGCTTTATCTAAAAGCATTCTCGATCCCGGGAATGGGCCGCCGAGATAAAAAACAATAAAATAAAAAATGATCCTGAAAGATCCAATGTGTTAACCCCAAACATCAAACGGCTGATGATTCCTAATAAGGATGAAACAGCTGTTCAGAATTCCCGTTGATGTTGGCTCAATGTTCGAAGGCATATTTATTGTCCGGTTGGCGAATCTCTCTACATTTATGAATAATTACGGACGTTAAACTTGCTTTCAATTAACCAAAAACTGAATGAATTAAAAAATAAGAAATTTAAATAAATCACAATTGTATCTTTCGACTGCTAATATAACTGATTAAAAAAATTTCTAATTAAAAAAAAGATAACTATTTTCTGTTAGCTTCACCATAATATTATGGCCCACAATAATTTCTAGCTTAATTTTGGGTATTGATTGAATTTAAGATTTTTCCCTGATATATTTGATTGCTGCTGTCCAGTGGTAAGGTACTGAGCTGGTATATTGAACATCCCTGGCAGAGACGGGGGATATTTTCCTTTGGTATTTCTCCTCCAGGCGGATGGATACCGAGGTTCTTTCCTGTGGGATTAAAGGCGGGTGGGCGTTAGGCTGACCAGCCGATCTCAATATAGTCTCAAGGACCACTAGGTCTACAATAGGATACTTTAACTATCAACATTAATATTCACCATTTGAACAAACTGTTTTAACTATTGGTTTTTCACTTAACTAAAGATGTTCTTCGATGTTTCGTTTCTTTCAAATGAATGAACAAAGTAACAACATTATTTGAAATCAAAAAACAAAATTTAACGTGCAGAAGAACATAATAATCAAATAAGAAACAAAAACCAAGCCTACACGAAAGATTTGACTTCGCCGCCCTCTTCATCGATGATGGCTCAGGGTGAGGAAAAAAACAACATTTGCTTTAGTCTTTTTTGTTTCTGGATTGTAACAACATTATTCTTAAGAAATAAAAAAAAAGAGAGAAAAAGAAAAAGAAAACATTAAATCATTTAGAGGAAAATTCATGATTCGATTTGATTCTTTCCTCGTTCACCCTTAGAATTCCTAAAGATTGGAAATTAAAATGACAAAATTTCATAAGTTTTGCATTGGACGATCCATAGTAACTTCTATCCTATTATCAGGATGTGATTCTCAATAAATTTGCTTAACTGCAAAGGGTTTTTTTTTTTTCTCCAATTCCTGACAGAGCGACTTAATAGATAAAAGCCTTCGGTGACCGCAAGGAGAAATAAGTTCCTCCTACAACTTTCAATTTCATTTTTTTATCTCAGCAGAAGATAATCCTTTAGAATCGAATCCATTGGAAATGTATGTAAATTGTAAAACACTGTCATTGTTAAAAGCCAATGGTAAACTGAAGTTATTTTTAAAAGAAATTATTTCGATCACTTGGTTGAAAATTAAATAATCGTAAAAAGAATTAAAAAAAAATACGTTAGGAAGAGAAATGAACCTCAGAGATTTCTTTGCGTGGCTTCCATTCATGGTTGGCGCCAAATTGAAATAAACAAAAACAAAAAGAAATTCATTCAAAGAGTGGATCTTCAAAGTCAACGTAATTGCTATTTAAAAAAAGATGCCATTTTTCTATATTTTTCAGAAATATATATAATCTCAGTGCAATTAGGATAAATATTCATAAACACAAGAGATTTAAAAATAATCCTATAATTCTGTCCAGTTTTCAAAAACGCAAGAATTTGTTTATCAAAAGTTTTTTATTTAAAAAAAATATCATAATTAATTTTGATGCTTTTTTCTAATATTAATATTTATAGAATAACATCCACAAATTGACTTAGTATTGTTACAAAATTTATACAAATAATCCGAACATTTATTAGTATTTTCTCATTTTTTTTCCAATAGAAGTTTCATTTTAAAATCTAATATTTGTTTTAATGAATGATATTTAGATGTAATTTATATATTTAATTTTTTTTAAAAGAAATCATTAATAAGAATTTTTTTTTTGCTTCCTGTAACTACTATTAATAACATTTTTGAAGCATTAGAAATGTCAAATTTTTCTAAATTCGATTTTTTTTTTCTAAATCAAAATTTCATAGCCTTTCGCACAGTCTGATCCTATCATCAAGGGTAAATCCTGCTGATGATTCCCAATAAGGAGGGAACAACTGTCCAGGATTCCCGTTGATAATGACTCAAGTGCGGAAGCATAATTTCCATTAGAGGAATTTTTGGTTTTATTCGTGGACGTTACATTTTCTTCTGTTGAACTGTAGAGACTTAAATTGAACAAAAAAGGAATCTAGAATCAGATCGTTTTAATTGATGATGAAATCGTTTCCAGGTTTTCATTCAACTTTTCAGATTCCAAAAGCTCTTTTTTTTTATTTATTGAATTAATAATTCTTCAATAATTTTTCACTTTAAGGCTTTCACTGTTTAATTACCTTCCTTTTATCGAATTTGGCCAAGTAGGGACCACGTAACTAGCTCAACCTGACAACGTCAGGGCGAGGCTAGTGAAATTCAAGAAAGGGGGGACGAGAATTATATCCCGTCCAGGATAACCCTGAGATAGTAAGTCCCAGGTGGGAAACGGACGAAACACAGAAGAAGAAAGAAACAGCCATGCCACTACCGGGATTCGAACCCGGGTACTGGCGCATCGGCCATAACGGCAGCCCGCCGGCTAAACCGCACGGCCACGCCAGCACGGCTGTTTAATTACATTAAAAAAATAAAAATTTGTTTTCCTATAAAAATTGCTTTTGTATATTCTAACGTATATGCTCATACAGTATGTATTGTTTTAGATTTGATACAAAAAAACATTAATAAAGAGTTGTAATTCGACATTTGTAAATCACAATTATTAAGAATTAAGGAAAAAAAGTTAAAGAACGTATTTGTAGATGGAAATTTGACGAAATTACATAAAATAAAATTGAAGCAACGACTGAAAAAATAATTAAAGGCAATAAAAGCGTAATAAACTGAAATGTTTGATGATTTCTTAAGAAAAATTGCAAAGAAATTCATTTCGATTAACGAAAGATTATTGTAAAAGATTGCAATGAAGACAACAATAATATTAAAACAGATTTCCATAAAAGTGTATTTATGTCTTTAATAAATAGATCCTAAACAAAGGCATTAACATTAGAAACTACTTTTCTTGTTTTTAATCCAGTCCTTTATTTCAATCTCTTGATCTCCGTTACCTGAATTCAAAAGGAACTCCTCACCATTTTCAAAGTGAAATTTAGCCACTACAAACGATATCAGAAAAAGAGTCATTATTCAAAGGCAACCATATATGCATAATATATTTACAGTTAAAATTTTAAAAAACGTATATACACTTACTGGACAACGTCCTCCATATTAATCAAGACCCATTCTCAAGTTAATCCCGGCGTCACATATTGTTGTAAATATATTGTGCAAATATGGTTGACTTTGAATAATTTCTTATTGCACGAAAAAACAGTTTATAATAAAAAATAGTCTTTGAAAGACAAAACAAACCATTTAGAAACATTCATAAATAAATATTGAGGTGATTTCAAAAACTCAATTTGTAACAAATTTAGTGATTTCGAAACAAGATAATTGTTTATTTCAGCATAATTAACAGCATTTTGCAAACAAAATAAAAGCTTTATTCCCTACAAATACAGTACTAATATGTCTTCAGCAAAGATTCGCATAAGTCCAAATAAAGATTCCACAATAAAGATATTTTGGAATTTATTGTCAAATAAGGAATGAAATAACATCATTAGAAACTTGCATTAATTAACCTCTTTACAAATTCCAAATGAACTATTTATTCTACTCTACGTTCAGGGTTACTAGTAGTGAGTCCTCAACTTCACTAGTAATCTACCGTATTGGCCCGAATATACGACGGCATTTTTTTCCAAAATCCCATCCACGAAAGTACTATTTCGTCTTATATTCGCAACCAAACTTGGAGCGCGCACGAAATCGAAACCAAGCGTTATCTGGCTGAAGTCGATCGTAGGCCTAACCAACATGCTCCAAAATAAAAAAAAAATATACTCTACTACGCTTTGTGGTGTTGTACTTTTTTGCAAAAATAGTTTAATTTAATTTCATAAATGATATTTCGCCTAGCTTAGAAGTCACAGATTTAACTAAATATTACTGACATTAAGCCTATTACTGCAACCAAAAGTATTAATGATTTCATCAAGAAATGGATGTGGGAAGATAATTTGTCAACAAACTTTTTTTTTAAATAATTTACTAGAAATATTTGTCGAATTACGCCTCGTTAATAGCTATAACGTCTTATATTCGCGACCAATAGTTTTTTTATCAAATCGGAGCTCAAAAAACGCCATTCGTCTTATATTCGAGCCGTCTTACATTCGGGCCAATACGGTACTAATTCAAACAACATTCAATGAGACTAATCATCTAAGTTTAAGTCTGTCATTGTTGAAAAACAAAATAAGGGTCTAAGATCGAAACTGACCTAATACCGTACAAGTATTTCTGGTGTACTTTATCGTTACTTTATCGCATTAAAAGGAATTATCCTTTCTCTTCGTAAAGAGAGAGGAAATAAATGTACATATATATACAAGAGACGAGTATCATAAAAAGATCCATCAGAGTTAAGAATGTGAGTGTTTGCAGAGCCAAGAATCCGTGTGTGCGGCAATAGGTCGTCCTTCGAATTTTTATTCTTGGTTAAACACCGTTGTAATCTGAATCAAATGAGTCTGAATATTTTCTTTTTAGTTAGTTGGGAATTCTGTAGTTGGAAGAATATTTAAAACTCTTGAAAAGTCAGTAACAAAACTCTTCATTTCTTAAAAAACTTGACTGATTTATTTATAATCAAGAATCTCGATAAATAAAAGTTATCTAAGTATGATATTTTTGCCGCTTAATACATTTAAGTTTTTACCTACTAAATGAATTTTTACATCAACGAAGTATAAAAAAATTAATAAAAAAAAAAATCCCAAAAACATTTTTAAACTTAAAACATAACAAAATTGTGGTTGTGAGTTTTTAATTTGTTTTGAACTTTTAGTTTAAAATTGTTTAGTTCATTGCAGTTTAAAAAATTACAGTTAAGATATGTTTTATGACAAATATTAAATTCTTTTAAAAGTATTAAAATAATTACTTTTTAGTAAATCTTTTAAATGTTAGAAAACGTCTCTGATTCGAGCTAAATTAAAAACAAGTAATTAGTGATCCCTAGTTGTTATTACCTTTTTTGAGCATAAAGATTTTATTGACGTTAACCAAATCAGTGATATTTGTTAGTATTTGTTGTCAGCATTTTCATAGATATATCATTGAAATTCTTACTTTGCGAAATTAATAAATCTAATAAGAGAATGTATTATGTCTCAGTGTATCAGGTTTTCATGAAAATATAGAGAAAAGACTCTATAAGAATTATAAAATCCACTGAAACATTTAAGAAACAATATCTATTATAAATATAACTTCACACTCATGTTCTTCCATAAATTCTTTACTCTATAATAGCGACAATATTTCGAATAATCTAATGGATAATTCTTCTTCAGATCGAAAAAAGGAAGAAATAAAATTACTTCTTTCCTTAAATATAAAAACAAACAATGAATATAGAAATTCTAAATTACTAAATTACAATCAATAAAAGTTAAATTTGATATATTACATCATTATAGTATATTTCAATTATATTTTTATTATATTCAATAATTGAAGTATACTACAATGATGTAATATATCAAATTTAACTTTTATTGATTGTAATTTAGTAATTTAGAATTTCTATATTCATTGTTTGTTTTTATGTTTAAGGAAAGAAGTAATTTTATTTCTTCCTTTTTCGACCTGAAGAAGAATAATCGGATAGATTATTCGAAATATTGTCGTTATTATGGAGTAAAGAATTTATGGAAAAACATGAGTGTAAAAGAATTTATGGAAAAACATGAGTGTAAAGTTATATTTATTATCGTAACAGATAAGTATTTTTTAATTAATATCTATTATATTTTGTTATTGTTTTGATTATATTGAATCAGATATTTCTCTTGAAATCCATTTTTTAACTTTTCTATTCCATCCTTGTTCATCAATAATAATCAGATGATTCATTCGATCGAATTCAACTCTGTTCAACCCAAACGGATACAAATATTGATACGAAGAAAAAGATGAAAATAGAGAGATAGAAATGGACGAAAATGGTGAATAATCTATGTTCTCAAATGTTGAAAATGATCCGAATCGGAGTGGAGTTGGCAGTGAGGTGTTCATTGTGTGAGGAGACATCATCCCTTGGACAACCAAGTAATTGTAATCCCTTGCAGTGAGTGAGTGTCTCCGTCCAATCTGATAGAATTTCAGCACAAAGCATTGTTCACTCGAGTCCTCGTTCCAATGCTGGATCAGCAGCTGATGCGACTTCCTTCACCAATTGGACAAGATTCGGTGACTTCGCGTCTCTTTTTACAAGAAATTCTACCAGTAACTCGAAGGCCAGTGTGTTATTAAACATCTCATATAGATTCGGGGCGTTCCTCACTTGAAATTTTAGAAATTGGAAGAAAAATTATCCTACATCAGGTGTTAACTGCGCAATCACTGTGACAGTTTCTATATGTCCGACATTTTAACATTTGATGGATGTCGTATAAATAGAATTTCCTTTTTAGACTTGTGGGCATAGTTTTCACTGTGTGATTTTAAAACTGATAATCACTATCGAACACCTCTAGCTTTTGACAAATGAAAGGAACGAAATAGTTTGCATATGAACGGACTTGAAAACTTTGTGGGTTCACATCAGAAAATTAGTAATCCTCGATAAAATTGGATAAAATGAATCATCAATCGCCTCATCTATAACGGAGACAAAGCAAAAGTTTTCCGAATTCTGAATTGCGACGATTTTCCATGATTTCTTCCGCTTCAATTTCATTCGACATTTGAAAATCTAATACGCAATGACATCTAATATTATAAATAAACAAACACTAAAGTTAAAAATCAACGCTTCGTTCTCTGACTGTTTTACTAATCTAGAACTTTCTTCTACGGGTAGGTAATAAAGGGAAAAAAATACATATATTTATTCTGATAGTCTAATTAACAATTAAAAGTCAAAACACCTAAATTTTTAATTAAAACCAACAGAAAACAACAGAATGAAATTTGCAATTTAAATTTTCCACAGCAATTAATTAAGAGATCTCATTAATTAGGAGATGTTACCGGAACCTGATATCTTTGTTAAAGGAAAGAACGATAAAAACATATCAGTGGACAGCTTCTATTTTAGAATGAGGAAATTACATTCATTGTAGAGGTGAACTTTAGATTCGCATCACATGAACTGAAAAGTGTGTTTCTTATATAAAACGCTTCAATGGAAAAGCTTGAATTATAAATATTCTATCTCTAAGATAGATTAATATTTCAACAGATACCCTAGAAAATTAAACGATAAAGATCCAATTTTTACGTTTTAAGAAAAATGAACAAGAGTTCTTTTAATAACATTTATCCATTTACAGAATTTCGACTGCAACATGTACTTTGTTATTACCCATTGTTGTGTTTTGGTCAAATGCTTATGTATTAGTATTCAAGTATTTTCTTGTGAATTAGAAAAAAATACAAAGACAATATCTTACAGCGTGATTTACTAAACCAAATGAAACACTTACAATTTGGATGGAATCAATAAGTAAAGAAGAGATAGTGTGAACTGAAAACGAAAGTTAATTCTTTCGTTTTTATTTTGAGATAAAAACAAAATATAATGCTTTAATAACTAATGATTAATTAATAGGACAATTCCTCTTCAAAGTTCGAGCATTTTTGAAAGACTTGACTGTTTCTCAGACTCTTTCTTTTATCAGAATGTTACAGTCATGTGATTAAACTATTGTTCTGAATTCTTGTTTACTGTAATGTTTCTATTGTTTTTCTTCGAATTGGTAATCTAAATATACGAATATATCGCACTGAAATATCTTCAGAAATAACCCTTTAGCAACGAAGAAAGTCTTAACTTTTATCAGAAAAAGTTTATCATTGGAATCGAATGAAATTGTTTGTGTGTTTCATTCAATTCAATTCCGATTTTGTTAAGAATTGCCTCTAAATTAATTTTACTTATTTGAATTTTCTTAGGTTAAGAAATAAAGCCTTTTTCTATTATTAAAAAAAAAAAAATAATAAAAAATTATATGATTCGTTTCACAATAAGATTAAATATCTAATGAATGCTTTAGAATGCACTTAACGAAGACATTAAATGAATTAATAAATTGAAATTAATTGTAATTTAATTATAATTATTAGAACTATTATAATTTTTAACCGGTGTACATTAATTAGCTCATTCAACATAAGAGAAAAAAGGTTTCAATAATTGTGAAATTTTGTAAGGGAAATTGTGTGATTTATTTTAATAATAGCTCTAATAATAAATAATAAATAGTAATAATTCAACTTTAAATTACGTGTCTTTAATTATGTGAATTATAAACATATTAACATTATATAAAATAATTAAATTCTAAAAATCGTCTAATAATCGTATAAAAGACGGTGGATAAAAAGAAACTAATGAAGGGACGAGCAAAGAAAAAAAAAAGCAATTTCTTGCTAATCATTTATTATTATTAAATATTGCTAATTAATTTAGAATAAGAAAGAAAACTGTTCAACGAAGAAACATCAATGAGTGCCAGTCTTCGATCATTTGTTTGAGCAAAGAAAGTTTCTTATTAGAACTGTTTAAGGCAGATGATTTTGCCTCAAAACCTACGACACATACAACGCCACGACAAACGACCTACAACACTACGACAAATACAACGTTACGACCTACAACACTACGACACAAGCAACGCTACGACACATACAACGCTGCAGAAGACCCAGAAGAAAGTTTCACGTGATGTTGCTTAAAGATTGCACTTCAATATTCTTAATAGAATCTTAATAATATCTTGATTTTTCTAAATATCTTTAAATAGATCTTAAGACAACTGATACTTGTTCGATTCATGAAATTTATGCATGGGTTCTATTTTCCTTTGAATCATTCGAATAGAATCTATTAATAACAATGACTAAATTACATTCTAATACGATATAAACTTCATTTTTCTGATAAGAAAAAGAGTCATTTTTCTTTGTTTTTAACTAATTTATAAACAGTTATTTGTACTTAAATTAAAGGCTCACACCTCAGACTAGAATAACTTCACAAAATCATAAAGAAAGAAATACTATTAGAATGATTACACTACATACAAAAAAACAACAACAAAAAAAAAAAAAAACCAAACATTACGGTGATTACTTTTTCCGAAAAAAA
Organism: Thereuonema tuberculata; assembly: GCA_023159025.1. Lineage (NCBI taxonomy): Eukaryota > Metazoa > Arthropoda > Chilopoda > Scutigeromorpha > Scutigeridae > Thereuonema > Thereuonema tuberculata. Next base: position 28,636,671 of record JAFIDM010000007.1, on the reverse strand, counting down.
AAAATACTAAAAATTTAAACAGGTGCTTGGAACAGACACAGATTCTACTCCTGTATCATTCAATCTCGGCCATAGGAAAATCGGTTTCTTTACGAATTCATTGTAAAGCAATGGCCTATTCTATGATGTGACACACAGGATTTTATTTTTAGAGGAGGTCCTATTCGACTAACCAAAAAGGAAAAAAAAAAAAAGAAGATTCAATTGTACATTTTGGAAGATAAGGAGCCACCTAATAACCTTCCTCCCCTTTAGAGCTAATGATGTGGTCAATATTTTCTTTCTCTTTTATCTTCATTTCTCTTCGTATAATCAGAGACACCCACTCCAAAGCGCTAGTATTTTTTTTTTAATTTATTTTCTGAACTGATAATCGTTGAGTCCTTCTGATTTCTAACTGGAAACTATCATTTTTTAGCATTCTTCTGTTACAATAGATTTCAAATATCTCTTTTAATTCTTTTATAATCAACGATTAAACATCAACTTTTATTATGGACTTCTATAATATCTAAAATTTAGAAAATAGCTGAGTTTTACATCTTCCGGCCTCTGCATAAGTTCCTAAACTTTTCAGTATTGCGATTGGAAAAAAGTGTATAATTTTATTATTGTTGTTACAAGTTCAAATTAAACTATAAATCAACATCATGAATTAACTGTTTCATATGTTTAGGATTTTACTGCCTCATGAATTAATATCTCATCTATATATGTTAAAAGTTCTTTTATATAACATAATAGAATACAATATAATATGTAAGTAAAATGTATCATTCAAAATCAAAAATATAATTTAAAAAAATTTCTAATTGACAATTAATAATTTTAAATTTTATGCTTCAAAATTATCATTTACTTATAATACTAGGAAAAATATATTAAAAATATAATTAATTTTTGATAGGAAATAAATGATTAAAGCTTGAAATCACATAAATTAAAAAGTAATAAATGACAAATAAACTAAATATAAATTTAGAAAAAAAAGCTAAGTTTAAATTTAATAGTAAATTCAATCAAACAATTTTTCTATTTAAAATAGAACAAATTAAAAAACAACAATAAAAGATGCTGATTTATAGCAACATATAAATACATAAAAAGCATTTACGTAACAAACTTTAAATAACATTAACCCCTACCCCCTCCCGGAACACACCCACACAATAAACAGTGGGGGCTTCAGTTTCATTTATCTTCCACAGTTGATTCCCTATCATCTCTGTTTCAATATCTTTTTATCACGTGAATGGAATAGTTTATGTGGGAGTTATTATTACTTGATCACATTCGTTATTGAAACATATTTGATAATAAAATCCTATTGATGATAAATATCAAACTATTTAAATTAAAAAACAAAAAGAACTGGTAGTTCTCCACTGAAATGTCAGACATTTCGATTTTGTCAGTCTTCTTTCGGTTGGAGTCATAGCAGGTAACACCTGTCATCAGAAGATGAACTTTGTACAATAAGTTTTGTAAGCTCATATTTTGTTAATGTTAAAAATACGAAAAAAAAATAAATAAATAAAATTTTAAAATAATCTGTATCTAACAAAATAAATGTAAACTTTCGATAAAGTACAATTCTATAAAAATGAATAATAAATGTGGCTTCAAAATTATAAATTTCTGTGAAAATTTCTGAAATTATCGAATAAATTCAAGGAAAAATATATCTAGTCTATTTTTTCCATTTTTATGTCCCCATAACGAATATACTGGCAAAAAAAGTCAAAATATTATTACATGGAAAATACAGCTTCGATATGCTTCAATTACTAATAAAAAAGAACGCTTTCTGCATCTTTTAATCTTATCCACATTTGGAGGAATTCATATAAAAGATGATGGAGTTTTAAGATTTTTGTTTGTTTTTGTTTAATGCAACGAAATTGTTATCAAATTATTGTCACCTGAAATATAAACAACGATGTTACACACACACTAAAATTAAGATTTAAACCTTAGAATTCTGCACCCTTAATAAACCAAAACGTTTCTGTTGTAATAATGTTTACATAGCCTAGTTTGATATTTTGTATACAATGTCTACAATATCAGATGATGAGATTCAGTTTTTGAAACTGTTATTCCATTTTATTTACGTGATCAATCACGTTGTTATTAGAAATAACAATTTTTATCATTTTCAAATTTTGAAATATTTTCACATTTAATTTGGAAAATATTATTTATGTTCTAAATTAAGAGGACATTATTTTTGCAACAAATAAAATACATTAATTAATTCTAGCTAATTTTGAATGTAATTAAAAAAAGTTATGTGAATAACGTAACTTATTATTACAATAACAGAAATTACCAAAAAAAAAAAAAATTAAATTTTAAAAAGAAAGAAAACTAAAAATTTATCAATCATTAATTTATTTAAATAAACTTTTCACTCAATTAGCCTAAGTTTTTACTTTGATATTAAATGTTAAATAATGGGAAGATAGATGTGTTCTTTATAGAATATTGTATCTAGAAGGTTTTCAAGTTTTTTAGAATGTTAATAAAGTTTACAATATTGACACAGTTGTTTAATTTCGGTAAAATCACTTCGAAAAAGTTAAATTTTCTATAGAGCTATTGTGAATAAATAATGCAGTGGATGAGTCTTTGTCTTCAAAACATCAAAGGACGGCAAAAATCTAGCACAAAACGAGGAATAATATTTCAATGGGAATTCTTTACTTATTGTCAATCTATTTATTTCATTTATTTTTTTTAGAGAATATTTTGCTTTTATCTTGTAGGAATGATGGATAAGATTAAAGATAAACGACCCGATATATTAATACATTTTATTATATTTTGAGATAATATTGACTCGTTAGAACTAAAATAGGTTTTGGATTTATTCTTGTCAGATGTTTTTTTATTATTATTATATTATTTTTATTTAATGAGAACTAGTTATTCATAGTTATCATTAACAACTAATATCTAAAGTTGACTATAATGCAATCCTTTTTTTGTATAACTTGAAAGATTAAAAATATAGTGAATCAATGGTTAAAAACTTATCACTTATAAATACTACCATGGAATTAATATTCAGCAAATAATCATCTCTTCTTAATGCAAAACAATAATTATTTATTAATAATTAAAAAATGACTCAACAGTTTTAATTTTTACAATGAATTCCATTTAGAACCTGACAATCCAACGGCTAATACGTGGAACCTTAAGATGAAACTTTTCTATTTGATTATTTTACAGGAAGAACATTTGCGGAAAGTGATTTACGAGAAATAATATTTAGAAAAACACAGGATAAGACTGAGACTGAATTTCTTTAGTGATTAAATTGGGTTTCAAACATAATTCGAATCTTTGGAGTAAGAATCATTTGAACTGCATCTGAATAACTAAAACGTAATTTTCGTAATCTTTTTGTAAAAAAAGTATTAAGTGTATTTTTATTTTATTAAAAAAAATAAAGTGCTATTAAATACAAATTAAAAGATGCCTACCATTATAAGCACGGATAAACGATTAAAAAGGATAAAAGTCCATGACGTTTCTGACCCTCAACTTAATTGGGTCTATTTTCAAGTGAAATTTAAAAATTCCTTTTTTAAATTTCACTTGAAAATAGACCCAATTAAGTTGAGGGTCAGAAACGTCGTGGACTTTTATCCTTTTTAATCGTTTATCCGTGCTTATAATGGTAGGCATCTTTTAATTTGTATTTTTATTTATTTCGATTTAAACAAAGTACAATTAATAAGCGTCTGAAGGAATTAATTATGTATCTATCGTTAGATATTTATAGACACAGATTTAGATATTTAAGATAATAGGAACGATTCCACATATAGTTACTTTCATTGTTAAAATTCAATAGATTTTGAGATCAATAGATCCAAGTTCTGTTAAATCGAAATCTTTTTCTTATTTTTTGATGATCTGTTTAGTTCAGATTATTAGATGTTAAGTATTACGAAGAGATTAAAACAACTGATTTACATGAAAGCTTATAAATAAATAACTTTTGTAGTAATTGATCATTTTTTCATTAGCGATGGCTACCCACGTAACAATATCTTCGAGTGATAGTTTTCTTCCTCTAGTTCAGTTCCATTGGAGTTCCTTTTCTCTCATCAGTTGATTCATCCGTTTGGGTCTAAAAACAACCCCTCTCTGAACGCGTTAGAAAAAATTAGATTTTTCGACGGAAGCTGAAACTCTGACTAATTATCTCGAGCCACGAAAGAGGGCGCACATAAATCAGCCGCCATTTTGAAAGATGTCGAACAAAGGTCTTTTTCAGAAGAAAATATTCCCAGGAAGAAGTTAGTCCTACCATTTGATGGATCATAAAATGAGCGACCCCCATTTCTGGCAAAGACTAGGAGGGGAGTGACTTAGAAGGTGGGTGGATAGAGACGGAAGGCCAGACGAAATGCGACCTCCGAAAAGACCTCCCTGCTGACCAGATCCCTTAAGCAGTTAAGGCAGGCTGTGCGTGTGCCACTCGATCTGTCTGTAGCTCCACCACCCGACCAACACAGGCTCCATTGACGACAGTCCCGACCTCTTCCACAAGGTCGACCTTTGAACTGGGGTAAAAACCAGCGAACGGGGTAGGGGAAAAAAAGAAAGGGGGAAAAAAGAGATAAAGAAATGGGAGAGACTCCAATCGACTCCATCATTAATCAGGAAACAAACCAGTTACTGAAAAGAAGTGGAGTGGTCCCAATCTAAAAGGAATTCATCATCGTCCAAGCAACTCTTGGGCAATTAAAAAGAAATGGAGAATTTCAAAATTAAATGCGTTCTTCGAATTAGCACTAGGTTTCTCGTAGACTTGGAATGTCAAGATCGTAGAATCCTTATTTTTACAACAATTTCTATTCAGACAAATGTTAACATCAATAATTATTGAATCATTTTCAATTCATGGGAACTTCTTTGCCATAATTCACAATATCTTGAAAAAGTAAACGAAAATAACAAATGGTTTCGGGATCTGCGAGACTCTAACAAAACGTAGAAGTAGGAGCTTTCTTTTATCTAAGTTTACATAAATGCACGAGTTCTTCAGCAAAAATCCTAGATTTCCTAACATTAAAAAGAACGCTGAAGATAATGAAAATGTGGAAGAATTTAACAAATTGGAAGTTTTATATTTTAAAGTAACCCTTTTCATTAATGCATAAAATGTTATAATAACGTATAAAAGTTAAAATATTGTAGCTAATATTTATTTTCATTAAAATAATAATGCAAAATCTTCAAATTCTAAAAATGAACAAATTACGGATCAAAAAACGAGAATATACGGATCAAAATAGGAGCAGTTTTTCTGTCCCTTTTTTGTAATAATTTGCAAATGACAGCAGTAATGCAATAAGAATGTTGTTAGAACATTTTTTAATTAATGTTAAGATGAATTAGTTAAAGTGACCAAACACCTGATTTGAGAGGCTGTGAACTAATGTTGCTGGGCCTCAGCGACGACGTCGTTCCACTGAAATCTGGAGAATTTCATGCTTCGAGACAAAATACAAGGTGGTTCCTCATTGGACGATCACAGGCACAGATAACAACAGACTAGGATTAACTTTCAATCCCAACTCTTGTCTTTAGCTCCCCAATTACATCTAAAAAAAGCACTTTCATAAAAAAAGGAAAAAAAATTAAATTCGTTTCTTTGAAATTGAAATTTTGATATTTTTTTGTAAATAATATTCTTTTTTTTTTTCTAAGTAATAAACTTAGAAAAAGGACAATCTCATGCTCTCTTTATTTCAACCGCTCTTAGTGGATTTAATAACGAATGTAGGATATATTTCAAACAAGTTTCATCTTCAACAACCTAAGTTCCTATTAAATAATTCATATTTCTGTTATAATTGCAATCCTTACATTTAATATTACATAGAAAATAATTGCTTATTATAATGCTTTTAAATAGCAATTGATGAAAATTGTAACATTGGAATCTTGAGGTTCACTTTCTCGAGATCAATTTCTGTACATTATTTACATAATAATCTTTTACTGTTAATATTGATGAAATCATTTCAAATTAAACAAGAAGCGGTTAGTGGAGATTAGTGGAGGGAAGATAATTTTACTGAAATATTTTTGTTTCCGAAAAGATTGAATTTCTCTTAATTTTAAACGAAGCTCAGTTTTCTTATTTTAAAATTAATAAATTTTTTATAATTAATGTTTAATCATTGTTTAGTAAATTATAATCACATAAGAATTAGAGTAGTAACATGCGTTCTAGACTATATTTAAAAGGGAAATCTATCATGAACGCACGTCTGACATTTTACCTTAACTAAATTAATAGACAATTCGAAATACTCTACAAAGGAAGTAAATGAATTGCAAATTTACTTCAAACAGGAAATTACCCATTGATTTACTGTAGATTTTGAAGCTACAACTCAATTACTGTACTATTATAATTATAACAGTAAAGTGTAGTAACTGAGATGTAGCTTTGAAATGTATACTAAACTATTGACTTGGTAAATATAATTTCCTGTTTGAAATAAACATACTGCTAAAGAATGTCTGGAAACAATATCTGAATATTACAGGGAATCTAATATTATGGTTTTTAAAAATTATATTATGTTAAAATACGAAGGTAAAAAATATCGATTTGCTTGTTTTTTTGTTGAGATATATTATTTATATTACATTGTTATTTTAATAGTGATCAATGCATCTGGTTAGAATAATATACAAATTTAAAGTGTTTTGAAAAAGTTCCTTGGTGAGGAAGAAATATTTGCAAATTCCTCATTGAAAGAAAGATTCACTTCTCTACCAAATAGTAGCTTTTTTTTTTTTTAATTATCTTTTCGCAACTGGAATTATTCGGATCTTTGGCGCCGTATTTTCTGTTTTGTTGCTTCTGTCTATAGGAGGATGATGAATGTTTGTCGTAAACATAAGACGGCGCTGCTGCTACCGACCAGTTGGTGGGGATTAAGTGTCTGAGAAGATGTTTGTATATAAATGGAGATAGTTTAGATGTTCACTCACTTAAACAGGTTAATGAGGCTTATCTTATACGATGATCCCTCCCCCATCATAGTTATCCCATCACAAATCAGTCCGATTGAAGTCGATCCAAGATAGTTTGTAATTAAGAGCTCCAAGTTTTGAAAACTCTGTGGAAGAGCACGGGGAGGTCATTTCGGATTAATCGAAAGTTTCATTCAGTTTGATTCGGATTAAACAATATCTCTTGTAGTGATAAAGTTTCGTTCACAGAAAATCCAAGGTTTCTGTGTTATTTTGGTATTTTTGATTAAGTTAATCCCAAAGGGAGGAGGAATAAGGTCATTTTGGAAAGGATTAGAGCCATATCCAGTGCGGATTAAACAGCAGTTCGATCTTTTTTTGAAAAGTTCTTGAATTTACAATTCAATTGATCCTGAAAAACTTACAATTTTATTTTTTATATTTTTGTTTCTCATTAATTGCAAGTTAATTTTATGAGCAACTCAGGTCTCAAATAAAATTTATCCAATAAAATTTATTGGCATTCTTTACTTGTAAGGAAGTCTATCAAAGTTAAGAAACACTTCGTAAACTAAAATAAATCAGAGCTATTTTAATTGATATCCTTTATTTGTGGACTGGGACTGAGGTCTATTCAATATTCTGTAGAAATATAGAAGAAGCTTTCTTATGAGAATGAACAAGAATCCTTAACTCAACTGCGTTCAATCGAGACACTCAATACTAATTGTATGTATTTGGCACTGTTTGATATTTTAAACGAATCTTGTGAAGTAAGAGTTTATTTAATCACAATAACTCAAAAAACTAGTTATGCTAGAAAGGGTTCAATGATAGATGGAATGTTTTGCTTTCCATTGACTTTTATCACAAATAAATTCAGCAAACGTTTCAAACTAAAGAAGTAAAACTTTTTCACTGCCATTAAGAATAGTTGATTCCTACCAAAATGAAGAACACAATCGTCTCTATTTCCTTTCTTTGAATTAAGACAGGAAAGAATTCAGATGAGATCGCAATCACTTACATTGTTGTTGTAAACGATATCAATTTGTAATGGAAATAATGAACTGATTTTAAGCAAACTTAGATTTCGTTATTCGTAACGATGAAATTTCATCGCAATCACGTGATCAAACAAATGAACATCCATAAAATATTATTAAATAAATTAAAATAATCTCACTGTTTCCGTTATAAAATTAATAAAACAAGCATCTGATGAGATAATAGTTAAAGAGAAAATAAACTGAAAATTTTATCTCAGCTCTTCATTATATAAATGTCTACAATAAATAATTGGACTAAGATATTCATAATTCACAGTTTCTTCTTCTCAAATAAATGGAGAGCATTATCTTGTCTTTTTTTTCATTCTTATTTTGTAAAAACACAAAGCGAACGCCGCCTCCCCCTGGTGTGTATTAGTTTCAGTCCATTTCGGAAAAGACCCTGTGAAGTGTAGGTGGATGCAGTGGGTGGGTGGCCAGTGATTGTTGCCGCCACTTCTATCGACAGACTCTCGCCACCCACAGCTTACAGCTCATTCCTCTGGGTTAGAGTTACGACGACCTGCCGGGAGGGGCCACGACTGCAGTGGAGGAGGAAGAAGAAGAATCAATGAAAACGACTTCTGTTATGAAGCTAAAGGTTCAATTATTTCTGGAAGAATAACGTCGATGAATCCATTGAAAAACGTAGACTAAGAACATTAGCATTACTTAGCTTTAATCTTCAAAAGAAATTGTCTTCTGATGGAAAATCTAAAAGTAAAAACATTCTTATCTTCTAGTAAAACTACAAAAATTTATCAAATAAATAAAACAAAACCCTTCCATTTCTTCTTTAAGTCAAAACTATTCTTCAAAGATCTTTCACTGTGTTGCAATTTATGATTGAAAGGAAACAAATTCGAAGGAATTAAAAAGAGAGAAAATAACTAACATTGGATTTTGATGAGAATAATTCCAATGAAGTAGAGATAACGGTATAACGGTATTCGAATTATTTAACAATAGATTCTTAATGCTTTGAAATTCCACAACTTAACAGATTCATATATTTCAGTTTTAAACCCCCCCCCCCCAATGAAATATAATTAATCGCGAGATCAATCTACATGTCCATTATTGTGAAATTTAAGTTTTGCACGTAACAATATGCGAATCGCTTAATGGAAGTTATTATCTAATGACTTTAACAAGTTTTTATATTTTTTATTTTTCCTTAATTTAAGGCGATCTCATTAAAACAGTTTTAAATCTTTAAATTATTAATTTGTGCTAGCAGGGGAGGAGTTCAGTATCGGTGTTAAACGAATCCTCTTTTGCAATGTTAATCAATGGGAAGCATTGAGGTTCAAAATGGAATAGTTACGAATAATGTAAATTTAATAAAGAATAAATATAAGTAATGTATTTAATTTAAAAACTGCACAGGCGTCAAAATTGATGCGTTTCTATCAATCCCAGGAGATTTCGTTTTCTATTCCCTCTGTTACAAAAAGGGTTTCCTTTTAAATCGTTCAAAGAACATCAAAAGATTCCTTTTCAAGTGACAAGGCATATTTGAGCTCAGAAATAGCGTTACTCCTCGTCTTTTGCACCTTGGAACCAGACTTCGATAGAGTTGGTTTGTGATGGCGCAGGAATGGTTTGAACAATTGTCTATTTCTTTATCGAGGCTGTCTGTTAAAGTCAATTACTCTACAGTATCTTTAGTTGAGAGTTTTTAATAATTTTTTGATTTTGAATTCTTAGTTTAATTAAAATATTTGATTTATTTATTTATTTATTTTTGCTATTTCTTGGAGCTCTGGTTTTAAAATAAGACTTATTTGGATCAGTGCAAATTGAACAATAATTGTGAAAACAGACTGAATTTTGAAAGTTTTTTTTATTTTTTACGAAACAGTGATTTTTGAATCTCATTGATTTTATGAGTTACGTAGTACAATTAGTATTCAAAAACTTATTTTCTGAACTCCTTTGAATATGGGAGTAATTTAAAACAGTGTAATTAGATAACGTAATAATAGTTGTTCCATTTCGAATCTCCGCCCCCTGCTTCTATTACTGTCAAGAAATGATGCCTCGTAATTTATTAGCGCATTTATCTTTAGATGAGTGAGTGAGACTCACTCTTTTCTGTTAAATTCAAGAATTTCTATTGAATAGTTTATGTCCTTAGTTGCTGAAATTCACCATTCGTTTAATTTCCCTTCATGAAATCTTTCGTTTTCTTTGTATGAAACGGTAACAGTTCATGCAGTTCAGAATTAAATTTTTCTTTGTTTTTTTTTAATTTTTAAACTTACTGAACATTTTTAATTTCAATAAGTAGCAAACAATTTAATAATAATAAAAAAAAATATCTCGCCTTCTGCCATCAAAAACACATGAAATTAGATAAACCAATTTCATTAAAAATAAGCCAGTTGCGGTTGATTTTTTTTCAATTCGTTTCTTCATTTCAAGACTGAAACCTTACACTGTCGAGTGTAATATTCTTAACAATTGTGTGAAACTTAAGTAAAAGGACGACTGTCAGCTGATCTGCTGGTGGCTCTTTTTTCATCGGTCGCATAGTAAACAAAGGCTTCACTGAACAGATCAATTGTTCAACTAAAAAGAGACAAAAAATAATAATAATAATAACACTTGTTGGACAGTGACCTCTAGTGGATGTCACCCGTACCACACTGGAAAACAAAAATGTCTTGGAGGAGCAGGATGTGACCTATTCCCATGGTGACAGAGGCCAAATCATCTGCAACCGTTGTCATAGAAACAAGAAAAGATCAAAATGACAACGGCTGTTCCAATTAGAGCCTACCTCCCGCTGCGACAAATCACCAGGAAAAATTCTAATTGTATCACCCAATCTGTTCAGTTAACTCTGAACCCGAACCAAAGTAGCTTTCTGGATTCCAAAGAGGGTCAGCGTCTGCAACTTGAAACTCAACGAACCCTGTGGTTTCCACTAATTAGGCACAAGTCGAGCAAATGACGGACGAAAAAGCATGGATTTACACTCACCAGCATCTGTCAATCCCATTGAAAACATTCCACGAGGAGTCAACATTTCACTTGGACACAAAACCCTTGAGCTAACGAATTCGCAAATGGGAATTTCCAACTAAGGGTTTTGCTGGTTTTATTTATATTTTTTTTTACTTAATCTTAATCAAAAATACTCTCGGACCAGAACATTTATATCTATAGAAAAAGGAAAAGAAGAATAAAGGCATAATTTAGATTAAAGTTTTCATTCAAACTAAAATACACTAAATAGCAATTCGCTTAATTTAGGATTTCAGAAAATTGAATTTTATATAAAGTGAAAATTTATTATTTTTAATAACTTTATAACTTAGCTAGTTCTGTAATGAAGAATGAAATAGAATGTTTTTTGTTTTTCACTGAAATATAACTGTTCATGAATGAAACTAAGTTCTGATTCCAATTAAAACATGGTGAAATCAAACAATAGTTTTCTACGTCTTTGAAATTCATGTCAAGACGAAATAATCCCCTTTAGCTACACATTTTATTTTGAGTGAATTATTTTGAAAAGATTTTTTTAATATGTATTATAAATAAATCCTTTCAGCCAAAGGTACATAAGGAAGAAAGAGGCGCAATTGGAAGGATTCAGAGGCTATATTTTGCGCAACTTTCTTTACCTTCCATTTCCCAACAATGGATCGAATGCAAGAGTCCTATTGAATGGAAGTCAAAGCTCAATGGGGCAAAGGTTAAAACCTATGGGTCTCTTTCTGGATGTTTCTATTTAGCTGAAATTTTTAGTGAAGTTTCTAAATTTGATTTGCAAGAATTATCAACTATTTTACTTATGGTTTCCGGTGATTATGAATAAAATAACTTTACATTGATTTTCTTTTTAAATCAATAACGAATTATGAAATAATTATGGAAGAAAATTATATTTTAAGCATTTTTCTTCATGTTTTGATGTTAACGAAATAACGAAATATTTCTTTACTGAGTAACTCAGACTTTTATGTTTTATTTTCGTTTTAATCTTTAGTCTATGAATTTGACTTGAAGTGAAATAAAACAATTTCTTACAATGATATTAATATTTAGACTCAAAGAAAATGATTGTTATAATTAAAAACTTGGTGACATTATACAACCATCTACCGTATTTGAGTTGAACAAATAAATGCAATATCAATGAATGTGGGATTGTAATAATATGAAATTGAAAAAATTCTTTATTACCTTTTTTTCTCCTTCAGGAATCATACAAATAGAGGAATACTAACAAAATAAGATATGAATTATAGAATTAAACATTAATAAACAATTAATGCTCACAGTAATTTCAATATTACGAATTTTCAAAAGTAAAGACAATTTAAAAAATAAAAAAGGCTAAGAGGGCATTGACTAATCACGCTATAAGTTTTATAATACTTATTCAACAAACAAGTAGAAAAACGACTTTCTAGAATATTTTTGAGATATCTGAAAACTAAAATTTGAACGAAAAAAAAACTGATTAAATTAAGTCAAATAAATGTAAAAGGTTTGTTAAAATTCTGTTCCAAAAGAATTTAAGAATTAAATAGTTTCATCTGATGGAAGCTCAATCCTTTGAACAAACTGGATGAGATATTGTTGGAAATTAACTCTTGAAATGTTGAATCGCTTACTATCAATAGTGTCTGTGTTCTGTTCACAATTTCAAGTTTGTATGTTTCAACTAATGTTATTAATCTCCAATTCCACTTAGTCCTGCTTTAGGATTTAGGATTGTATCTGATTTACTTAACCAGGAACATCTTGCAAGTTTTGTAAGAGATGGTTGATGATTTCACCCCGTGTTTAGAATATTCAAACCAAAAGATAACTCGTTTGATGGCTGATTTTGAAAGAGAATTAGTTTGCAGAAAAGAAATCAACAATTACCTTCATGTTATCATGCTGTAATTATTATTACTGGTTCAATAACAATTGTCAGGTGACAAATCTACTAAAAACTTGATGGATTGTTCGCGATTTGGCAAATTTACCTTTGATAGTAATTTCGTTGAATATCCAATGCTTAGTTGATCCATCTTTTAACGGAAATGTCTGCTTTGGTCAACTCTTTCACAAGCAGAAATTCCTTCTAAATCATTATACCAAGTAAGTGTTAACATTGGATGTTCATTGTTTTAATGCCATATTTAGAGAATCCAATAACTAAGTAATTTCTAATCCCTATCAAGTGATTTCCATCCTTCGAAGGAACATCTGATTGACAAACGTGGAGGTGATGTTTCTAACTTTCGATGATTTTCTGCTAATTGCTAATAAGATTAATTAATTTCTTCTGTACTTCATATTCTATCTTGTACTCCTATTAAATTAAGTTAGAAAACTCCATCTACGGATAAATTTCATTTTATTAATGGTGATATTTCGCGGAGAATAACAGTTAGCAACAATTGGTTGTGTTAAAATGTTTCTGATAATAATTATAATACATTGTTACATTGTTAGTAAATATAGGTTGTGTTAAATCATTAACAATTGATTTTATAAAAATGTCTTTAATTATTGTAACATAATATGCCTGTATCGTGCAAACCAGTGAATGTAATGGAAGTTAATCATTGTTATTTAAAAAGGTTTGAAAAAGCGGGAAGATGGTATTCTCCGCGAAATATCACCATTAATAAAATGAAATTTATCCGTAGATGGAGTTTTCTAATTTAATTTCTTCTGTGTTTAAGAATTTGATTTTGACCAAAACCTTACAATAGGTTCTCTCAGAAGAGTTTTACTTCTTTTATTAAGAAATCTCTTCATAACGAAATTTGTCTCCGTAATCTGATTTACACTGAATAAAAATCATATATAAATTTAATAAGAAAATTACCAAGTTCAAGCTTTAAACTACAACAGAATCCATCAAATTAACTAAGTTAACAACATTAATTGGAAGTAACTTTATAGACTGTATGTTTTCTAAGTGAACGTCATCATTAAACACAAACTATACCCTTAGTGATCAAAAACTTTAATCATTTCTCATTATCTTGTCTTTATTCTTCCTAATGATCTTTTTCTAATCTATCAATTAAACGCCTCCTCTTTTCTTGATATGAAAAGAATTATCAAATTAAGAATGAAATGGAATTCTTCAGATAAAAACACTCATGATGGACTTTTTATTTCTTTACATTTTTTGAATGTGTAGAAATATCTTCTTTTTCCTTCATTTTTTGAAATCAGTGATTAATTAGGACTAACTTTAAGGAGACTTTATTTCTTTTGTTTCCTTCTATTTCGTTTGTTCCTGATTCCTTATTTTCTCTTGTCGAAGCAGTTTGTTAGTGATTCTGTTTCCAAATCAATAATTCCAAGATCTTCCTGTCCGATTTAAATTAAGGTAACAATGGTTTTTAATTGTGTTATTACGTTTATCTATTTGTGTTCGCACGATGCAATTCCATTCTTATTGGTTGGACTTTGATAAAAATCGCAAAGAGGAAATTTCGATGAAATAATTCAATATTTCAACTATTTTAATCAATGACTTTTGTTCCATTTCGGTAAATATCAAGAATTTTATACGATAACGGTAAGTCAAATCAAAAATAGAAATTGTGTTGTTTTTTCAAAATGGGAATGTGTGTTAAAACATTGAAAACTTCTTTCTTCGCAAAGAAATCATGATTGTTAGGTGCGTTACTTCAAACTGAAATCTTTAATAATTTGTATCAAAGTAATTGTTGGAATCATCTCTAAATTCCAAAATATACCGAATCCTAGTAATTTTGAAAACAAATTTTGAAGTTGGAACAAAATCAATTCTCAACAAATCCCACATCTATCATTAACAGAAAGAAATAGAGAAACCCATTTAACCCATTTCTTTCTTTTTTTTTTTTTCTTTGTATATTTTATTTATTTATTTATTTATGTATTTGCGGTTTTAAAACGATTAAGCAGAAAACATTTCCCGTTCAATGAAGAGCAACGAAGTCAAAGAAACAACCCAAATGCTGATTGGTTTTGATCAAATATTAGAAAAACAGAACTATCTAGAGTAACTGTCAGTTCCTTATTACATATGTATTCATAGATTTAATAACGTTGTGAGGAGTGAATTCTCACCTGACTGTTGTTTTCAGGATTCGACTCGTAAAAGTGTCCACATTTGAGTTGAACTCCTACAATTCTCTTTATCACCAGTGATACTAAGTAAATTAGATAGTAAAAAAAAAGAAGATTATCTCAATGATGAAGGCATTGGAAACAGTATTTATCATGCCGAAAGTAAAGCATTAGGTTTTGACAACATTTTTACACGGTAAGGAATCCCAAACTTTAAATTTGAGTTTTAGTATTTGTAAATAATAAAAAAAAATAATTGTGGAACAATTGATTAAGCTTTTATTTTCTTATTTTTATCTTAGTTAAAATTTGACTAAAATATTGTTTAAATTTTTCAGTTAAAAGAATGAATTAAAATATAGAAAACTAAGCCCAAACGTGTATTTAGAAAATAAAAAAGGGTTAAACCAAGAAAAGAAAGAAACTTTTTTGAGTTTAAGGATTCAGTTCTCATCAACAAAAGCTAAAATTAAAACTTCAAATATTCTATCAAATTGTGGTGGTTTTTTTGTTTGTTCTTGTTTTTGTTTTTTAATTATCAAAATTAAAAAAACAAAACAAAACAAAAACAAACAGTTGATTTCTCCAAGTGTTTTCTTTAAAAGCAATTTGCTATCGATGCAAAGTGATATTAATAAATCCATTTCTTATCATCACTGACGGACTATTGCAAAATTCCTGATTTTTATATATTTTTGATCTTTGTCGACCTAACATCCGAATTCGAAGGAGTTGTTACTAAATATCAATTTTGTTGTAATAAGAAATTTCTTCTACTGGTAACATAGAGATGAACTATAAGTTCTTGTTCCTTACCTTCAACCGTCATCTATCGTTAGTAGATTTACATTCTTCAAGAAATGACCTAAGATCAACTCAATTCACTTTTATTTGAAATTAGATTTTTAATTAGAAGTTAACAGTTTACATAGGTCTTTGTGTGGATTATACGTTTTGACAGTTTAGATCAAGCATTGATTAAGTTTGAGAGATTTGTCTTCAAGAACGTTCCTTTATCTTGTAGCCATTGGTCAGAAGATTATCTTCGTCAATCACTTGGTTGTCAGCTGAAGAAAAGTCTCCAGTTCTTTTCCAGTCTCCACAATTATTTCAGCAAAAAAACTTTGAACCAAATGTCTTTAAGTCTTTATCTTCTTAGAGAAGATCTTAACTCCGTCTGCATTGGTTTGGATCTTAGGTAAAACAGACAGCCTTTATAGGAGAATCATGGAGGACTTATGAAACTCAATAGGAAGTTCTCAGACTTCTTTGTAACTAATCTAGAATTAAACCTTCGATCTGATGTAGTGAAACTCCATCATCTCTTATCCCTCCACACTGATTCAATAGAAAAAAAACCCCTGAACGTTTCCATCGTCTTTTATAGTAGGCTACTGACATTATCGGAGGATCTTTTGCTTATTCGTTGCCGTAACTGTCAATCTTCACACTTCAATCTTTCTTTTTCAAAGCCACTGAATCTTCCTTTTTGAAGTGCTGTCGTCGCCTGTACCAATACGTCATCATCCAAATTTTTTTTAAGGATTCTTTTTTGTTGCTTTCCGTTTTTCGGACGAGTCTGAAAAATCAAGGATGTGCCTGAAGAATCGGAGAAGAAACACAACAACAATATGTATTTATATGAACAATAAGCTTATATCTGAGATAAAAGCTGCTCCAAGAAATGGATAACAAATGATTTACTGAATAATTACGTGTATTGAAATGGATTAACCAAGACAGAAAAGGCCAGACACACAAATATTAATTCACTTAAATTAATGATGATCATAATTACAGACGTGACGTTTCGATTTGATTTACTGTACTTATTGTATTTCATTTTCATCATTTCTACAACCAAAATCAAAATTTTCATAAAGATATTAAATTTACAATGGAAGAAGAAAAAGATAAAGACCTAGGTTTTCTTGTTGTGATGCCGAATAAAATGGATAAATATTAAAAGAAAACGAAGATTACAGAAATGATCACATACTAAACATTAATGAGAATTGATATAGCTACAAATGATTCGATCAAAAAGAAGTACAAAATAAGAAAACTCTACTCAGATAAAATAACAATCCAGCAACATTTACTGACAGTGAAATAAAAAAAAAATAATCAATAAATTTTGAATAAAGGCAGTGAAAAAGTACAAAGAAAAAGATACTTTGGTCCTGTAATAATAAATCCTAAATACTTAAATGCATTTATGAAAGAGTTAAGGTGATATTTCAATGAAATTGTAAGGTCAAGCCAAAAATTTGTTAAGAAAAAAGGTTATACATCAGATGGTAAAACCCAAATGGTAGTTAAATACAAAAATCAATGTGGGTGCTGCCAAATGTTTTACGTAGGAGGAACAGGGCCGACTCTTAAGGCCGGTTTCTCCAAATAGTATTAGTATTAGCTCACGTCGCAACATAATTGGACTTAATCCAGATGAAGTTTTTGGGAGAAATCGACCGTTAAAGAACGCCTCTAAGATCACACCCAATACTTAAGTGAATGATCGAAGATTTTATTTAAAAATGCCCATTGTCCTTATGCCCATATAAATTTTAACTGTTGAAAAAATAATAGAAGTAATATTTATTAGAAATACTATCTAGAAAACATAAATTAAAATAAAGTCTTAAAAGTAGAAAATTTTACTTTGTACACATCATTCAAAAAATAATTCAGAAATATTTCAAATCAAAAAAAAAAAAAATTAATGCAATTGAACCTTAAGTTTTTAAAGATCGATTGTAAATTTTCTCAACATTTTCCAATATGCAATATTTCTGATATATTATTGGAAGCTAGATCATTATTATCACTATTAATAATCCACGCGATAATCTTTATACCTCGATGGTAACTATTGTTAAATTGTAAATTTTTTTTGAAAACATTTTGAAAAATAAACAACGATTTTTGCTTCGAAAATTAGCTTCCAATGAATATTTTGGAAGAGTTATGGATTGTTTTTCTATTCTAACAGTATTATTTACTTAAAGTAAAAATATTTTTCACAATAAGTCATATACCAACACTTACAGTAGATTCTACAGCAAATGCTTATCTGGGACTTTCTTTGCTAATGTTTGAACTAAGTTGAAAAAATTGGTAGAAAAAGAAACCCAGTCGGAACAAAATGAAACAAACTGGTAATTAAAAAAAAACAAAAAAGTCTTGGGAAATAATCGATACAAATACTTCATATGTCTGCAGTCTCTCGTAAGGTGACGTAATGCGCTTGTATTCATTCTCTTGTATTTTTTCTAATTTTTCATAATCATAATATATAAATGATTCTCCAAGAATTTTCTCTTCGTATAAACTGCAAAGAATTGTTTGCAAAATCACCAGATCTTATGATTTAAACTTCCGATTTTGAATTTATAGTCAAATACTACTGTAGGAGTCTTCCAGAAAGTAAATCTCTGGATTCAGAAGCAATCTGGTTAAGTTATCTGGTAGCACAGATGATGTAATAATCATCTAACTTCAGTCAGGGACTTGAGAAAAAGTTCCAGACCCGATAACAAAAGATAATCTCTGAGCTTCAATTACTTGAGTGATATGTTTGGTAGAAATTCCTAAGAGAGAGAAATGAAAAATTGGCAATTGTTCTTCTACACTAGAAACTACATAAGTGATTTACTTTACTACGATATCAACTGATGAGATAGAACTTCTCCAATTATAGTATTTTCAACATCCTGTGCATTTATTATCAATGTTCGGTTCATTTGTTTTTTTTTAATTCGATTCTAACAACAGTAGTTAATTGCTTAAGATTGTTGATTGACTTTTCCTCTTTAAGAAATGAGCTTCTCCTTCTTTGAAGAATGCCGCAAATTCAGATATCAGCTGATACTTTGCCTTCTTTGAGTTTCCAGCGTATTTTTACGTTTCTTTTTTCACATCAAGAGCGATTAGCAGAACCTACTCCTCCACAACTCACCTCTTTCCCATTTTCCTTCTGATGTTTTTATTGGCAACTTCTTACGATTCTCTGATTTTCCAAGGAGACGCATTGATTTCTGGGCCAATATTTCCCAAAATTACCACAAATGCTGTGAAAACGAAGCATCTGAAGCATTTGCATTAATCAAAGGAACCCTTCTTTCATTCAGTTATCGGTTGTTTCAGTGGCAGTAACCTTAATAAACAAGCAATTACCAATCAGTAGCATCTAATCCAAGGCCACAATCAGAGCCACGAGTGGACGAAGAGGAAGAAGCTGCAAATGCTTGGGAATTGGAATCCCCTCAACTCAGGGGGTTGGCACCAGTCGACTTTTTTTTTTTTCCCCTTTTAGGATCGCAGTTCCCTCTCGTGCCTAGATGATGAGAAGATTCACCGGTAGAGGTCACTCATCAATCACATGATATCTTTTCTCGCAAGACATTCCCACCCTCGCAATTCCCAAGTGACGTCACAGTTGGTGTGGGTACAAAAGAGAAGAAAGATACAATCCAGACTTCCACAAGTCGAAGCTACTGGAAATGAAGGATTCAACGAACAGATGGGTCATCATTCATGGAATTTAAAAAAAACAAAACAAATACAAACACTGGCATTTTAAGTTCATGGGTTTATTATTTTTTAGCATTAGATCAGCGTAATAAGCATCCCAATGAAATAAAGTGTTCAAAATATTAGTAATAAGTCTAGGTTTGGACCTCTTGATTGTTATCATGATAATTTGCTTCACTGTAATATTCATTTTATAAAACTTTTTAAGATTTACAAATTACAGAAAATATTCATTGGTCTCCAACTTGTTTATGTTAAGATTTATGTTCAGAGGTTTAACGTGTGCGAAAATATAACTAATATGAATATTGGATAATAAAAACGACACACATATACTTTACTTTAACTTAGCTTACGAAGTCCTGAGCAGTCCACTGCCGGTCGAAAGTGTCCTGTTTGTGTAATGTATTCTTTATATATTTTATATAGTTTAATATATAAGTTCTTTCCTAAACTATGTGTGTCGTTTTTATTATTCAATACTCATATTTGTTATGATTTGTAAAAGACATTTTTAAAATTTCTAATTTGATTAAGAAACAGAACAGTGATAAAAGGTTCTTAAAAACAATTTTTGCAAATTCACCTTAAACTTTACTGAAACTGGAAGTAAACTGGAAGTAAACTTTGAAACTGGAAAAGTTTACTTCCAGTTTCAATCTTTTGTTGCTCTAAATAAAGAAATAAAAATTCAGTCAAAGGACTTTAAAGACAGAGAAATAGGAATTAACTGAAATATGAGATTACAAAATACGGGAGCGGCCAAGAAACAACATCAAAGAGAATGTTTCGGTCACGTGTTTCATTAAGAAGCTCTTTCCAGAGTATTCGTAACATTAAAGAAGCCGTGGCTGTCGCCTTTTTTTTTTATTTTGTAAGTTTCCACATTTCAGTGTTTCTTTGATGCTTTGATCTTCTTCAGAAGATTTCGGTACAGAATGTGAAGATTTAATTCCTTTACACTTTTAAGGTTCTCTCTCTGTGTTTTAGACATTTTGTAAACCGTGATTCTCACATTGTTCCCCATTCGTGAATAACATATCATCATAAATAGTCCATTGAGATTTGCATATTCACGCTTTATATCAGAAACATTCTAATGAGAGTTGGAGTTTGGAATTATCGATAAGCATTTGTCTGAATGTCAATCATCGATTATATTTTATTTTCCCCCGGGGGTTCATATCCATGTTGTTCCAATTAAAAAGATGTAAGTCGAAGGCAACTAAATAAGGTTTTTGAAAAAAAAAAAGAACTTATTAATTGTAGTACTTTTACTTATATTTTTATATATAGTCTACTTTTAGTTATTTATTTATTTTTTTCACTGAAATCTCAAAACATTTGTATTTTATGACATGGTTTCTGTGTAAAGGATTCTATTTTATTCTGATCATTCAAGATCTCTTTCCACTTTTTTCCCTCGTAAATTTTGTTGGGGAGGGGGTGGGGGTAAAGGAAAGAAGCAATTTATGAGTTCGATTCATTCATAAGATTTAAGAAGTTCTCAATTAAGTTTCATTTCAAAATTAAAAAGCTTTAAAATTAAGGAAAATTAAGTTGTTAACTTTGATCTTTTGAGTAATTTATTTGAGTCTCATTTATAAAAAATTTATTAGCGACCCATTTGGGAGCTATTGATTTGTCCTGTCCGTCCGTCCGTATCTATCCACCCTAACAACTCCCGAACGAAGGTCGGATCGACAAACAGATTTCACCATCGTGTTCAGAGGTCCAAACAACGAAGGAATATTTATTTTCAGGGTCAACGCCCCCCCCCCCCATGTTGGAGATATTTGGCATTGTTTTCATAGGATTTCCACTATTAGCTTATATGCTAGAAATGTAACCACTTCATTTCAGCTGTCAGCTACAGCTTGATGGTTAAGGTCTCGGACTCAGATACTGAAGTTTGTCGGTTCAAACACGTATATCTTCCCCTCTTTTTTTTCCGAATTTCCGCGTGTTTTTTTTATTTTATTTTCCTAATTTTTTTTTTTTTTTCATATCTTTTATTTATTTTTCCTTTTTCTTTCTTTTTTTTTATTATTTTTAATTTTTTATATTATTTATATTATTATGGGTCACCCTTAAATTTATGCTTTAGCACAAAATTCTATTCAGTCATTTATAGGAAATAACGTAAATATAATATTACTATTTCTCAACTATCTAGTAAAAAAATAATTTACATTATCGTTATCACAATTACACAAAGCGAAAGATTCCATTAAATTAGCCACGAAGATTGAGGACAATGAGAAATAAATCCTTTGGAATTACTCTTCTATTTGTGATTTCATCTAAATTAGGATCTAATACATCTGTAATTAAAAAACAATTAATATTTTAGCCCAAATAATTTGTTTTCGTGAGAATTGTCGAATAGTAAATAATAACCAGGATATCAAATTAAATTAACAAATAAAGCTAAATTACAAGTAAATTCTTTTTTTTTATTTTTTCATTTCGCTGAGGTTTTTGATCTGAGGTTAAAGTGAAAAACAAAAAATCAAATTATAATGAATGATAATGAAGGATTATTTTTTATAATTATAAGGAGATGAAATGTTCGAGGCTTAATTTAGATTGACAATAATTCTTCTGGGGACCTCCCACAGAGAACAGAACGTTTCAATGGATGAACTCTCAGTGGGTTTTCGATCCCATTCAGAATTCAATCTTTTTCTAAACTTACTGAAATTATACAATAAAAATGTTATCTTAAAAAAATTAATTAATTAGGGTTTATTTAGTATTATCAGGCTTCTAAAATTTTGATATAAAAACTACAGCTGGTGCCAACTCTGAAACAGCAACGAAATTATTCATTATATTTTTCCCTTTAATTCTTAATCCATGGATTTAATTCAAAATCATTAGAGCTCAGAATTCCCTTTATGAGATTCATTTAATAAAAACAAAAGTCAATATTATAAATTATAATATAAACGAACCCAATTCAAACAATCAGAAGATGTAAGTTTAATTTACTTTTCATTTAGATAAAAACCTTCTCGAAAATTTAATGCAAACTAATTTTAATTTTTCTTTTATAAATATTAAAAGAAAAAGAAAATTAAAACATTAATTTTGTTCTTTCATTGGAATATTCTAGTAGATTCTAATTTTAGTATTTCAAATATAATAAGTTTGAGTATTTCTCTGAAAGCTTTTTATTTTTTTTTAAGATATACCAGCAAACAACTGAATTACAATGTACTCATCGTTTGTACATTCATATGTTGATAACGTGTAACAAAAGGTCATAAAATTTCTCTTTAAATTACTGTAATCGCATCTTATCCAGATATAAAAAGTGTGTTTTATTATATCTGGAACACGAATTTAAATATTTCGAAGAAAAAAATTAGGATACCGAATTATTATATTTATATGAAATGTCATTACTACAAAAGTTTTTAGTTAAAATTCACAAACATTAGAAATTATCGAAATAATTATCCAACCTTAAGTTTTTCGATAAATAAATAAAAATAAATAAAATACGTAAATAAAAATAGTAAATACCATAATTTTTTTGAAATCAAGAACAGAAACTAGTTATTCCAGACGAAGTAACAAAAATAAAATATAATCAAAAAAACACATGAACAATATTACCAATTGTATTTATAATTTTATCATTTCTATTTACAAAACAAAACCGAATGGAGATTGTTGAAAACTATTATTAATTAATCTGATTTGAATGTGTTTAATTATAACCCATGTACGGTTGTAACTTCTGTACTTTCTTTTTAAGTTTTTACTAACATATAAATTCGCTAATTTACAACTTTATATGTTTTTAATATTGAATTTTGTATTCTGTGCAAATTTCAACTGCTTGAAAGATTCTTAATTTTATTAATAAAATGCTGTCAAAAAAAACCCCAGTAGATTTATTGTTGCCGTGTGATTTTTGACTGTTAATTTATCTAAGGTTCCCATTCATCAGACAACCTTTTCAAAAAAGGAAAGAAATGACGGAAAACGGTGGGTTCCGATGAGTTGAGAATGGATTTAGAGCATGAAAATATTTAGTCTACAAAGTCAAGAATATAAAAGACAGTCCTTTTTTTGTTTTTTCTTAATTAATTAACCTTACTAATCCGCCTTCGGTATATATTGTGGAATAAGGCTGAAATACGGCATATTGCCCGCCTACTACAGTACTTACATTAATTTATTGCTATTTAGTTTATTAAATTTTACTAAAATTATTATTATTTTTTCTACTTCATTATTTTTTTTTGTCCTTATTTTCTTTCGTTAATATTGTACTACATTTAGAATGACTGCAGAGGCGACACTTTTTAGTTAATTTTAGAGATTTTAAATCTATTTTAGAATCAGTAATCAGAGAAAATTAAGTATTCCGTTACAACTCATCAATGACGCCCGGATTACTTATGATCCAATAATACATTTCAGTTTGCATTTCGCGATCTTAATAGAGAAACTGTATAGGAGATTTAATGAATAGAATGATAGATTTTGCTGTGTTTTACTAGACTGTAAGAGGAAATGTTTTTACCAGTTCCAAAGTCATAGCAGATTCAGACAAGAAAACAAGAGATCCATTTTTAAGAAATAAACTCGTAATTTCAGAAGATCCACAAACTATTCATCGGATTTATCATAAAAGTCTTCTGCTTAGAGCTGCCAGGACCTTAATCAATACTAAAGGATTAGAGTCTATTCCTGTATCTGAATCATTTACGATTCCTAAAGGTAAAGAATTAACTCACATGATGGAAATGAGAAGGCCTTCGTATTCCATTTCGGGAATTTGTATCACATCTGATGATGATTCCAGAAGTGGATACGAAAGACCATCACCATCACGTGGTTTCTAGGATTGCTTCAATTTCAGTAAATACACCCACAGTAACATCACAATTGAAACAACAATGAATTAATCCACTGATCTCTTCAGACTCCAGGATTGTTTTCAGGAATTATTATTTCGTCTTTCGAAAGCAGAACTATTGTAGCTACCTGGGTTTGACTGTTCCCCATTACTCACCCAATTGTCACCTGTTGTTTTCCGGCAAATCCCTACATTTCTCTGTACAATATAAATTATATTCATAATGTCAGTCAAATTAGAAGGAGCAGAGGATTTAGTACAACAGAAGTCGAGATGAAAGTTAACTTTTATGTTGGGAATTCGTTTATTGATGTTCAATGTCTTCAACATCTGCTGCAAATAAATTTTGGTTCCATTTTAATGAACTACTTTTGAGTTTATTTCAGTTTACCAATGAAGTACATTTTGAATTGAAAAACAAAATAATTGAACACACGTAAGTTGGAATCAACGTTAATATCTAAGTACCTTATTTTCAGAAAGAAAAAGTCCCTTTTAGATTAAAGTTCAAATCTATTATCAATTTTTCGAATATTTCTAAAGACCGACCTCAGATTTGTTCAGAATTTGTAACATCCAGAGAACAACTAAGGTGAAAAGATATTTCTTATATCTCTTAAAGAAATAGAGTATATTAACTACATTGACAGACCTTGGAACTTATGTTAATCTTTCAACTCAAGAAAAATGCTTTGAATATTTTATTCTAATTCCTTTGAATGTAAGGAAGGAGAGGAGACAGGATCCTCAATATTCTTGTGCAGGAGTTCCAGAAGAGAATAGCAACGGATCTTACTTTTATATTCTATTTATTTCTACTAAAAGTATATTTAAAGTATGTCTTCAATTACAGAAACATTTTGAAAGTCATCAAATCTGAAATATCTGAATTAATGAGCTTAAAAAGATTTATGTAGCGATAAGATACCAATAACATACTGAAAATAGTCTGTTAGAAATTACAAAGCAATATTTCTGAGCAATCTTTCTCGTCGTGACCTGACTTGAAACTCTGTTTCGATCAGACATCAAAAAAGAAAGGGAAAAAAGATCTTCTCCGAAGGGTCTGAGCTGATGGATGCCAGTTGAAAGCTCTTCCTTGACTCCACGTTGCATCATTTGTGTCAGAGATGACAGCATCTGATGACATCTTAATAGGAGCTTCTCCATCAACATTCTGTTTATCAGTTTGTTGTCTTATTCGAAAGTTATTAGGGAAAAAAATAAAGAAAGCATCGTAGATCATCGAGAATCTTCCATTGTTTGATTCATTTACGATGTTAATATTTATCGGAAGGGAAATCAGTACTTATAGTTATAACTACATTTTCAGATCTCTAGTACAAGAATGAAGGCCAGAACTTATTCGCCTTTAATCCTAGCAACGATTCTGATCTCTGTCTCATGGAGGTGTAATTGCGGTCAGGATTGTTTTAATGGAGAAATAAAACCATCGAAACTAATGAAAAAATAAAGAAAGCTACACATTTCACTGTTATTTATTTAGAAGGCCAAGTTCCCAGTGAATAATTTGTCTGCACTGGTTGACTTGAGTGATAAATGATTGGAATGTGGTTTGGATGACAGGAGGGAGGATAACGTTGCCAACAGCTCCAAAGAGACTCATGAGGAACGACTGATCAATTCAATGACTGTCTTCAATTTGAAACCCAACGAATCCAATCAGAAATCAATCAAAAAAAGTAAAAAAAATTAGAATCCTAGAATATATTGTTTCATGCAAAAAAGAAACACTTAATTTTCAAACAAACATGAACTTCAAATACCTTAAGCGTAATTCCAAACTATTTGAAGCTGTTTAATGTGCAGATGTAGTAAGAATGACCAGACTGCACTGTCAATAAAAGGAATTTTAAAAATACAAAAATAGTGACAGTTTCGAAAGCGTGTCTCTTCATCGGACTAATTCAAAACTCATTTGGCTGAAATTGTATCGCTTTTATATCAACCTTATAATGATTCAGTGAAAATACATTAATTTCATGTTTGTTTGTTTTTTTATTAATGACAATACGTTTCTTTCTTTAAGGATAGAATACGCTACATTACTAAAATCGCTCCGATGATGAAGAAATTTTCCAATTTTTGTTTTAATTTATCTTTAAAACGCTTTTACTTAGATTGCATTTTTCTTGTCTACTTACCCATAATCGTTATCAACATCTATTGAGACAAAACAATTAAAATAACGAAATATTTTAAATACAACAAGTAAAAAAAGAAATTAAATTAAATTCATTAGGAAACCTGGGAATTGGAAATCGGAGAAGTAGAGGATTATAGAATTAATTATGTATACGAGGTTTGAACAGTTTTGTTCTGTTTATTTTATTGTGAACATAATATTTTCTTGGCTTTCTTAAACCTGGAACTGTGACCTTTTCATTCATTGTTAATCATCGTCTGAATCAAGTTTTTCTTCTTTTCTATTTAACCCCTCTTTTCCATCTGGAAAGTTTTTATTTAATTATTTTTTTGAATAATCATTATCTTTTCTCAATATATTATAAGTGATTTCCTTGTGTTTGCTGTATTAATTTTGAATTGCGATTTTGTTTAATATTCATTTTGTTTTATAAACTCATTCTTTATAAATAAAAGTTTTCAGATAAATTATTCCATTTTGGAAAGGAAAGATAAATTCCAAGTGAAATTACAATCACAGAGAATAATAGAGTTTCAATTGGTAATAAATAATAATTTTTTGTATTCACTAAATTTGGTGAAATGAGTAAGTTCAGAGTTTGAAAGACGAACTGGAAATGATCATTATTTTTTTAAGAATTTCGCAAACAATATAATAATAATTTGCTTTTCACGTGCGTAGAATAACTGCTGAAATTAAGGTCGAACACACTTGAATTTTAACAAAACTTTATACAAAAAACTTAAGATAATGCATACATGTTTCGATAGAGTACGTAGGTCTATCTTTCTCAATGCGAATACAGCAAAAACACAGGACTGAGGTTATATAATAAAGCAGGTAATTAGAATATTAAGTTCTGCTAAGGAATCCCATTACATTCCCCTACGATTCTATAGTAGAACTTAATATTCTAATTACCTGTTGTATTATATAACCTCAGTCCTCAGTTTTTGATGTACTCTCATTGAGAAAGATAGACCTACGTACTCTATCGAAACATGTATGCATTATCTTAAATTTTTTGTATAAGGTTTTGTTAAAATTCAAGTGTGTTCGGCCTTAATTTCAGCAATATAATAAAAACATTATATTATTATTATATGTTTAATAAATAATAAGAAAAGTGCTGGAATGACTTCAAAATGAAACTGCAAATGAAATAAAATAATAGAAATGAAAGAACTGAAGGAATATAAAATAGATTAAGACTGAAAAGACTCTGTTTATAAATAAAAGCAATGCTTATTTTAACACTTCTTTTATTTTCATTCAAGACGTCATCGAATGAAATAATATATCTAGTTATGGGCAGTTTCTTCTTTGTAGAGTCGTTCAAATAAATATCTGTGTCTTCATCCACCTGCCATTTTAGTTCATATGGGCTTCGTATCCCACGAAGCTTGATTGAACAAAAGGAACAGAAATTGGCTCAATATGATTATCCAGACATCATCTCTGTCATGCTTGCATAAAGTCTGATTTTCTCAGCTGTGAACAATGATACTAGGTTTCATTTTCATTACAGGCTTTACTCTTCAAATTTGTTTATCGAATAAAACAGAAAATCTGAATACAAAAAAAAAAAAAACGTAACTATAACGAAAGAAAGTTGAAATATATTCCTAAAAATCGGATTGTTTCATGAAGATCTCTAAAACTTACATTAATAATAATAATAATATTCTAGGAAGTAAAACTGTCTGGTGAAAATTAAGTAATTAAAAAGTACTTGATAAAATCTCAAATTTCATTCCACTTATTTGCTTTTTTTCTCTGTGCGATGCTTAACAGGTGAGATTGCAGTTATTAAACAAACAAATCTTTATCCGATCCTAACTCAGCTCTTAAACAATGGATTGAAAAGAAATACGTTGCGAAGGTTTCATGGCTTTTGTAAATTTGAAAAACACTTAATTGTGCATAAAAAAAAATCGATAAAAGATTTAAACCATTTGAAAAGATGGAAAAGTTAAGGATGGACTGAACGTCTTCCAAGATTTCTGTTTCATATCCTTACATTACCTTCAAGCAAATAAAATACTGAAAAAAAAAATAATTAAAGATTGCATCAAAAGGAACGAGGGAAAAATTTATTCAAGGAAATATCAAAATGTCAAAAGTTTTGTCAAGAATTATTTAAATTTGCTACTTTTTCAATTCTCTTCCTAATAATTATCAGTAATTCCTCTGGATTTTACTTTTTATTTCAATTCAAATCTTTTTAATTACTAAGTGATAGTCATACTTTTATTCAAACTTTACTTTTTTAATTAAGTTATATTAAAATTAATTTCTTGATAAAGGCCTAAATATTAATAACAAGATTTGTTACCTATTTTATTAACAAAGTGTCAAATAAAAATTCCATATATATTCGATCAAATATGGAATTATTTTTTAACATATTAATGCCATACATGATGTAATTGTAATTTTATCTAGGAACTGATCGCGTAGATGATTTCGTTTTGCAACGTATTCATAATGAATTCAACATTTCCTATTACTTTAGGTTTTTATAAGTTACTATTAAGACTCAAAGGAAAAGAGTTCATTATGTTTACTAATATAATTACAGAGATAGTAATGAAGAAAAAAGGTTATCAAAGAGATCAAGGGGATGGAATGGCTAATTGGAAGGATATTTTTAATACTGTTTTCCATAACTTTTTATAATGTCGTAAATAACTTCCTTAATACCGGTATTTATTTTTAGCATTGTTTTGATAATTCTTCAAACGTTTAGCAATGAGTGCACAGTAAATAAAAGAAAAGATTGATTTAATATTAATGTATAGAAGAAGAGTCAGATCTCTTATTAAAATAGATGAAATTATAGGATTTTAGGCTCGTACTAAATAAAGCCATTTCACTCCTTGTCTCCAAGAATTCAAATACTTTTCTATTCGATAAAAAGATCCAAGTTTGATAAGTATTTTGCGATTCTTCTGCTGCTAAAAGTAAATCAATGAATAAAGGTTCAGTGAATATAAGACAAACAACAATGTCTTCACAATGTCTTTATCCTTTCGATTAAAATACCGTTCGTACCATAATGTTAATCGCTATAAAAATACAAAAATTAAACATAAATTCTGTGAAGCATAAATTAACTATAACTTTTTATAGTAAGCGAATAATACTATATTTTAAATATTTTAAATGGAGCTAAAAATCCTAAACGGGAAATAAGTTAAGAAGGATTCATTTGAAATGAAGTTATTTACTTTAATTTTGAAACAAACTAAGAATAAGTTTGGGTTTTTAATATTATTTATTATTTAATTCTGTTGTTTTAAATGTTGTTCAGTGATATGTTTGTTGTTACATATATGTTTTACTTTACATAAATATTCAAATTATAAATACATCTTACCAGAAAGCCTGAAATGTAAATCTTTAGGTCAGTGCTGAAACTATTTCTTAACTCATGATATTGGTTTTATTATGATTTTAATACAAAGACTATTATAATAAACAGTTATTAATCAAACAATCACCTAATGATCCGATCGGAAAACCACTTAAGATCGTTCAGATCCATTTCAACAGATGAGAGAAATGCCAACTATTCACTTGATAACGAGCGAATAACAGTAGAGATCTTTTATGGATTAAATGCAATGAATATTTGAAATTCCAAACATACAATCGCCTGCTGTGATTCAGGACTAAAGCGAATATCGTTTTAACAACTTGTATTCAATTCATCTTCGTTCATTAGATAAATAAAACAATTTTACTTTTACATTTTCCTACTCATAGTTTTCGAGTACTTACTATTTAAAATAAAATAAAAAGGAATTATTTGAATTGAATACACTGTCCAACTATTGTTCCATTTCTGGAATTTTGATTTTTGCCACCAGATGGCGATTAAATCGTCACTGCCAAGAGTCGAATTCATGTTTGGCATGGATATGAAATTGTCTTGTAGTCCTTCCCTCTCTGAGCTGCTACATATGGTAAACTCACAATATTTAAAGAAGAGCATAAAAGCTACTGGAATATAATAGTTTAATGAACTTTCAATATGAAATAAATATTGGTTACAGAGAAAAGCAGTATCCAACAAGAAGTTATTTTGGGGATGTTAAAGTTCAAATATTCGCCTTAAAGTTTGCAAATGAATAGAAACTTTCTTTTAAGTAGAAGAAAATAAGTTTCACTTCGATAGGAACAGTTTGTACTAATAACAGTAGGTTGTCCGCAATTTCATATCTTACACAGATAGTTTCCGTTGTAAGAATAAACTAGTGTTTATGATATTTGAATAGGAATGTGTCTTCCTAGTTTTCTACTTCTTCTAAGCTACTTGAACAATGTATAGCGCGAAGTTGCGTCTGACTAGAAGGATCAAACGGTATCCAACGAAATGTTTTGCTTCCAACAAAATGACCGAGAATCCAACCAATAAGAGTGAAAGACTGAAATACGTCACTGGTGACATCGTGTCTAAGACTCAACTTCAGTTCTCCATTCAACTGTATTGAAAACCATCTTAAACTTAGTCTTGCAATTATTAGATCACCATTCGACAAGAAACAATCGTTACATTGAAATACATTAATTAGAATAGTTTAGAAATCATTCTGCTGAAGGATTTTCGAACGGTATTGACTGACAGTGACTCCTCCAACTCTGTTAAGCAAGCAGCGAAAAGATTTGAATTTGATAATTATTGTAGTCTTTAACATGATAAAATCCACATTCAGAAATTCAAAGAAATATAGCAACCTACATCCTAAGTATTTTGTTTTTGAATTTTTTCCTTTTCTTAGACATAATTCTTCCATTCTTTACTAGCAAGCGATCAGTAATCCCCGAATTCCATGCGAACAACAGCCGATGATGTTAAAAAATCTTTTTTTTTTTAAATACCCTTGAAATATATCAATTCAGCTCATTAAAAGCGTAAACGTTATTTTCTGTAGAAAGATAATTACAGTGATAACAATTTCCTAATTACTCTCATTCAGCTCATGTGAAGACAAAACGCGCTACCTATAGAACTTGAAAGTGTGCAGAACGTCACAACTGGTGTTCCAATGTTTCACTCTAATTGGTTTTCGAGACCAATAGTTCGTTGGCAATAGAATGCCAGAATAGACCAAGATCGACCCTACAAAAGGCATTTCCGAACATCATGCCACTGTCGCTTGCAACCAAAGTTGACGTGACAAGTATGTTTTGTGGCAACGTGTTCGCTTGGATTTTCATAAATTTATAAAGTATAAAAATCTAATCTAAATTGAATCAACGGCAATTTTAAAAAATAGCCAAAGCTATGATTTTTAGAATCAAAAGCTCTGAATTATTGAGTTTATGCAACTTAATGGCAACGGTTTTCGTCTTTAATTCCCTCTGTACTAAATATCAATATGTACTCATTATAGATGGTCCAATAAGTTCTAAAATCAATAGGAAGCCTTACATTTTATAGACTCAGTCTTCTAATAAAGTTTCAGCTTCCTAAGATAAGTGTTTTTTTTTTCCCTTGATTTCGGATGGAAAGGTTCTTTTTTCAGATTTAAGGTTAGAGGTTACTTGATACACGCCATTAAAAGAAGCAATTTGCCAAATGTCCAACTATCTTAAAATCCCCTTTTCTAACTTATTTAAAAAATATTTCACTTTTGATAGTTTTTCTTAATTAAGTGAAATAAACTCCTAGTGACGGTAAATGAATTTCTATTGAGCAGAAGATGAATGAAATTGATCGAAGATATTAATCTTCTAATTGGTAAATATCTAAGGATAAAAACAAAACAAAATAAAAGACTATCACTACTAGTATTTCTCGATGTTTATTGAAAAATATATTTATCTCCAAAAAATTAGATTTTCTGAATTTACATCCAACATCAGAGAGAGCAGCTGTGAATGAATTGGAAAACTTCAACAGAAAATTCAAATTCACCATTTTCCTTTTGCAATCAATTAAAAATGTTTTGTGATTTTATTCTTGAGTAAAGCTACGAAATAAATTCCAATAAAACGATGTTTGTTTCTGTGTAGAAGTTTTATGATAGCAATAAATTCTTAATGACTTTAGGAAACAATGTTTAAGAAGTAGTAATGTACGAAATATTGGAGATTAATTTCACTGTCAATTGAAAAAGCCAATAAATAAAGAGAAAATGACCGTGGATAGCTTTTATTGTTGTTCTAATCTTCTTTTGCATTAGATCAAAATTTTGGAATATTACAAAAGTGAGATTATAATGAAAGTATTGAAAGGGGTGCGGAAGGTATGGAAATAAAACACAGTTTAGAAGTCACAGGTTGCTTGATGATTAGTAGGGTTGTTACGTTTTCAGCAATAATCGTATAATTAATAATAACAAGACATGTTTTATATTGTTTTGGTTTCTTTTATCAATTTTCTTGGAGTGGGGGAAAGAAAGGAAGTTCCAAACAAAATGATCATTTAAAAGTACTTCGTCTGAAATAATTGTATTTTTAAAAGTGTCTTGAATATTGTAAGATATATTTATAGCATTTAAGGTTTATATTTGAATAAGGAACTAATAGTTTATCAGAAAATATAAGAAAAATAAGAATTTTTAAAAAGTTAGTTTATGATTTTATTTTTTAAATTAGAAGCTAAACGACAAGAACAAAAAAACAAACCGTGAAAGAGTAAGTCTTTTACGATGAATATTTCATTTCTATATTCATTTGATGAATAGAAAAGTAACTGAATGTGGAGTTTTGAAACCTAAGGATTCCAATAGACGACATTAAGGCTTCTGTTCATAGAATAACGAAATCATGCTAAGGAAAATCAGATTTAAGTTACAGTTGCTGTTCAAAACAAATAAAATATGTATTTTTTAAATAAGCCTAAACTATCTACACACAACAGATCAATATTGTACAGTTCTTTCACGTAAATATCTGAATATAAACTAATAACTGAAAGAA
Organism: Thereuonema tuberculata; assembly: GCA_023159025.1. Lineage (NCBI taxonomy): Eukaryota > Metazoa > Arthropoda > Chilopoda > Scutigeromorpha > Scutigeridae > Thereuonema > Thereuonema tuberculata. Next base: position 28,603,022 of record JAFIDM010000007.1, on the reverse strand, counting down.
TCTTCCAACAATAATCTAAGTTTTCATCATTTTAAAAACAAACGTAATAAACGGGATTTGTTCTTCTGTTTCAGGTCAACTGTTGTGTTTTCTTAATTCTATTTTCTTCAGAAGCTTCAACAGCTTACTTTTCTTTTATTTTAACCAATCAATTTATTTTTATTTATTTTTTATTTTTTCCATTTGATAGAATTTCTATTTATATTTGTTTACAAAATGAACAGAAAAAATCTTATCTTCTAATTTTGTTTTTTTCATTTCTTATTTCCTTCTCTACCTTATTTTCTCATTGATACTAAAAAAAACTTCTTTTTTTTTTCACAGCTTGGATTGGTTTTATATTGTTTTGAATTTCACTTCCTTTGAATAGAAGAGATACAGCTACGATTTCATAAACATCATTGGAATAGTTTGATTTGCAATTATGTTATTAGTTACTTGTTTTTAATGCTCTTAAGCTCATGAAAAACCTTCGAGCATTTATCCCTTTTTAAAAATAATATCAATGTTTAAATGCAAACATATTTTCATTACAGCTGATTAGAATCATTCCTTGAATTCGATTAAGTTTGTCTTCATCAATCGATTAGCTACAACCAATAAGTCTCACAACAGATGACAGCACTATGTTGTGGCTGCTTTACACGCTCCCGAAAACTTGCCTAACGAGCTCAAATACATGCCAATTGCCAGTTGCTGCGGGCCGCTGTCGTATCGCTTTACCACGGGAAGATTGTTCAAGTCTCGTTTTGTTCTCGTTGAGATCGCGAGAACAACTGCGAGAACAACTGCCTTCGCCGAAGAGACAAACAAGATGATATTGCAGCTTTGTTTTGTAATTAATTCTCAACTCATTTCATTACAGAGATAAAGAAAAAGGAAAAAAAGGTACCAGAGGAAGAGAAGGTGGTAAATAAAGCCGTGGATTGAAAACACGAGCAAAGAATATCCAGATTTCAGCATGAAGTTAACACTACTGTAGTTATTAAATAAATTTTCTCGCCACCATGAGCGCTGGTGTCGACTTGCTTCTAATCTTTACTTGAATTTAGAACCGTTTCTATTTAGAGCAACTATAAGATTTTTCGAGCAAGTGAGAGTTTTTGGAGCCACTTGCCGCTTTCAGGCAAGGTTTCAAAAGCAGCCATTATAGGTGTGTTTTAAATGCCTTAAAAACAACTATTCCGTTCTATTCTATTTGAAGGAGTTTGGATTGCCGGGAACTCACCGCGGCCAAATTAAACCCAAAAATTAATAAAACAATAACAAAATTTGAAACATTAGCAAACCATCGAAGAACAAGACGAAATTCGGAAAGACACCATCTCTATTAAGATCCAAAGAAAACAAAATAAAAACAATCAATCATGAATTGAGCAAATGAATTGAGCAAAGACATCAGTTATTGATAAGAGAAATGTTTATTAGTTAAAAATTGCTCTTATAAATAACTTTTAACTCAACGTAATTCAATAGTTGTTTTTTATTCTTTCGCAAGTGAGTTTCCTTGAGAACTATAATATCTAGATATTTATAATAAGTTTACAATAACTCCTTCCTAGATACGACAATTGAGTTCTATCAATTAATCAGTAAATTTGAACGTCAAGAGTTTTTGTTTTTACTTGAGACAGAATACTTTTTATTTTTTTTTTGCCACAAAATCAAGAGATTCACATAACTAACTAATAGAATTTGAAATGTTTGTAATACAGTCTTGTACTGTGAATGTTATAAAACAAAATGAACGCCTTGGAGAAGGAGCCATTGAAAAGAGCTCTGGTCTCTTGTTTCCTATTCGTGTGGTCTCAGCTTCAAAGAATTGACATTGGCTTCTCTTATGAACACTGACTCACGAATAGTCTTGGATTTCATTGGTTTCCGATAGTAAAACGTCCCATATTAATACTGAAAGACCATTAACATCACTTAGTAATCCTTTTATTAGAGGAATAACTAGCAGAAAGAAATGGAAGAATTTACACTTCAATTTCAAAACTGACAAAGCCTTTGAAAAGTATCACATTTTAAAAATAATAATAATAAAAAAATATATATATTTTTTTAAAAAACTAAAAGAAAAAAAATGACTGTTTGTCAAGTGAAACCATTTTTTTTTTTGTATTTTTCAGAAAAACACTGAAAAAAAAAATCTTCAAAGAAACTTCAATTCATTTTTGAAGAATTGAATCTTCAAACATGATTAAACATGAAGTAAAAGAAAATAAATAAGATAAATTAATATTAACATTATAGTTTTTTTTTTTGTTTTTTTTTTTTTACCAAAGCTATAGAATGCTACGATATTAAAAGATTCATTATGGTTAAAGTGCAGAATACGGTACCAAGATATGTTGGACTATTCTTCCATGTTGTGACAAGATGGCTGTCTGGGCACCACTTTAAAGATGGCGGATAATGCCTTTGAATTTCCTTTGAATATGAATTAAAAAAATTTTTTAATGTAAACATCCAGGAGTGGATGATACCTCAAATAACCTACAGATAATCGTCACAGACGATTCGATCTAGCGCTTCGCGCCAACAGTTTGATCTCATACGATATAAAATTATTTTTAAGTTCATTTAATTGGAAGCCATGAAAATTAGGCTTACCGTATATGACGGCTTTTGTTTGCGGCAGATATATCGTTCTTATTATATCCAAAAAATGCTATCAATAATAATTTGTAGTTAGAATGAAGTTTCCATCGCCGTATGAATTTGGCCAAAAATCCTGGCACTTCGTAGCTGGACCCGTCATTTCAGCCTCCAATTGCATGCTCTCTTCAAATAAATTAGAACGATGGGTAAAGATCATGTATCCTTAAGCGGCCCATATTAGGAGATGTTGTTCTCTTCTCGCAAATTAAACTAAATCCATAACAAGAGTTATGTTGTTAATAAATAACAATTAAGTAAATCATTGTTATTTTAGAAGGATTAAACGACAAAACAAAACTGAAAACCTTAATTTTCAGTGAATTGTAATATTTTTATTAAAAATTTATTAATAAAAATATGCTGGTATACATTTGCTAACTTGCAAAAACACAAACTTTCGCTGTTCGCCATAGATTTTACATTTGTAATTCCAGCACTGAGAATAATTCTTCAGCTTACCATCCCTTCCCTTAACTAAATGCCTGAATCCATGTTGTCGATCATTGTTATTTAAATGTCATCATCTCATTACGACTGAATAGTCTATGAGTTGTGTTCTTGTGATATTCTAACCCGTCTAAAAATCTAAATCAGTCCATCTTCTGTTTTTATATCGAATGTCAATTCAATATCATATTCCTCATATCCTAATAATCATTTCTAAATAACGCCAGTCTAATCTTATACTATGACAATTTATTAATGATGTATCCTTGTAATTTGAAAGGTCACTTTGTTCCCGCATAATTAAAAAAAAAACCTCGCTGATTTTTTTTTTTGTCTGTTTATACGACGCCAAGGTGTGTTAAGTTTTTGGACTCTGTTCAGCCACAGTATTAGATCATTGTGAGATTGTTTACTCAAACGAGCAAAGCTACAATTAATTGCCTATTAAAAAAAAAAAAAAGGGAATCACGTGACCGATCGTCTTTGATTACTTTGAATGTGGGTGGTCTACACAAGTGGTTCCGGTTCATTTGCTCAATGGGTTTCAAGAGCTGGTCACATAGAAAGAAATACCTGAATGAACTAATTACATAAGAAAATATCTTCATTAAGTTATATTTTAAATATTCCAGATAAAAAAAAGAAAAAAAAAACCTGCTGTCTTATCTAGTGTTGTGTATAAGAAGCTTTAATTCATTATTGATTTTCTTAATTTAATTTAAAACAATTGATTGATTAATTGGTAGACGGTCGGATTAAGGTTCATCCTCATCACAAAACACATGATCCACAGACACATTAAGAACACATAAGAAGATCTCTTAATTAAAGTAATGAAAAAGAAATTAAAATAATAAGGCTACATAAGATTTCACTCAGAAAACTAAGTTCAAGGTAAAGTTACAATCACGTAATATTTTATCAGTTAAGAGACGGAAGAATTTGCCGCCAATGAACTTTGGCTTCGAGTTCTTTACTGAAAGGGAAAGGTTCTTTAGCTTCAAAAAAAATATGACAGTAATAAAAATCTACCTTGTAAAATTAAAGAACAACGAAAATAATCAATTAAACATAAATTTACTAATGTACGATCAATGTTCATAACAAATTTACAATTTTAAAGCAAAGTTGTTAATTTCCAGCAAAAAAATCTTCAAAAATCTTGCGATATTTCTTCAAATGAATCCAAAGATGAATTGTATTGACATTTGTATTTGATTTAATATATTTTTTTTTTATTCTAAAAGTTATTGTAAATTTCGATGTATTGCAAAAAGACTTGTTTATTTTCTTATTTCTTGATGTTTTCTTACTTCTTATTCTTTTCCTCTACTTCAAATTATCAATATATAAATTCAAATTTTAAATTTATAACATTGATACAAAAAAAGATCAACTTTTGATCATTTCTTTGGAACTAAATCATTAATTCTTAGGTTAAAACATTCTTAAAATCTCATCTGAATAATTATTATCTGTTTTTATCTGCAAGAATTCCATTCTTATCAATGAACATCAAAGAATACCAGGTATAGGTTTCTTATTGTATTCCTTGTAACCTATTTTCTCACTACAATAAACTACTATTTGACATTCCAACGTGATTAAAAATAAAGGCTTTTTTGAGATTTTAAAAATTCATTTTTTGTATCAATGTTATAAATTTAAAATTTGAATTTTAGAATTTCAGAAACGTATGAATCTTTTTAAAGGACAATCAATCAGAAAAATTGTATTTTAATTAGTTTTTCTCACATACAAATTATAATTCCACTGAAACCTTGCTTACCTTTCTATTAAATAATTTTACCTGAAGTTCAGAAGTACCAATTTATTTCTCTATTTATTCGTTGATTTACTTTCTAATATTTTGATCTTCATTTTTAGTAATTTATATTTCATTATTATATGGTATTTCTGTAATTCTCAGCTATCTGAACGAAATAATTGAAAGATATTATGATATTCCTAAGATATCTTGGTTATGTTTAAAATCTGATGTTAATGTTGATTTTATACCTATTTCTTTAAACTTCTCTCTTAAAAGAAAACATTATCAAATATTCTAAAAATCTTCACATCAACACATTATCATCTCTAAAAAAACTTTAATATCCGTGATATTTTGTACTCTTTAATCAAGGGCACCTCTTCAGACGGTTAGGGATAAGCTTTATAAACCTTTGAAGAAGTGCTTTTGATTAAAGAGTACGAAATATCACGGATATTAAAGTTTTTAGAGATGATAATGTGTTGATGTGAAGATTTTTAGAACATTTACGTGAAATTCAATTTTTAAATTATCAAATATTGTAAAATTAGATCAAATTCTAATCTAAGTATTTTTTTTCCTTACAGGTATGCGTTTGCCACCCACCAACTGCGATCGGAAGCCGTATGTGACGTCCACCCCCACTTCCGGTATGGGGGGTCTCCAGGCTCCTTCGACCGTCAGTAGCAGTGCATTGCACGGCTTTTATGACCAATATACACTCTGAAGAACCAATCAGAGCCTAGAATAACTAAATGCAAAGACAATTCGGCATCAAAGAAGTCATTGGATGAACTTTTAATTAAAATCATGACTTCAATAATGCCTTAAAAATATTTCCCAACGAAATAAAAATTCACTGGAAAAAAATTTCCACAAAACGAACTATTTCTTTTAACTTTGAAATTTTTTTTAAACAATGAATCCTGATGATTTTTGTTTCTTTAATTACAGCATTTTTAATTTTATTCTTTTATTTTGAAAAATCATGCAATGTGTTTTTCTGATCGGCAATTGTTTATCGAATTTTATTTTATTAAAACTAGTCTTAAGTACTTTACAATTCTCTTTAATGATATTCTTTGTATATTTTGTATTTATTTGTTTTGCTTCGCGATTCAATGAGACACCAGTCGTCTGACAAGGGAAGTGCGTGACCTCGAACGCTGAGAATCGCACAAAAATGTGCTTAGAAAATAAATCGCTCATGTCAAAAACAATGGTGTGAGTCATTCTCAAGCAAAACTGTACGTCGTACCACGAGAGACATTTGAATGATCACCTATTGAAGGTCCAACGCGAAGAAACAAACTATCGATGTAATAGGACCAAAAGCACACATATTTCAATGTCGTGTCTATATTGCTATATTTCCCTCTGCTTAAAATAATTATGCTTTCCGAAAAATAAACTTTTCCTACTGACCTCATAGTGTTGCACAGCTATTCAGTCTTCTAAGTGCGCTAGCAGACAACAGCTGAGTTTTGCATGGGAATGACTCATACCACTGTTTTTGGAATGAGCTATTTATATTCTAAGCACATTTTCATGCGGTTCTCAGCGTTCGAGGTCACGCTCATCCTTTGTGAGTTCAAAACAAAAGAGCAACAAGGAATGCAAAAGAAGAAATAAAACTAATCTATTTTAAATCGAATTGTTTCAACCCACGCTTTTAAAAGATAAATAAATAAAGCTTTATTATCATTAAGAACTCAGTACAATTAAAAAAAAATTAATAATATTTCTTTTGCATTCTAAAAGTTTATTATTAACCTGAACGAAAACAAGGAGTTTCTATTACAATGAATTGGAGTAATATTTCGTTGCACTTGAAATGAATACTTGAATTTTTCATGAAATTTCTATAAACGATGTGATTTCATAAGGATTTTAGAGCAATAGATTTCTACAGATACCGGCTATTTGGATCATCCCTTAGAAAGAAACTGGATAAAAGCTTTAATTTTACGCAGAAATATCAATTAAACTTCATGTAAATAATTATTTCAGTATTTATTTAAAATAACAAACAATGTTATTAAAAACATAAATAGATTTAAAGAATTTAGAATCCCGCATTTTGTTAGAACGAAAAAAAATAATAATAAGAAGAATCTGAAGAAGAGAATGGATTGAAAATAATTAAAGTTCTTTCTCTTAAGAATAAAGAAGAAAAAAAGAAATTAATGATGACAAAACTTAACTCTCATCTGAAATGGTTTCGAATTACATCAAGAAAACAACAGAAATAGATTTTTATTTTTTGAACAACAGATCACTGCTGTTTTTCTATAAAATAAAACTATTACGATTTTACTTAAACTGAAATAAATTCAGTTAAGTTTTTTTAACTCTCCTATATTAAAAAAATTGTCAATACTACTAATAATAAGAAAATAAGCAGCTCCTTTAGCCTTTTTACAGAAAGATTACATAATGACAAGCAGTCATTTGAAGAGAGCTAATAAACTAAAATTTTATTTTCAAATTATGAAAATTGATTTTTTTTAATGATATGCAATGTCGTATATTTTAAAAAGTAAGTTTAAACCAAAGACCTCAGAATTACTGAAATTATGTTAAAATATTTTACGTAAGTGCTTAGTGAATTAATTTTTTTTTTGGTTTAGGCAGACACACTAGACTAGAATAAAAACGTTTATACAATTTAAAATTTACAAGAAAAAGCAGCCGGTTCGCCTCGTTTAATTCCTTTGTAATCACTTGACAAAGCCTCGTGACGAGGCGAAACCGGTTGTTTTTTAATGTAATATTTTTCAATTTGTATAAACGTTTTTATTCTAGTCTAGTGTGTCGGCCTAAACAAAAAAGTTTCTAATTACTGAAATTACCTAATTTGATATTCAATATTTCAATTATTTTTTGGAATTTATTCAAAACAAAGCAAAAAAATTTCCTTTTCTTGTTCATTTTCTTAATCTCTCTTCCACATGAGCTTATTGTGAAGTTACATTTGATAAGTATTTTAACCTTCGAAATACGTATCAAAACCCTTTGTACTGCACTTAGAAATTAAAAATAAAATTTTTCTTTACAAATTGATTTACAAATTCATTTACAATAATTTTTTTTTTAAAAAAAAGTTTGATTTATTAAAAATCAAATTTTAAAAAAATATTATATTTTAATTTTTGTTTTCAAAATATTTAAAATATTTAATAAAGAAGAGGAATAAAATCTTCAAAAAAATAATTCCTGTCGTCAACTTTTATGTTCAAAATGATATATAGAAGTTATATATATATAAATTGTATCTTTCTTATTGCTTTTGTATTTAGGTACAACCTTCTATTGTATATCAGGGATATCATTTCTTTTTGTAAATATTTTCCTATTATCAAATTTAGTAAATAATAATTTTTAATATCTTATTTTTATCTTTAAAAAAAAAATCAAAATTTTATTTGTTACTTTGTGTTGACATTTTGACTTGAATGTTAGCTGGAATTTTTTGAAGAATAAAAAAAAAAATACTTCGGTTAAAAAAAATAAAAAAAAACTTGTTAAAAGCAATTGTTTCTTATGTTATTAATAATAACTTATTATTAATCATGTTTCTAACAGACATCTAACTCTCGTAAAAAAATGAACAAAAGATGAAACCCTTTATTAAACAAGATTTTTTAAATGAATTGTTTGTGATAAATTGAGTTGATTTTCCAGAAGCTTCCTTGCTTGCTTTTTTTTTTAAATGTAGAAGACGAAAATTTCACCAAAATTTATTACAATTTTTAGAACACATTGACATCTCACTTAAGAATTCAGATATGCTAAAGATAAAAGAGGTTCATTTAAAAGATGAAGAATCTGCTTCAGTTTATATTTTATAAAATCCTATAACATCAATGTAGAGGTTAGTATTTTGATTCAATCCCAATCTGTTTTTTTTTTTGTTTTTTATTAGGATTTTTGAGCAAAAATACACGGAAATAATTAAATATGTAAAACAGTTTAAAATTCTTTTCAAAATAAAGCTCTCTTAGAAGGTATTTTTGCGTATTTAAATACTTAAGTATTACTATTTTCTCGAGATCTTTTATCTTTCTATCCTCGTTAAGTCCTTTTAACGTAAGAAGGGCATCTTAGATGACGAGGTGAATGAGAACAAAACAGCTGTACATACGATTTTAACCAATTAGTTTTTGGTTGTTGTTAATTTGATGAGCATAATATTATATCGTAACGAATAGAACAGAAAAAAAGACAAACGAGATCCTTTGATTAGAATACAATCACAGCATTAGGAGAGTGAAAGGACAGTTGATACAAGATCATGATTAATGATATCGTATCAGTGGTTTAAGGCTGATGAATTTTCAACTCTATTGTTCTGTTAAGGCAAAAAACAACTAACTTATAAACTTTCAACATGGATGCTGCGTTTTTCTTTTCTTTTATAAGTTAACGTCTCCACTGAAGATTTCTAATTCCTAATGACCAATAAACAATAAATTTGAGTTTGCAAATATAGAAAGATACGTCAGTCCCCAAAGCAGAATATCGAGCGACGGGGCGACAATGTCGCAGAACGAAAGTGAGGGCTGCAGAAAGATATCGTGTAGAACAGGGGTCGTTTTTTTTGTTTTTTTTTTGGTTGTCGATTCGGAGATTCCGTTTTTTTTTTTTTTTTTGGTTGTCGATTTGAAGGTTAGGTTTTTTTTTTCTGCAGAAAGTTTTTCGTCTTAGCATCAATCGTCGCAGAAAGATAAAAAACATTCTGCTTTCGGGACGTCAGTACTTGGGAGAAGCCCGGCTTTATAACACTTGGAAAGAAGAAAAGAACGGGAGATCTTTTAAAAGACATCGACAAATTCCCAAACCGTTATTTATCCAACGTTTGTTTGTGTTTTCAACTGTTATTTAGCACAAAGCCAACGGAAAATTTTTAAACACGACACACGTTGTCAGATTAATGTAATTCCTCACATAAGCCGTTCATTAACGACATAGAAAGTCAAGAAATTTTCAATCCTTCAGAATTATTGATAAATGCAATAATTCCTAACACTCCCTTCCACTCATTAGAAATGGCTTGTCTATTAATTCTAAACATCGCATCGTTCTGTTACAGACTTAAAGATATTGTCTTACATTTTCCAATAAATATTTCAAATATTTCTTAACATGTAAATGTGAAATTCTTATCTGATCTTTTATTTTCTATATCAATACTTTTGTTTTTATATCCTTTAGCCAAAGATGAGGATCATGAATTACAAATTTTTCGAAAAATTTTCAAACGTGAAATTTCCAAATTTGCAAACCAATATAAAAAAACAAAAAAAAAAAAAAGTTAAACTTTCTTTAAACTTTATTACTATGATTAACTTATTCACTTTGCTAAAATGAAATCCTTTTTACTTCCTTTAAGGAAAAAATATGAAAATAATGCGATGAATAGATTCTTAATACTTTTTCAGGAAAATACCAAAATGTTGATGAATAAATTAAGAACGTTAAAGGTAATAGAACAATCCGAAAGTTGCTTCACCAATTAATGATAAACTTGGAGCAATTTCTAATCCTTGGAGAGGAGTAAGATGCTTGAATTAAGATCATTTACTCACAAACACATTCTCAATCATTCCATTACAAATCATTAGATGAAGATGAAAACTGATTTGACCCTCTTCGTTTTAAATGAAATGTTTGTAGGTTTACGAAAATGTAATTTTTTTTTCTTACCTATGGTTGGATTTTTCCAGTGTTAAAAAAAAAAGGAAAGAAAAATACAACTAATATTTAATTATCGTAAAAAGATCATTCAAGCATCATTGTAAAATTCTTGGACTTTCAGAAACAGCACTTGATTCAAGGACTGAAAATAAAATTTGACCCTTGATCAAGACAGTAGCGAAAAGAAAAAAACGTTGCTCAGCATTTTGAGCGTTTCACTAAATTTGATTTTAGAAATAGGAAGGAAATGATGGTAGTTTAGTATTTGACTTTCCTAATTGTTCATCAATCGGTTCAGAAGAAAGCCATTTTCAAATGTAAAGTTAAGCGCAATATCCCAAGAAATGCTTGAAAACAATTTACAAAAACTTATTAGCTGTGCTTTAAATTTCACTGACAATTAATGAATCATTCATTATTTATATCAATTCATATTTAATCCAAACATGATTATCTTTATCAGTTGAAACTTACAAGAGCTATATTTCTATCTTTTTATCTAGTTTTTAAAATCAATAAAAAAAAACCAAGTATCTGTCAATTAATTAAAAACCGACAAATATATTTCCATGTAAAAACATCAAAGATCTACTAAACAAAGTGAAAAGAAGTTAAACGTGTCCGATGATTCAAAGAATGATTCAAAGAAATACCGTAAGTAAACAAACGAAGGCACAACGTTACTTTTTGAGTCCTAAAAAGGACGAAACGGTCCGTCCCAGTCTCTTCCCGGTGACAACTCGGGGTTCGAATCCTAGCTTGTAATGTTGTGCCTTCGTTTGTTTACTTATTTCTTTGAATCTACTAAACAACTTTAAAACTTTATTGAAATCGAAAAGAAATGGAAGAAATGATAAAGTTTAATTTATTTACTTTCTAGAAATGAAAAACAAATTCCATGTTAATTGAAAAATAAGTGAAACCAGAACAGAATCATAAGATCCACTGTCATTAGCCCTTGGTCAAAACAATATTCTTAGCTTAAAAACTTCAAATACAAAAAAAAAAGCTGAAGTTATTTGGTAAAAGATCCTCTACAATATCTAAGAAGGCTATTTCAAAGTCATGGCTGATGAATTAGTCCAACAACTAAATCTTACTAGAACTTTGAAAAGCAACCCATGAAGCACAGAAGAAGTCTTACTTTTCACCATCTTCAATTATCTTATAGCCTATTATAAAAGCGTTATTCTGTCTGTCATAAGACTTTCCGTTTTTCCAATTTTGTGACCAAACTATAACAGGTAGATTGGCCATGCAAATGGATAAAATGTAGATCTTTTTAAGAGAAACAAAATGCTACAAAAATCTTTCGAAAAACTTTCGGTTTCCAAGATGGCGCCTTCTAAAGGGTCAAATTTTGACTTTTTCTCAATTTAAACGAAAAGTATAAAAGTTGGAAGCGAACATTATATTGAGAAAATGTTGGTATTTGAAAGTTCTATCGAACGAGATATCAGTCAGTCACAAACATTTCTGCGTTTGCAAGATACATGCAAAAATGTGTGTGGCGCAACCCCAGGTGTGAGGCGCCAACCTGCAATACACCAGAGTTAAGCGGAGAAGGCCCCAACGGGCTGGGAAGTCGTGTATTCTCCGATCTCAATATTAATTTGCTAAATAAATAAAGGTTTTTGTTTTTTTTAATGCTATACCTGCAAGGGTTCCGGAGCAAAGCGACGATACCCGTCTAGTGTTATTGTAAAAGAATAAGAAGAATTGATTCACATTAATCTATAGAAAATAAATCAAAGGTCATTAAGAAACACGAGGAATAATTCAAATAATAAGCAATTATTGTAACAATAAATAGACAAACCGTTATGAATTTTAGGGTTTGTTTTAACTTCTTTTGCAACTCAGTTTTAATTAATCAAGATAATAAGCCTAATTCTAAGCATAATAGGAATGAAATTAATATCTAAAGGTCAAACAATATCTACAATAAATTGGATTTCTGGAAATTAACTGAAATCATTTGTTATTCACAGACAAGGAGTGTCTGAAATCTGAAGCCATACAGGAATAAATGTCATTTAAGACAAACCCAACTAATACTATCTGATCACCTTACAACAATTAAACAAAAAAGGTCTTCAAATTTACAACTAGGATATTGCAAACTAATATCGTTCAAAATACACTCATGTCCATGAATTAAGGATAATGGCAATTCAGACACATACAGTTGTTTAATGGGAACCAATTTGGTTGTGATACAACTGAAAACGATAATAAAACTCAAGAAATAACAATCGTTTATCAAAAAATTTATTAAATTGGAAAAAGTAAATTTAGGGTCACACAGTTATTGGCAGATCATGGCACAAAAGCAAATTTTAATGCTCTACAGAAATATGGACTATTATGTCCTGTGACAGAAATGTATGCTGTACAACGATGTGGCATCTGAGGATGAGATTATCGAGCTCCACTCCTGCAACAATGCTGTAAGCAGCTCTTGAAGGGAACGAAGAGGAAGAGGATTTCGTCCTGCAATGCGTCTCCTGAGTATATCCCAAGCATGTTCAATAGGGTTTAGATCGGGGGACCTCTCTGGCCAGTCTATGCGCCAGATATCCTCCAGGAATTCATTGACAATGTCCGCTCTATCGGAACATGCATTTTCGTCCATAAACAGGAAAGCAGGTCCCATTGCCCCCCTGAAGAGACGGACATATTGTTAAATAATCACATCCCGTAAGTTACGGTACCTTTTACAAAGACATGGAGAGGTGCACGAGAGCCCATCATAATGCCAGCCCACACAAGAATACCAGCACCTCAGAAATGATCTCATTCAATGATGTTCTCTTGGTTATATCGACTTTCACGTCTCCCTGAGGTAAAGTGCGCAGATTACTACGTACGATATTATGTTCGCTTTCAGGAAGGACACGTAACTGTCGTTTTCCCCAATTCCCTTTGATCCTTAATTTATGGGTCATGAGTGTATTTAAATGGATAGCCATTGTATTTCTTAGTCATTATTATCGCCTTCTTTACTACTAGTCTTAGAGATCATAGTATTGCTGATCTATTTCAATCTCCTCGCAGCCAAAAAGAAAAAAAAAAATTGGGAAGAAAAATACTTTAATTTCTCAATCGAAATCCGTGAATTTTAATAAAGTGATTGCGTTAATTCTGAAATGATCTTCAGATTTTTTAAGTAATGAAGATTTCATTACTTTTCTCTGGAAGGTATCTTTAATTATTCATTTAATTTCTTTTCTTGAATTGTTTTATCACTTTGAATGAAAAGCAAATCATTTACTTCAAAAATAAAAAATAAATACTAATTACGTAGTATATTTTTGTATTATAAAAATAAAAATTTAATCAGTAGTTAACAGAAGAAGTAGTTAAGAATAGAAAACAAAATCTGATCTTGATTTGTAAGATCATTTTTTAACGTCTTTTATTTTTTTTTCTGTCTCGGATGAAATATCGAATTCTTGTTGAATTGAATGAATGAAACTCAACGCCATCTTGATCTTAACAAAGGCAGTTTTGTAATAAAAGAGAAACTAAGAACAGGAAAAGGAAATACAATAAAATACAATCCATGTGTAATACTGATAGTTAGTAATAAAAAAAATAAAGTAATAACAATTATTTAAAATCAATTACAAATGAAAACATCTGTTTATTCTGAATGTCAAGAAACTTTAAGTCCTTATATTGTAAAGCATACATAAACAAAAGCGACACAGAAACTGCAATTACACTTATTTTTTCATTTCGTAGATTATATATTAATCTTATTGAGATTAATATGAATTATTTTAAAACTAATAACCCGTATTAATAATATCAGCAGAACAACTATTAGAAAATACTTTGTAATCAGCTGTCGCTTGTACGTTCATTTGCTTGTTTCTTGCTTTCGTTCTTTCTACTTAATTTAGGAGAATTAAAAAAAAAATATGGATTTAGATATCTCAGAGTAGGTACACAGTGGAAAACAAACCGTTGAAATTCTCAATTTGTCTTATTAGACCCAATTATTCAACATTGTTAGTTTTTATTTCTGTGTCCTTTCTATAAATATATTATTATAAATAAAATTGGAAGCTACATTTTTCATTTGTGTTAATGAAATCCTACAAATTACAAAACGTAACTAATTCCACCCACTAGTTCTACATTACAAAGATGCATTGTTAAGACATCATGCAAATCCACTGTTTCGGTTCTAAAGCATTTTTATGGGAATTCTCGTCCTCGTCATGAGCTTATTTCTTTTCAAGGACCTGCACGGAAAAATTTTAAAATGTAAGTTACATCATTCCGTATCTTTAATTATACTTACATAGTTTTGAGATATATTCTGTGGTTCTAAAATTAATTGGGAACACAGAGACAATGATTTTATGAAACTTTTTTCTTAGGTAGACTTATTCTTGTAGTCGGAATGCCTCTCTTGCAAGGGGAAGAGGGAAAAGTTTTAAGAATTATGTTATAATGCACTCTACATATTTTTATACTTAAATACAAGTAGAAAGAATGTTAGTCATTTATGGATGGTAAAACTCTAGGATATCTCTATAAGGCCCAGTCTAAATTGATTCTGGAACGATTATATGCTACAGATCCAAGGCCTAACCTAAATTTACTACAGAATTCGAGAGGTACATGAACAGAGACTGACTGAAACTGCCGTGGTTGAGCTAGTAAGGGTTTCTGAAGAAATCAGTTAAAAGTCCTTCAACAAACAAACAAGGAAATTGTAGTAGTGCAAACAACTTCCGAATAACAACTAGCAAGACAGTTAAAGTAAACTTATATTTTTTGTTTTGTTTGATAGCTAGTGCACATTCTGCCAAAAATAATATGTTACAGTACTGTGCGGGTATTACATCCGTTGCAGAAGTTTAAAGGAAAGGACAACAGAGGAAATACATTAAGTGACTTTACTAGAAACCAGAACTGTTTGTTTAAAAGAAAACCCTTCATGTAATTTATACGTATTTTTCAAATTAAATTTCAAAGTTATTAAAAATTTTGGTCAATTGTTGTCAATAGCAGTTGCTTTTTTTTTAATAAGAGGTTTTAATATGTTTCTTTAGCATATACCATTATACAGATCGGTGTTCCAAGTACTCAGATGTAACAAATTAAGTACAGTAAGATCCCAGTAAACGTACTCTGATTCGTTAGCCTAAAGCCTAATGCTCTACCCTATCGGTTACCAAATCTATTCCAATATATACTGAGATGATTTGTAAAAATCTTCACTTTCAGGGCGATTTGATGATAGACTAAACTTGTCACAACGTTTTGTAACTTTTAAATGCATTTTTTTTTTAATTTACAGGAAACTGTGCCAAAATTACAGAGACAGTCAGAGACAGAGACAGTCTCCCATATATAAAATCCAGCGATGGATTTCCCCCCCTTCCCCGAGGATATCGAAGCAGTATCAGTATGGATTGAATTGAGCAGAATGGATCACCTATCCTTTCTAAAACGCAAACCTAGGTGTACTCAGAACTAGGAACATATAACCTTGTAACAGATTTATCATGAAAAAAATTCTGCCGCACTCGAAAAAGTTTAAAATCCCTATAATGAATCTAGATATTCATTACCAATTGCAGAATCTATTCAAATACCAGAATTGGGCAAATAGGAGTACGGAGTAAGGAGGAACAAAAGTACAAAAGATAATTTAAAGATTTTATTTCATCTTTTGTGTTTCATTTATATTATTTTTCATCATCATAAAGATAACTTCAGTTTGAAAATAAAGTTTTACTTTGGTGTTACTTTATATTTTTGTGCTTCTGCGTGTTAGAAAAACCCTACTGTTATAAGTCACTCCACATCCCAGGGTGCTTAATTCAGATGATTTCCTTTGAGGGTATCTCAAAATCGGAATCACAGTTTTCTAGCAAATGACTCCGTTGCTATGATTTGAATATTAAAGCACAGAAATAATTATCAAGGAATATATTGTAATAGCAATGAAACTTTTATTGAACTTGAAACTAAAACAACTGCAACGTTTCCTGCAGCAATAAGAAGACGAACTGTAAGACATAACGAGTCCTTGTTATATTATAATTATATAATATTGTCACTAGAGAATCTATTTGATAATATGTTCTTAGAGATTGAAGCAAGGAAAAGAAGAATTCAATGGTTCTGAAGTAAATATGATGGAAATTATGTATTTTAATTTACTTCTGTAAGTGAACATGACCTTTCTGGCATAGCCTAGTGGTTAAGACGCTGGTGTTTCATTAGGCAGATTTGTCAGAACCTGGATTCGAATTCTGGCGAAGGCATGGATGTTTATTTCCTTTCCTCTGTGTGTCTGCTTAATAGCTTCTTGAGGATGGCAATTGGGAAACCACCTCAGTTTCTTTCCCAAGATATCAAAAGACTCCTATCCGGCGCTCCCTCGGATGGCGGCTGAGGAATAAGAAGACGTGGACCAGCAAGGGAATGGCAAGCAGGCTACACTATCTTTCATGCACAGCGTTGTCCATTGAAATCTCGAAATACGGACGAGGATGAGTGAGTGAGTTACGTGAACATGATCCTGATCCTAGAATGTTATTCTGCGAATAATAACAAATAAAGGTATTCTAGATAAGTAGTTAACGAATAAATGGTCTGAACAGGTTATGTTTAAATTGAACAAATGAATACATTACAAATGCATCGGTGAAGTAAGAATCTGCAAATACATGAGAAAAGATTCAGAAAGAGTTTAACTTCACGACATTTAGTTAACCAGATAAAAAAAACAACCTGTTAATTATTGACGATATTAAAGAATGCAGTGGGTTTATTTTGAATGAGATTCTAGAACATTTTTTTTTTTGAGCATTATTAATTGTATCTCATTACAATCATCCTAATAGGTTTCGAATCATATTCTAGGCTATCCTACAAATAGAAGACAAGCACTGATCCACATTCAGTTGATATTTGAAAATTTATCAAAAAACAATAAAAAAGTTTTTAAAATGGTCTTTTTTCTTGGTTGTTCACTATCTGATCTCTTATCTTTTTGGTGATCTTTAAACACAACAGACTTTGTTACTTTGTAACATTTTGCTAAATAAATTATTACAAATTCCGAGGTGGATGATAGTGGAACTAATAAATGTCGGCGTTAATTATCTGTTGGAAGACGTTTCTCTGTGGATATAAAAAAGAGAGCATTAACGATCAGTGTTTCTTGCCTCGGTTTTTCATGGCAAAATTCTGTTCTTTCTGTCGTGTCATTAATATCATCTTCAAATACGAGAGAAAAGACGTTAGTGTTCCCTCTGCTGAGTGGAACCAGCCCCATGTACGTCACAATGGTGCCTTTCTCCCTTCGGATTAATGGGTCTTAATTCGTGGACGGCGACCTGAGCGCCCCCTGGCCATCGCTCAAGAAGCAGATAATTTATAGACGTTTCCCTTCTCTCCATTAACCCTTCCTTCAGATTGGACTCGTCCATATCTTCCCTTGGCAGAATGAACCGTTGCAAAAGTCAAGTGACGAAGAGCAAAAGGGTTATTTATCGCCCTCCCTCCCCCTCCCCTGCAAATGGTTCTGCCAAAGAAAAAAAAAAAGAAGTGATCAGGAACAAAATTAACGAATCATTAAAGAAAAAAACTACCAACATCCATTTGGGAAAATAATCACTTAATTACTGAAGGAGAATTAAATATCAAACCAAGTAACGGAAGTAACTCCTCATTTCATGCCTTTTTATCAAATCACTGCTGACGGAGGGGGAGGAAGTACGAGGAAGGACTTTTTTTTCTTTTTCTTTTTATTGAACTTCTTTATAAAGAAGAGAAAACTTTTTAAGCTATTCACTTTTTTTTCAGTCATCTAATGATCAGGTGATCGTTTTTATGTTATTTAATGATCACGTTTAGAATCAGATGCCTCAGAAAATAATTATCCTGACAAAAGAGCATCGTCGTCATAATCCAACAATGTTTTGATATCACGTAGAAAGTATTAAGCCAGAATCCAATCTGATCAATTAAAAAAACAAAACGAAACATTAGGAATTGTAAGTTATTACATTAATTCTCTAGTTTAAGGTTGGGGAGGGGGGGAATATATCTCCACTTGTATTGAATCGGAAAATTCTAGATGTCAGTTTTCTAATCATTTAATTTCCAAACCCAAAAGCTGTTTATTAAAGTTAATTGATAAAGGCTTTATATTCACACCTACACACACACACCCATACATATATATACATATCATCATGACGTGCGAACTTCGTAGTCGAAGGTATGCGGTCTACGGAACCCTAGTGACCACCAAAGGGCGAACCTCTAGAAGAAGCCGTAGATAATCTAGGGAACAGATGTTGGAGTGGTTTCCTGTTGCCTTCTCCAGGACGCCATTACAGAATGACGTCAGACCGAAGAGAAAGTGAAGAAGAGGCTGACAAACACAGGAAAAGAAATTGGAAAACATCCATGCTCTCGACCGGGATTTGAACCCGGGTACCGGCACACCGGCCAAATCCGGACAATGATGTGGGATTTGAAAAAACACCAATATAAAAAACACACTTAATAATTTATATACTTATATAAATGAAGATGAAAATAAAATAACACTTAATCATTAAAAATTTAAAAACAGTTAAAAATTTAAAACTAGTTTCGCCAGCGAATCCATTCGGTTTCCTCAGGTGTCTGAGTTTACAATAAAACAGACTTATTCAATTGAAATGGAAAAAATTAGCGTAAGCCAATAAGATTTAGATTATGGTCAGGACGTAGGACCCACGTTTTGGCACTTCCTTCATTTGGTTGAGAATCATTGTGTCATCACTAAAAGTTAATTTTTCCTCTACAATTGTATAAATTTTCGTCTATTTTATTGTAAACAGTCACCTCAGGAAGCTGGACAATTCGCCGTCGAAACTAGTTGTGGAATTTTAAATGGAAATATATTCCTTTTTAATGGTTAGATGTATTATTTTACTTACGTCTTCATATTGTACCATGCGCGTTAAAGTTTATCGTATATGAATGATTCATAAACATAAAAAAAAAAAAAAAAATCTGTTTAGGAATATTTCTTCAATTTCTAAATGCAAAGAATTAAAAATGGAAAAAAGGATGAAAACAACAGAATTGCTGCTCGTAAATACATTACTAGGACAGGAAGACTGTGAAATGGCAAGAAAACAAGAAAGGTAAACAAAAACCTAAAAGCAAAACTTCTTTATTCATAGATAAGAATTTAGAAATGGCTCTGAAAGCCATCACTACTTAGAGAAATGGTTAAGAGAGAAATAGTTAAGATGTAAATACCAAGTAGTTTGGTAGGTTAAACAGAAGTTGCACCAGCACAGAAGAAAGACTACGTCATCAAAAACATGAAGAAAACATCAAGGAATTTAAAAATTTCTAAGAAGCTGAAGGAAAAAGGAAGGAATTCTGCAAATATTTCCACTAAATGCTTGAATTTTGGGAAAGTGTCAGAATATCAGAAAAAGACAAACAAAAAAACAGTATTATTCTTCTATTAGAAAAAGGAGAAAGATTTTGCAAATTACAATCCAATTCTTATTCTGTATTGAGAATAAAAAGACTTATTGTTATCAAAATTTCGTTCGGAAAAATACGTAGAATTTTTAAATACGTGGAATAATTAAAAAAAAAAATCAGAAAGACATAAGGCAGGGATGGTTTTGGGTTTGAGAGCCACTCTTCATTTAAGAAAATACTGGCCGTCAAATTAATAAAAAAACGAACCAACACACATAAAACTGAGAAGTAATGATAAATATCACAAAAAGAAACATAGTTCAATTATTTCAAAATAACTTTTATTCCAAAATTCATTTTTTCCTTTTCTTCTCTTATTTATTTATAATCTAATACTCAAATTTTCTTATTAGAACTCACTGGACTTACAATTCAGCGCGGGGCTACCACCCTTGGCTTTGCAATTGAAGCGTCACCACTGATGTAGTAAGGTCCATCTTCTTCTTCTTCTAATCTCTTAAGACAACATTTCACTCAACGTTCAGGAAATTATCTCTTGAATAAAGTGAGGCATCAACGTAAGTACCAACTGATAATAATAGATAGAAAGATAGATGAACAATGTGTTGACATTATAGTATTTCTGGATCAGTATAATTATTGTGTTGGTAAAGCATTAAAAAAAATATCCAATTTTTATTAAAATATAGTTTTATTAAAAGAAGCGTTTTTATCTGAGCGCTTTTTCTGAACTCAAAAGAGACCTGTATTTATGTAGACTGAGTTTCGCTCCTTTGGAGTAAGCCTGATAGTACATAACAATTCCTACTGAATAAATGTTAGCATAAATAGATTCATGTAAAATTATTCGAGAAACTATTTAGCAAAGTTTAATCATTTAATAATCTAACTTTGCAATTGCAACACTTACAATAGATTCTTTCAGGATTTAGAATTTTATTTCAATTTATAGAAATGATCATTTTTTTTCTTTTGAAACTCAAACCTATTTCATTCGTCAATAATATTTCTGTTTTTGTTTTCCCCTGAATTAAAATTGTCTAATTTTTAATTAAGATTTCATCCAGAAACTTATTTTAATAGCTTACATAAAAAAGGGTTAAAAAAATTCATTCAAATCAGTCAATAAATAAATAAATAAATAAATAATACTTTTCTATTCTTTTAAATGGGGTTACTGATGTTATTTCATTGATCTTTTTGGAGCTTGTAATTTACCAAAGAAAGAAAAAGTGAGAGATTGTTTTGGTCAAAAGAGAGACGCTGGGAGGATTGGATAGTTAGAAGTTCACTTATATTTATCGTAGATTCTTAATTACTGATTATTTTTTTTTAAACATAAATCCATCAGTGAGTAAAGTTTTATAAGTTTCAACACGAAACAAAGCTTTCTCAAAAAAACTTATAAAACACGATAATAAAAGAAATAGGAGAATAATTTAGTGATTAGGCCTATTATATTATATTTTAAAGCTGAGAGAAATTTGTTTGTGAAATTTGGCTGGTTTTGAAGTGGCATTGTCTACCACATTATTGCATATACAGGGTGAGTCAAAAGAGGATTTTACAATGTTGTAATGGTATAGAAATTTATTCAGAAAAAGTAGGTAAGTGGTTGAAGTATTATTTGATAGCAAAAATACATCAAGTTTGGCTGACATAGTGTTGAAATATCGAATTCCGTCACAGGAAGCATCAGCGGCTTGTATTTCAAAATGATTACTTTCAAAGGTTCGAAAAGTGTTCCATGTGCTTTGTTTGGTTTGAGGAAACGAAATCTGAGACAATGATATAATGGAAACTTCGCATCCAGTATGGTAAGGATTCCTCCCAATAGACCTATAATTTATTCCTGGCACAAGAATTTTGTTGATATTGGTTCGCCATGACAAATCGTTTACTTGTTAGTGATACTGTCTTTGAACGAGTGAAGTAAAGATTTGTGCGTAGTCCTAAAAAATCAACATGACGTACGTCTTGTGAGACTGGCATTCCACAACTGACCGTTTGGCGCATTAAGAAGACGTTTGCACTTCAAACCTATAGATTTATCATGATGCAAAAAATTACTAATGTAGATAGAGTGGCTCGGCAGGAATTCTGTGCAGAAATGTTACATCGGATAGAGGAAGACGAAACTTTACTGGACAACATAATTTTTAGTGAAGAGTCTACATTTCATGTCAGTGGTAATGTCTACAACTGCAGGATTTGGGGCCGCGCAAATCCACATGCAATTCTGGAACATGTTCAAAGGTCACAGCCCAAAGGTAAATATTTTTTGTGCCTTCAGCAAAGTTAAAGTGTATGGTCCCTTCTTTTTCCATGAGAATCCGTCAATGGTATCGTGGATCTGGATATGTTCAAGAATTTTCTCATTCCACAGTTAGATGAAGATGATCAAGAAGAACGGAGTCAGTTTCAGCAAGACGTCGCATCACCTCACAGGGTTTCCTCAATAACCGTTTCCCAGGTCGTTGCGTAAGTCGAGCAGGGTCAATAGTATGGCCATCTCATGTTAGAATTGGCACTCCTAGATTTCTTTTTGGGTTTCATTAAAGATCTAGTGTTTATTCCACACTTACCTGCCAGTCTCACTGAGATCAAAACTCGAATCACCGACGCAGGTGCAGAAGGGACACCAAACCTACTGCATCAGTTTGAGAAGAACTGACTTCAGATGGGATGTTTGGCATATCACCAATAGCAGTCTCATAGAACTACACTGACTGTAGGAGGTAAAACTTGATATGTTTTGCTACAAAATGACGCTTCAACCACTTACATAATTTTTTCTGAATAAACTTCGATAAGGGGCCTTCCATTAATTACGTGAGGTGTTTTTTAAAAAATTTGAACCCCCCCCCC
>JAFIDM010000007.1:28561983-28579986 GCA_023159025.1 Thereuonema tuberculata | reverse complement strand
CCCCCCCCCTTTAAATGAGATTTGGTGATATTTTGCCAGATTGCCCCCACCCATATACAGGGTAATTCAAAAGGGATGATAGGGCACACTGTTTTATTGTGTCAAACAATGTATGTCTGCAACTGTCGCCTTTACGCGGTGGAGGGCGCTGTTTGGTCGTTGACGATACCCGCTCAAAGATTGAGAAAAAATCATTGCTGGTAGTAAGTGGCCTTGTAGCGTGTGGATTTGCGTTTGCCCACACATGAGCATTGTGTACATTAAACACTCCCACACGTGTAAACAATGCTTCAGATATGAAGAGCACATGTGCTGGAAAATCCGACTGCCCTGCACTCTGCTGCATAAACCAGAGGCAGAAGTCTAGAAGGATAATCTCCAGCTTTCAATTTCTCTGTAAATGGAATGGGTGTAATTGCTCCTGGTGCAAAATTCTCCATACGATGGTTTTGTCTCACATCTACGCTTCGTGCAACAGCTCTGCTACTTGTGTCGGGACGTTCCTCAACCTATCGTAGAATGTAAACGAGACGGTTGCGGACATACATTGTTTGACAAAAAGTGTTTGTTCTAGTGTTCTCTTCCACCCCTTAAAGTTTGTCCTATGAATTTAGAATCACCCTGTATAAAGATAAAATTTACAGAAAATAAGAATTGTTTTTTGAGTTCTTCATAAATTAGCAACATAAAAAAAATAGCAGTACCGAGATATAGGAGCTGTACATTTTGATTTCGTCTCAAGCAAATCTCAGAAGCGAAAAGATGCTGAAACGAATGTTTTGAATTAAAATTGTGATAACTGCTATTAAAAATTAAAATTCGAATTTGATTCGGAAACTAAACTTATTCAGAATTACAACATATTTTTTTTTCTTTGTTACTACGATTTCAGGAAAACTTATCATAATATCTTTCCTTAAAAATTTTTTTTACAACATTTTAATTCTTTTTAGATAAAATTTATTTTTTGGTTGGACTGTTACGTTCTCTTCCATTAACTTCCCTCGAAGATTTACTTCATTACTTAGACAATACTTATTTTTCATTAATTTCTACCATTTCATATTTAGTTCATAGGATTGAGGTATTTTAATATTTCAATTATTAAATAAAAGCAAATAAGCATTAGAAATTATTAGCTTAAAAATGAAATTCTATAAAATAAAATTATTCACTCCTTTTCTAGTTTTAGCAAAACTATTAGAACTTCTTGTCATTTATTTCGAAATAACCCGAATCTATTCTTTTTAATATATTTTTACAATATCAGCGATGTATCTTAAAAACATTATATTTCGTTATGTTATATAATGTTATATAACTCTTATTATATTATAAGATCAATCAAACTCTGCATTTATATTTTTTGCTATTTTTTTTTTCTTTTTGGAGGGGGAAGTAATTAAAATAGTTCCATTTTTGCAGTAAGTATCTTTAAACTGTAGAAGTTTTATGAGAAAGAACGACCCCAATTAAGCCTAACCACTTTTGGTAACAGATGATTTGTCATCTAAGCTGTTGAGTCTCTTAAGGAGGGACGCTCTGTTGCTATCGCCTTCTTTAACTTATCGCGGCCTCAACTAATGCAAAACTCATGTCTCTCAGTCATAAGAGCCTCGATAAGCCTAATATGCAAATTATGTCCAGGGCTAGAACAGACGATAACACGTGGGAAAGGTCACGAGACCGCACGCCAATCATGACGTCAGTGGCTTCACGTCACACGCAATGGCGGTGTGAGTTTCTTTGTTTATGAAGCCCAAAAGCTCATGACGTCGAATCAGTTTGATCCCCAATGTTTGAACTTAAGAGAATTCTTTTTGCTTGAGTCACAAGGAAACCTTTACAAAATGGCTCCTCTATCGAAAGAATGAATGACTTTTGAATAAAAGACTTTATCTATCTCTCTATCCAGTGATCAATCAACTGATAGAGACGCTAATTACTCTGCTGATGTTCATTTGTTATTGGATGCTGTAATTTAGCAAAACTAATAATAAATAAAACCCACTCGATTATTACAGGTCAATACATTGTAGCATAGATACACAACTAACTATCTTCGGTCGTAACTTATACATTATTATTATTATAAACTTTACGAAACTACCATAAATTAAAAAAAATTCACAATAACTTGACTAATCAGTAAATGAGTAAAAAAAAAAAAAAGAAAGAAAGAAAATTTAGGTAAACAGAAGTACGAAGAAAGATAAAAACATTTAGGAAAAGAAAAGGACGAAATAAGGAAAGATATCTTTTTTTCTATTTGCTATACATATAATTCTTTCATTAAATTTTAATTCAAATGATCCTACATTTTAGCTCATTGCTTTACTAATTCTTGAAATCAACAATTTACAATAATAATAAAAAAATGGATAAATAATCAAAACAGTTTTAATTTGTTAATTAATAATAAATTTATATTTTTTTTAAATTTTTAAAAATTTTATTTCATGTTTTTGTTTTTTTAACTTTTTTGCTTATTATACACGCGTAGAGTACATACGATTTATGTACTCTGTTTAATATTTTTGTAATGAATCTGTCTTTGTATATCACAAGCATCTATTGATAGGAGCTTTTTATGCTTCCAACGGTTCTTCATTGTTACTCATCTCATATATCTTAAATCAGAATAATAAAATGTAATTATTATTATTATTATTACTATTATTATTATGTTTGTATGTTTCAAACCTTGGGTTTCCCCAGCAAAAACAATATGGCGGGTCAAGGACCAAAGCACATACTGCCAAGTGTAAAGATGTGTGCAAGAATGATTAGGGATGTGTGCTTGTGTCCATAAATTTCCTAACTATGCGTGTAGTGTTGAGTACCACAGCCTTCTGCAGTTGTGCATAAGTGTTTTTGTGAAGTCCTAGTGTGCTGAGACTGTGGTGCAATGTGTGAGGCACCAGACCAGTGGCAGACAGAACGATGGGTACAACACATACTATTATTATTATCATTATTATTGTTATTATTATTTTACAATATTTAACAAACACTTGAAATGCGCAGCACTTAATTACGAATGTGACTCTTTTATCGTTTGACACATTTAAAACATTAAACAATAAAACAAATATGTCTATTAACATTTAATCTCTTGGCTTCGAAGGGGATTTAAATGCTTCCAAAAATATTTAATTTTAGAAAATTCGCATTGTTGCTAATTTCTTAATTATTACAGATGTTATAAATAAATTGATAGCTTAATGTACCCAATGGCTACATCACTTGTGTCTAAAATAAGTTAAGGTTTATTTGAAAAAGCAATTCTGGACTTCTCTGTGATGCACAATTACAAGGTTAGAGAAATAATGAATACTGTATATTAACCACCCCCTCCCCAAATTTGTAAAAAACTGTAAATTAATAAAATGGAGCTTTAATGCATTTACTTCAGTTAGGATTTCTAATACATTTGTAGAGCATGATTTCTATGAAATAGATAGACTTTTTTCTTTGATTTTACACTGGAAATATAGAACCATTCGTACAATGTTTACATAAAAGTAAAATGAATGTTAAAATGAGAATAAATATCATCTTAACAGAAAGGGTCTGCATCTTTTTTTTTGTTGTGAACAGCCATTTTTTTTTTCTTTTCAAAATTTTAAATAAATCCAAAATATCAAGAGTCATCCCGTAATCTACACAGACACTACATATACCTACATCACATACCAACAAAGCTCGAGGTCGAAAGGCAACAAAAAATAAAAAAAGGCTGTCCAGGTCGGAAAAAGACGCCGCACTTGTGGCTCAGGAACGGCGGATTGATGTAGTTGGCGAAATGAAAAAAGTGAATTTATTACGAGTTCTGTGAGAAGAAATGTAAAAAAAAAAAAAAAAAAAAAAAAAAAAATTTCAAATAGTTTAATCCATCGAACTGACCTTCTATTTAATTATTAGGAATTATTTTCTTTCTTAAATAGTGTGAAATGCAGTAAGTGTCAAGTTCGTTTCTTGTCTCTCCTAAACATAGTAAGACATTCTTTCTTCTCGATGTTTTTTCTCTCTCCATTAGAATGTGGGGGAGAGATGAGTTGATGTTGATCCCAATGGATGCGAATGCCTCGAGTCATGGCAGACAGTTCAGTGGCGTCAACCATCCTCCCCCATCACCAAATAAGTTGGTCCACCAGCGAATAAAAGATGAAGAAGATAGGTTACATCAGACACAGAAATGGACGCTTTGATGGAGGGGGGAATGCGCTTTCTAAGATACAGAAGTCTTTTAACAATTATCCATTGTTTTAGTTTTTAAGAAATACTCAATTCAAAGTCCAAAATTTTTCAAGCATTTTTTTTCTTTGACTTCCATTAAAATAAGAACATATCAACTGAATATGTGAAACAATTAGATTCAAACGAGTTGTTTTAAAACCTTTACAATATATCCTATGGTCTCTTCTTGTGGATCCGAAGATTCATTGAATAGAAGCCCTGAATGCGACCTAGAGGTGTCGGTTACAATTTCCGGCGGAAGTCGGATTTTTCTTAGGTTATTTCTCCTCCGAACGGCCCTTGGGTCCACCCAGCCGCTGTAAAAGGAAACGTAGTTTCTTTGCCTGGGTAAGGGAAGGCGATCATTGGATAACCACCCAATCCCAAATGATGGTCCCGATAGTCATTGAAACGTCGGAGCCAATACCTTCGGAGTCACGAAGGCTCGAATGGGAAACAACCCATCTACAGTTCTTTCTTAAAAATTCTTCCTTTTTAGTTGTAGGCTAAAGCATTTTATCCATATCGTTCTTCGAGGAAACACAGAAATTAGCAGAATGCAGTTGATTGTGGAAGGACAGTCAGACACTCGCCGCTTTAACCCCAGGATAGGAACCTTTGGTCCTGAAATAGCCTGATTGAAAAACGTAGACTACTCTTCTTTTTTTCAAGGAAAAGAAATAATTCTTACACTAAACTGCAAGGAAATAAATTAATAAAGTGTAATATCGACAATAAAATTATTAAATGTAATAAAGTGTTTTAATTTTTTTTAAAACTCTAATTTATAAAAAGAAAACTGCTAAGAGAATAACTTATTTGAAAACAATAACAACGTCTGTTTCTTACAAATAAGCGATTAAGTTGCTGTATAAATCTATTTTCTTTTTTCTATTGATGAAATGAAAAGACAGGGTTTGCTCGAGAGACAATTCAGACATTTCACTAATTCAATGTGATTTCATGCTTTCAAAAGAGACTTCTCTAAAAGACTTTACATACTAAAATATTTCATTAAAAATCTCTCATTAAAATTCTGGGCAATTGAATATACAGATCTAAATCAGATCATCACGCGAAGTATAGTTTCTAACATTTTAAGTAGTGGCCAAATGTGTAGATAGATAAACAAGTTGCTAAAATCTCTCTAACATTTAATTCTATGTGAAAATAACGAAACAACAGAACAAGAAAAAAAACGAAATAAAATATTCTTGAAGAGCTGAAGACATTAATTTATGGCAATTTTTGCAAATCACGTCAGATTTACAATGTAAGAATTTTTCCTTGAGAATGATTCCATTTTGCCCTAACGTCACCTGTAGAGTTTTCGAGATTTCCCCCCCCCCCCCCTTCAAAAAAAAAAAAAAAAAAAAACAAGAAGCCATTTCAGTTAATTCTCATGCCAAAGTTCATCGGTAACTGACCTAATTAAAAAGTTGAGAACCCTGAACGCTACAAAGGGAATGAAATTGCTTCCTTTGTTAAGGCAGGAGACGGGAGTTTATTACAAGAAACTTCCTTAAATGTTAAAAGAAAAACTTTGTTTCTAATCAGTCTTCCGATGTCAAATGAATGGTTGTTGTTTTCTTCTTCTTCCATTGATACAAAAGAGGGGCTTTATGCTAATTGAAGTTATTCTCCATAATTATGTGATTACTGTAATGTGGAGTTTAAGGCATAGGATAAATGGGCTCCAGAATATGGATATTAAAAGCTAATTAAAATTAAAAGTATCTTTAATATCACACACCAGTAATACATACATTATGTAAATCTTGACACCAAACTTCTTCTACTAATGTTTACAGAGGGTTGATTCACGTTTATTCCGTCGATTTTGATCAGGTCATAGACTTAAAAGAACCCTTTTCTCTATCACCGGTTGTGTTCAATGGGGTGCCCCTGTATTCTGGCAATGGCTCTGCATCGCAGTTTCCATTGAAGAAGGCTGCGTTGGAGGTAGACGAGGGGGATCTTGTTCCAGTCATCTTTGCAAGCTTTCCAAAGCCCTTCTACTGTTTTCGGTCGTCGTGTTCCCAGAGCCCGTTTACATAATCCGAACCCGCAGAAGTACATTGGAGATGCATCGGGGGAATCATACTGTAGGGGATTGCTCGTATTCCGGTTTCAGTCGACGTATTGGCCATGTATAGCTGGGTCGCTCTAGCTGTATGGCTCCTGATGAATCCACACTTTCCTTTTGTCGCTGCCGTACAATGCGGGAATATCGTCACGATACAAGTGTTCCAGGACATGCTCTAGGTAAAACGCAGCATTAATCTTGACCTTTGCAGGTACCTTCCTTAGGAGCAACTTTCCTCTGTAGCTGTAACCCGCAATAATCACGAATCCTCTCGGAAAGTTTTCTTTTCATTCGCTGTACCACTCGGATCGTCCTTTGGCATCAAAAGGGCGATAAAATATTGCCCTTGGCTTCTTGGTATCACTAAGATAGATCCAAGCCTCGTCCAAAGTAGTGACGTACTTCCATTTTTCTCCCGATAAGTGGTGCTCGTAAAGCCTTCGGCTGTTGGTCTTCCTTTCAGCAACGTGTCGAGGAAGTGGGCGATGAACGTGAGCTTTATGATACTTTTCTAATTTCAGATCACGCCTAAATATCCGTGCAACCGTTGGCTGAGAAACTCCTACAGCCTGGGCAACTGCCCTTTGGGTGCTAGGGTTCTCTCTGACAATCATAGCCTTCACTTTCTTAATAACGTTAGGAGTTGCTGCCGGTCGTGGGTGTTGTTTTCGGGCCTGTGGCTTACCCCGCTCTTGGCTGATGGACTTCATACGACTTTCTGCTATTACCTGATTGACAGTGGACTTGCAGACATGAAAATTTCGGCGTTTGAAATATGTCCACAATTTTTGAAGCGGCATATTTAGCATCGGAAAGGGCAACTATGTATCCTTTCTACCAATTTAGGATTTTTGGCGGCATATTTAGAATGCAACACAATACCAGCTACCAGATAATCAACTACATACTTATGCTCTCTGATTCGAACGCAACAATACTGAGACACGTGCATGTGCGAATTTATTTTTAACATACAATATTTTGACTCTAAAATTCTTCAATCGTCTTCGGGTATAATTTAGTAACGAACGAGGACTAAATTATATCTGAAGGAGATAGGAAACATTGTATTTTAAAAATATATTATAAGCTTTAGTAGAAGTTAGGTGTTAAGAGTATCTGAGAAATAGAATGACTGTTTAAAAAAGGTACTTTGAAAGTCGATCAAACATCAAAGTCTCAAATTAATTCTTTCTATTTAAAAATAGGCTTTAGTTTTGACAAGATTATGAAATATATTTGAACAATGCATCTCTTAAAGAAAGAAAAAAATACTTAAGTTTTTTTTGTTCCTTCAATTGTTGAGCAAATAAATGATCAGTGAAAACCTAATCTTGTATTTGATATTTATGAAATTGAAAAACAAAAAAGAAAATTTAGTAAATCAAAATTCTGAAAATAATATTATAGTCAAAGTTAGTTAATAACTTTAACAACGTTAATATATTCAAAGTTAGTTAAGAAGACAGAAATTTCTTGAATTTGTCAAAAGAATTTCTTATCCAAGAAATAATTAATTTCTTTTATTGGAATACCTTCATCATCATTCACAATTTTGTTGTGAATTAAAATTCTCTAATTATCTGTAAAAGCGATCGTTATGAAACATTTTTATATTTTATCTTTCTTTTCATTGCAGTCTGTGTATTCAGGAACTCGGTGGCAAAACTACTAACATTTGTAATGGTTAATGATAAGATAGAAAATCGTCCACTGATGATCCAATTCTAAAGAAGATGTCTTTGTTTTCTGATATACGCTGTTAATTGCCACGTCCTTAGGAGCACAACTAATGCTGACTACTTTACTCGACAAACTTGCCAAAGAGGGATGCTCTATGCTCCATCCATTGTTCCCTCTTCCTTATTCTTCCGTTAGAAATCATACCTCTATTATTATCAAGAAAGTTGTGGAGGACTCTTGGAAATCAGCCGCTGTTGGTAAAAGATTTTGAATGATGAACGTTTGCCATTTCAAAAGCCATCCCCAACATCCTGTCTCGAGACGCCGCAGTGGCCACTTTCAGAATGGTCACTGGCCATGATTATCTTCAGAGCCTCCTATATAAAATCAGCATCTCTGAATCCCCCTATGCTCTCTTTGTATGCAAGAGGAGGGCAATGCCGATCATCTTCTCAGTTGAAGTGCACAAGGACGGATACGGCTCTACTGGACGGCAATGCATCAAATGGCTGAACAGCCAAGGATGGGCGATGGCTCAACTAACTAAACTAAATTAAACTTTTGACAATACTTTTCAGCAAATTTCTATGAAAGACTTAACCTTAAATATTTGTGCAAAATTGCTGATAAGTATTTAATGATCGTTTGATTTATACAGAATTACTTATTGTTTTTAACCTAATAATGATTAATAATAATCATGGATAAATTCACATTAGTATTTGCAATGACAGGAACGTTAAACAAGATATAATTACTTTTGTTTTGTTTTCAACAAGACGATATGAATGTACTTCGAAAATTCAAAACTAATTTTTTTTCTATTTAATGAGAAACCCTGTTCCGATTCTTCTGGAAAGATAACTATTTAGATATTATTTCGAAAAACTTAAAATAAATTTCATAACCTCAATGTTACCTTGTTGCTGGTTTGATTTACAACAAAAGATAAGGAATTAATATTGAAATAGCCGTCAATCACTGCAGTATTTCTATGAGCACTGGAAAGACAGAGCGCTACAATCGCTTCCCATGATTCATTGCATTTGTTTGGGATTGCTTCATAAAGTTAACGTAGTGGTAATACAGTAGTAGCTTTCAATGTTTCAGCGTCATCAGCATACATAATTGTTGCGTGCCTGGATGTCACAATTTACAACTAAAATTAAAAATATATGTTTCCCTAAATTCTCAAGAGAAAAAAAAAAACTTCGACGACATTTGAATCATTTCTATACTCATCTTTCAATCCATATTGATTTTTTGTAAAAATTTAATAAAAGTTGTTTAAAACTTTCCAATATCCCAAAGCTCTCTTTTGGGCTATTTATTCTATTGTTTACGTAAATAGTTCATTTAAAATCTTCATGTATTTTTGTTTATATAGTTAATCATTACATGATTATTTTTCTTTGTAACCAATATTCTATATAAGTAAATAAAAGTATATAAGTACACTAATGGACCGGACAGTGCGCGTTACTGGAAACATGGGAAAGTGTATCTGATTTAAGAGTGAGAAGGGCCCCCACGTGCTGAAATTACATTAGCCACCCTGCGGGGCATGCTTTCCACAAGGTTTTGATACAGAGCTATGGGTATTTTTGTTCATTCCTGCTTCAAGAACATGGCCAGTGCAGCTATAGATGTCGGACGTGATTCCCTTGCCCTCAATCGATGCTCTAACTCGTTACATAAATGTTCGATGGGGTTTAGGTCGGGACTCTGAGCAGGCCATGGAAGCCGCTTTACAGCCATCTCTGTATACCACTGCTGGACAGAGGCTGAAACATGGCATGGAGCATTGTCATCCTGAAAGTAACTATCATCATTTTCAAGCATTTGCCAGAGAGTAGGAACAACCCGATTATCCAAAATGTCTTTGTAGCCTTCGGAGTTCAAGATTCCCGCAACAACATGCAATGGTCCCAGGCCATATCATGAGAAACACCCCCACAGCATCATTCCCCCACCGCCGAACTTCACAGTTGGAACGATGCACTCGGGTAATAGACGTTCGCCTGGCATTCGCCACACCCAAACACGTCCATCCGACTGGAAGAGAGTGTAATGTGATGAGGCACGTTACACTCCATAAAATTGTTTTCCACTGCTCTACAGTTCAGTTGTGACTTTGCAAATACCACTTGAGTCTGGCGGCTCTGTTGAATGGTGAGATGTGTGGTTTGTGTGCGGCAACACATCGTGGATTTTAAGGGCATTCAATTCCTTCCGCAATGTATTGAGATGAACTATAACCTCTGATGCCTATTGAAACTCACTGTTTATGATTCGGAGGGTTTTTTTGCGGTTTTTACGAACCACGCGCTTCAGGACGCGTCGATCGCGTTCGATCAGTTTCCGGAGATTACCAATGTGTGGAGTTCGCGCCCCAACGCCCGTATTCTTCCACTTCTTGATGACATCACCAACAGTTGAATGTGGCTGTGATAATTTCGCCGAAATTGCACGAATAGACATGGCAGCAATGTGACAGCCAACTACAACGCCTCTTCCAAAGTCACTAAGTTCCCTGCGTTTCGGCATATTCTTCGCACTATTCGACACTCCTACAGACGTTTCCGTAGCAACTAATTGAATGGACTTTGCCTGATCACGAGCGCACATGCACTTTGACGATCTCGTCTGATTTTACGTAAATATGCTGGTCCATTACTGTAGGGTAGTGTATATTTCTACAACTACAAACGCCAAATAACAATCACTTTAGATTTATATAATATCTAAGCTAAAGACAATCTAAAGACAATTTAAAAACAGTAAAATTTTAAATTTATTGATTAATGGTTACGATTATGGTTAATCGTAGTTTATTATGGTTACGATTTCTTTGTTAATTTTTAAACCCATTATTAATGCTTACAAAATTAATATCAAATATTAAATTAGCTTAATATTTTGTAATTTGAATTAAAATATTACTCCAATCAATCTGAAACTAAATTTAACTACTCGTTATTGTGACAGGATTTACTTTGGTTTTTCTTAATTACATTATTTATCAGTTTTTCTCAATAAATCGGTATTTTCCTTAATGAAAATTTACATTTTGTATGATTTTATTTAATTCTTCGATTTACAGTTAATTTATATTAATATTTTGTTCTAAAATTTCTTGGGTTGAATTTCTTGTTTTGTTTAGTATTACCCAAGTTACACTTGTTAATAATAACCAGTACAATATCGCAATAGATCGTTAAAAATTATTTCAATATCATGTTATATTTCGAAAACTAATTTCTTAGACATTTTGAACATTTATGTGAACTTGTGGGTTTCCGTTATCCAGATATTGACAATATAATTTCAAAATGATTATTAGTTTAGTGCTAAATTTTTACTTAAGAGGATAGGATTCAATTCTTTTTTATATATTCTGGATGATAAATTTCTAAATGAGTATTCGAAATCTTGATCGACAATTTCGTGGATTATCATCACATGGTGTGAAATAGCAAAGCGGATTTTCTATTTTTAAATGCCATTATCATATATTTAAACAATGAAATATAAAGTAAAACAAAAATGTATGGTTTAATAAAAAAGGGGAATTTACTTTTCTCTGAATTTTCAGTCATTTTTTTTACAAAAATTCTGGAAAAATGAGAACTTGTAACATACACAGTCAGTGCAAATGACGTCGTATCCCAAAGATTAATTTCACAATGTGGCCACTAGGTGGAGTATAGGTACACTGGAATCGCTAATAGTGATTTAATATTTTTATGTGACCATACTTATTAACTTTATCAAAACTTTATAACTGTTTTTATCTTTTTGGTGAGAATTTCGAAGTACAGTATTTGCAATTCTGTTTTTTTTTTTCCCATACTTGATGGCTTGTCCAAATAATAGGGTTGCTTTCTTTTCTTTTTTTTTTTAACCTGACAGGAAGCAAAGTAAGCGTGAAAAACGATTTCTTTAGGAGATACATATATACATTAACTCGTGACATAACTAACTTTTTAACTAAATCAATCGGTCTCCTACTTATTTTTTATGATTTTGTTTTGTGAAAATAAGATACAAATGAAACTTAGGAGTCCATTCAATTCCTCACCCTTCGTAAGTAAATCAGTTACAATTAACTTAAAATGTATAATCAAAATTTCATTAAAAAGAAAAATTAAAATTCTATATTAAGGTATAATTCTTTTAAAATTAAAAAAAAAGTATGACAAGAATAACCGACAAACGTAAAGTGACAAACTTCAGTTCACCATATTATTAACTAAAAATTAAGTAAACAAAGCTGAAATAACACCAGAAACAAAAACATTTCTTCTTAATAATTAATCAAAATATCAATTACAAAATAATTAGAGGATAATTCGGCAAAGATTGAAAGATTTTATCCTTGTAATCTATTCAGAGAAAAGACTTTTGTCTGTTATGGATTAATTGGTGTTCAAAATTGCAACTAAGTCTTCACTTTGGATAGAAACTGTTTTTAATGGGTTTTTTTATTATTTTGGTTGGCGGACCAACATCTATCCGACTACCCATCTGAAATTGAGGGTTCCTTAAGATGGGATGGGGGAAAGGGGTCGTGTTCAAAGACAACAATGGGGGTTCATCTTTGACTTGTTGCAAAGTGACGAGGAACAGATCCTGGGTAAGACCTCCCACTATTGGACGGGGGCCGTGAACGCCTTTAATTACCCGCCATTAAAATTAATGGCTACATCGGCTCCCAAGCAGGATCTGGAGCAAAAACAGCATCAACACAAACCAGACGCCACCGACTCAAGATACCAAACAAGATATTTATTAGAAGAAAAAAAAATCATCAAAATTTATTCCTTAACTCATTGGCTTCAACGTCAGTTTTTTATAACTGTCAATTGGTTGTCAGTAAAAAAAGTATTCCAATTCTACTGACTTTTAGAAACAAGAGAATAAAGATTCAGGAATAAACCAAGTGTCTTTCTGAAGGTTTAAGATACAATTGAGTATTTGAATCAATCAACTGAAATTCTATTTCGAATTTAAATAAAACTTTCTTCTTGGTTGAAATATCTTTAGAAATTAATCGTTTTATTCTGGAAAATTGACTGTAAGAAGTTTTTGTTTAAAGCAGCGATTATCAGTTTTTTTTTTTACTGGAACCACAATCACAATTAACAGATGAATCATTGCTTGTCATCAATTTTGCCACTGTTTTCAAACAAAAATAAATGAATTGGATTTCAATTAAAGTCAACAATCATCAAAAACAGTAGAATGGTGATGAATGACACAGAACAGAGTTCAAACATCTACGAAATAGGAATGAAACAACAGAAAAAAATAACATCACTCATATGTCCCTTTCATTCACAGTTTTTCGAATTTCCAACGGCAAATTTTGGATCAATTTGAACTTACTTATTACTTTTGTGAGTAATTTTAAAACATGCATTTTTATATTTATTATTGTTAACTCAAAATAATCTCTTTCGTTCTTCGCAAATTCTGTTAAAATTTCATAATTTATAGTGAAACTAAGTTGAATTCCAGATTTATTTAGCTCATTTATTTTATATCAATTTATTTAAAAATAATAAACATGAATGTGTATTGTGATTCATACATATTTCTCTTCTAGATGACATGCTAATTTCTGTTTGTTTTTTCTTTGTTTTAATTTTTACAATTTCCGGAAATACTTAAATCATAAACATTTAAGAACTTGTTTAAAAATCAAAAATTAATCTATATAAAGTTTTATAGATAAAAATTCTAATGGCACATAAGTATATTTATTTCGAAAGTTTAAAATAATTTAGTTAATTCTTCTATCTTTTCAAAGGTCAGATTAAATTCAATGAATTATTAAGTAGCGCTGTAGTTGGTTCAAATCATATAAGTGATTTAATTTAGGTGAAAATGAACTGTTTATATCTTTTCTGCGTGGAAGCAGTTACGCTGAGCAGTTCAAGAAATGCTTTCTTCCGCAGCGCGAACGTCACTTCCGGAATCTGTCAGGAGTTATTAATGCTGTTCTGATTAGGAGTGTGACCCTTCAGACATTCCAGATAAGCAAGAAGATAATAAAAATGCGCATGCACACAAACCATACAGCGCCATCCAGTGACGATTTAGATAAAAACCCATTAAAGGTCATTTGTTGCCAACAAAAATTAAACAGACACTGATCTGGTTAAAGCGTTGAACATTTCTATAAATCCTTCAGTATTTTCTCCAAAATAAAAGATTCCATGAGAGATTATTTAGTCTTAATTTTTCATTAACTTAATACGGAAGAAGAAGAAGCTTCAATCATAAATCAACTTCTAATGAGACGTCAACGTTTACTAGAGGGTTCCAAATATCTTCATACTCATGATTAATCAAGGGAAATTTAATAGTGTAGGCCTTTGGATTTTTTATGGCGATAAATATTATTATTAAAAAAAATATCTCAGCAGCCTTCAATTTTATTCATCTCATAGTATCTTAGAAGATGTAATATAAAAACCATTTCCACACTCTTCCATTAGTATTTTAAAATATTTATTTAAAATATATGCAGCAAATTTTCGGAACATTCGCTTTCCCTTTCTCATGAATAAATTATATGAAATCGCTTTACAGACATGCTTCGGATTTACGTCGCCTTTGGTTCCCGATGGATGACGTAAATTGAAGCATTACTGGACAGTAACACATAAGCAAGAAATAAAAATATATGTAACGCATTTGGGAATAAATAATTTCGCTAAAGCAAACACAGTAAAGTAGCATTTCCATCTCCCACTTAGGAGGTAGCTTTGGGGACTCAATAGCTCAGAGCTCTTCTAAGCGTTTCTATTCTATAGAGGTTAAGATAAGAATAGAAAAATCCGTACTCAGCTTAATCTTCTTTTTCTTACTTAAGCTGAATGATGTCAATTTTACTGGGGCACAGTATCAATTGAAACGACGTAAGACCGAAGCGACGTAATTCGGGGTATGACTGTATTTGGATAAGTAAACAAATACTTTGTGATTTTTCTCTGAATTTCAGATATTTAAAACATTTTGTTCTAAATAGGAGGATTTCTTAAAATTTCCAATTTCCATGAAGAACGAGAGAAATGATGCAATTAAATAGATTATTATTTACAATTTAATTTATTAGCCAATTTCAATTTAAATAACAATAGCAAAAAAAAAACCCATACACCTCCTTTTGGTAATTGTCCATCAATCAAGTGAAAAAAGTTTTTTAGTAAAAAATGTTAAAATTTAGTTAAATGTTGAAGAGTTTAAAAACTGTTGACATTCAATTACTAGAATGATTGTTTTATGTAAATTTATTATTAACAAAAGAGTTTAGGCCGTGCTGGCGTGGCCGTGCGGTTTAGCCGGCGGGCTGCCGTTGTGGCCGATGCGCCAGTACCCGGGTTCGAATCCCGGTGGTGGCATGGCTGTTTCTTTCTTCTTCTGTGTTTCGTCCGTTTCCCACCTGGGACTTACTATCTCAGGGTTATCCTGGACGGGATATAATTCTCGTCCCCCCTTTCTTGAATTTCACTAGCCTCGCCCTGACGTTGTCAGGTTGAGCTAGTCACGTGGTCCCTAGTTGGCCAAATTCGATAAAAGGAAGTAAAAGAGTTTAGTTTGAGATTTAATTATTGGATTTAACAGACCTACTACATTGATGGCAATTCATTATAATGTTAATACAATCTTCAATAGTTTACTAATTATTAAAGAGTAACCTTTGTCTCGGTAAATATGAAGTGATTTATAGAATCAAAGCGATGAGAAAATAATTGTTTTCAAAAGAGTAATGTAATTATTTTTATTACTGGTTGAGTAATTTTTTTTTTTTTTATATTGTATGAGTTTTTCTTCCTGTACAAAGAACATTCAAAAAGATAATTCTGGATTAATATTCAATTCATTCCCTTTTTTTGTGATTTATCTTCTTTAAACTTAACCAACATCGAACTTGAATCTAATGATCTGAGAATCCCCATTGAAGAGCACCAAGTAGCAGAAACTACTATGTATGATAGCAATTTATTTTATTAATTTTCATTATTATTAAGTCTTTTATAACTTACTCTTTTGATTTTATTCTAAACAAAATCAATGACGGACTTTTATAACATTTAGAATAATTAAAATGTACAATTGCCTTTTATGTACAATAACTAATGAAAAATAAGCTTTTACCTATGGGTAAATGTATTGACTTTTTATATTAAGAAGAAAACGTCATCACTCGAATTGCCTATATTATTTGCAATTCGAGTGATGATTTTTTTTTAAATATAATATGAAGAGAGAAGAGGTAAAAAAGAAATATGGAAACTATATTGTCTTTTTTTTTAATATATCTGTTGTTATCAATTATTTCCAATTTACATCTACTAGTTTTTAGATTCTTCATTTTAAGATAAATGTAACTTTTTTTTATTTCCTTATCACCTTTCATAATAAGGAGTTACGAATAATTTAACTTAAAATTTATAATTCTAGAAATTTATTAAAATTATAGGTTGTTTAAAAGGTTATGTAGTTTTTGTTTTTTTTAATTTTGTTTAAAAAAATAAAAATAGGTAATTAAACTTAACTAAAAGATAAAGAGAAAAAATGATAAAGAACATTTTTAAATCGTTATTCAAATGACAATTAATACAAAACACACCCACACACACACACACATGTAAAAATTAAACAGAAATGGTCAAAAGTTTCTAAAATGAATGAAACCTCCGTAAATTTAGACAAGAAAAATGTAACGAAACAGAGTAACTAGAAATTAAGAAGTTATTTTAATTAGGAAGCTAATTAGTAAATTATTTTCACCAAAAAAAATAAATAAAAATAGGATGAATGTGAGAAGAGAATCTTTGTAGGTTTCTCAAGAACATCGGCTGGAATGATCTAGAAATAATTTCCTCGCGACCTATTGGTAAATTGGGCCCTTTGGGACTGTACACCCACTACACGTAATTGGACCGTCCAATCTTCACCTGCAGAATATAAATCCTGAGGCTCTTACAAGATCTCCCCCCGCTCCTTAAGGAGTCTCTGATACAAATCAAAGTCATTCATTGGAATCTACAAAAACAAAACTCTCAAATACCACCAGCATATTTCATTGCAGAAGGACATTCAGGTAAAATTCATTCAATAAATAAACACGGTACAGAGTCTGAAGGATGTTTGAAGGTATTCCATTGAATCCAATTATTCCTTACGGATGTTTTGTAATTCAGCAGCTACAGTAAATCAATTCTTTAAACTTTCGCAAATAATAATATTAAAAAGTTTTATAATAATAATTGAAAAAAAAAATGTATCCTCATCCTCTCCCTCAATCGCAGTAATCCAAAGAAAAAGGCTATTAAGGTAGATTACATCCCACAGGGGCCCACTATAACCAATCGGGAGGACACTGGAGGTAAGGCCCCAATGTATCACTGATCCGGGACTGAGATGAGGCCACGTGATCTGTCCAACGTTCGCCCGAAATAAAGGCTATTAATTGCCCTAAAAAAGGAAAAAAACGATTCTTCCATTAACTAGTTATAAAATTAGAACAAAGAATTTAAGCTGAATAATACAGTCCAACCATCAACAGAATATAAATAATAGCAGTCGTTATTCTAATATTATTAATTACATCAAATAATTTTTCTTTTATTATTTCTTCCCAAAATTTTACTATTTTTTTTATATGTGACATTCTGAGATTGATTTTCAATGCTTTAGGTTTAATTAATTTCTTAACATTGTTTCCCTGATATTGATGATGTAACTTAATGAACTACGTCTAATTCGGTTCCAAAACAATAGTGACGAAGGTAGGTAACATTCTTTCTCGAAAACTTTCTCGAAGAACCGGTGAAATGACAGTATTGAATCAAAACATCCCCATTTGCTTCCATAGGGAAATGATCCCTTACTACAACTGTTGCTGCACAACCAGTACAAGTGAAGGACTTCGCCGAATAAATTACACTAACTTATAAATAGCAACTGTTATCGATCCCATA
>JAFIDM010000007.1:28507564-28561583 GCA_023159025.1 Thereuonema tuberculata | reverse complement strand
TACAAGTGGTATGAATATTACACGAATTTGGCAACACCCTGTATATGTATTAAATTAATAAAAAGAGATAATCTTTCTACGGATTAATCAAACAAGGTATCTTCAGATCTTACTCCAGATCGACAGCAACTTCCTTTCATAAGATAGTCCAAGATATAGAAATTAACAGCAATCAATTATAGCGTACGACTGCTAGAAACAACACCAGTATTAAATTGTTTGTTTGACGCAAAATATTCACATGGAGAATGCATAGGTCAAGACAAGAGTTATATAGAGATCTTTATTGAACACTGGGTAAATTTCAAGCTTCGTTAATAAGAAAATTGTGAGATTTATAAGTAATCTCCTACACTAATTAATGTGTAACTTGCATTTTACTTCCTTTTTTATTTTATTTTATTTATTTTTTTTTTTTTTTGGGTGAATTCATTTATTTTCTGGAAGATCGCCAATATGGCAAAATTCCAAGCAAGATGAAGACTTCTGCCATTTTTCTTTTTATTGTTATTATCTACCTACAGTTTAGATTATTATAGAACTATTGTGGGTTCTAGAATCACTATTCTGAATTTAAGTTCATAATTGTATCACCTAGAAACTGCGTTTTTTTTTTAAAAAAGATTTAGAACAGGTAAAAGATCGACATAACAGTTATGGTAATCATCATTTGCTGCTTTCATTAGATCCATTGGCGCACCTCCAATCACGGAGACTCCTTTTATTCTAGGTAAGTTAATATATATCGTACTGAGGTGGTTTCCCGTTGCTTTCCGAAGAGAAAGTGAACAAGAGGCTGATAAAGACAGGAAAGGAAATTGAAACATTCATGCCGCTGCCGGGATTCGAACCTAAGTTCCGACACATCTGCCTAAAAGGGAGGCTGCTGCCTAGACCACTAGGCTATGCCTCTCCTACTAGTCTATAAGAAAATGAAGCTGAAGACGAAAAAAAATCTCATGTGGATGCTACAGATCACTGTATGAAACATACTTAAAACAATGAAAATAGATTTTTACAGATAATTATATTTTTACTTTCAAAATATTACTTTGAAATTTGCTGTACTGCTGCTATTTCGAAACAGTTTTGCTGCTGTTTCGAAACATCAATTACAAAAGTCTTCAATCAAGATTTTTTTGTAGAGTTAAAAACTTTCCAGAAAAGGTTTTTTTGTATAATTCTTGATATATCCTAAATATTTGTTAAAATAATTAAAGTAAATATAAGATTAATTTAAGAATATGATTTTATTCTTTAGAATAAGAGTACGAAGAGTCCTAAATGTATTGTTGAGTTTTGTAATGGATTTATTGAATAACTAAACTACACATATAAAACTCAAAAGTAACAATAACTAAATTGTATAGAAGTACTTTTATCCAAATTCGTTTGTTTGGTTCTATGACAACTGTTCAAATTCAGAAGAGAATCCTCTTCTTAACACAAGGAGAAAACTAATAGGTTTTCCTGCACGACAACAAAGTGTAACAGA
Organism: Thereuonema tuberculata; assembly: GCA_023159025.1. Taxonomy (NCBI): domain Eukaryota; kingdom Metazoa; phylum Arthropoda; class Chilopoda; order Scutigeromorpha; family Scutigeridae; genus Thereuonema; species Thereuonema tuberculata. Next base: position 28,560,088 of record JAFIDM010000007.1, on the reverse strand, counting down.
GAAAACTAACTAATACCAGAAAATTAAAATATATTAAAGTTTGTTATTAAACTAAAATCAGTAAATGCATTTAAAATAAATAAGTAATATGCACCTTTATCCAAAGTGAATTCATTTTGTAGTCTGGAGTTTTTAATAGATTAGAAAATGATGAAAAAGAATAAAAAAGAAGAGATTTTTTGTAAATTGAATTGATTTTTAATAGAATTAATTTACTTTTATTAGGTTCAGTTTCTAATGATAATAATGTATAGCAAATATTAATTAAATATATAAAAATATATCACATTACATAATACGTAATGTATGATGTTCTAGCGCTAACAGTTCTTTGTTAACATAAAGATAAAATTACAGTAAGAAATGTATCATAAAATTATAATAAATAATAATAATAATAATAATAATAGCTTTAATATCAAATAACTTCTACTCTACTTGTATCTTATTCCTCACGTCTTTGATTGTTTTCATTTCAACTGTGTAAGTGTTTGAATCCAATAAAATCCAACTCAGATGAATGGAAATCGTTGGATAAAAATGACGGAAGAGACAAGAAGTAAGTGAATGGATTTATTATTTGTGATTCTACAAAATAACGTCAACTAAAGATAGGGTTTTTATAGAATGAAAACAAGGAGAAACGTTGACAATTCTATTAGAAATCTCGCGTCATACGAAGTCTTACCAAATCCACTTTGTTTGTTTGTACGAATATAACGCCAAAAGAACTGAACGGATTTCCAAAAAAATTGATATGTTGCTTATTAATGGTCCAACTTAAAGCATAGAAACATTATTTTGGTCTCACATTTCCCACCTGTGAAAATGACCCCAAAAATCTAGAAACGGATGCGTTGAATTTTTTTTTTCCCAACTTCAAATATGAACACATTGTTCCTAATCCTCAAAATTGAGACACTTCTCCCATTGCTCAGTTGCTTCTAAGCCTTTTGTATAATACTTACAAAAGTCTTGTTAGTCTAATATTTTATATTGATTTATTTCATTTGAACAACCATTCTTGCTCTTGGGGTTATTCGTTTCTATTTTCACTAGAAAACTTACCCTTTTGCGAAGGGAATTCTTTGATATCACAAGATGTTAAGTTAAAACAAATGACGTGATTCCGATCAGAAAGTTATCGTACATTCCTTTACTATTAATTAGGTGTTTTCGTCCTTTTCTTTGTTTATCGTAATACTGTGGCAACTTTGAATTTAAATAAATATTCCACAATTTCCAAATTTGTTTTCCAAAGGTCACATGACCTGTTAATATTTAAAAATTTGTAACTTTTTTTTTTTTATTTAGTCACTGACTTATGTAAAAAAAAATAAAGAAACTTTCCTCTACTCCCATATCTAAAAGGAGGGAGTGAAAATTCGCTTCGAAAACATTCAACAGTTCCTGACAAATGTGGAAAGCGAATTAATTAGGAATTATTTTTGTTCTCGAATTCTCTGTGAAACATTCTTTCACACAAAGTAACGCCTTTCCTCCTTCTGTCTTTACTTGAATCCGTTTTTTAACAAATTTTGACTTAAGAACTCTACACATTTATTTATTTCTCTCCGTTTTCAATGACTTCATGTAACATTCTTTTGCGCTTAACTTTTTTAGTTAGTTTACTATGAATTTAACTGATGATTTACTATTAAAGATTATTTGAACGAAAAAATAGCGTTTGTAAAAAAAAAAAATGTTTTAACATTAAGACAAAGACAAAAAAAAACCAAACAGACATCACAAATTGAAAAAAAATATCAATATCTCTGTTTCTGAACTCCAAAGATCGAAGCTGGTCTTCGTTTTCAAAGTCTATTGTTTTGAAAGTCTGTGGTTTTTATTATTTTCCTAATATCAGAAATTAAGGAAAAATCTAAGAAAAACTAAAATTGTTAACAAACTAACTAAAACTAAAATTGTTAATAAACTAGTTAAATTGTTTGTAGAATTTATATCTAATTAGTGTTCCTTGTATTTTTCTGATTTCTTAAAGCAGGGATACAACTATAAGGACCTTTAGGCCCTAATGAATTTTCCAGAATATTTACCTATTATTGATATTAATCAGAATGAAAAAAGATAAAGGAAAAAATAAAGAAAAAGATAAAGGAAAAAGAAGAACAAGAAATAAAATGTTTTATAACAATTTCAAAACTATCAATTAGTTAATTAGACATCTTACGGCAATTATTCGTAGACCTATATAGGAATGGCCAAGAGCCCTCTCACCCCCACATCTAAAAATATAGAGAATAATAGGCCCTGTTTTCTTTCGCTTTTTTTTTTGGTTGGATGGCCGATTGAGAAAATCTTGATTTCTCCCACCCCCGAAATTTTGAAGACGACTTTTTTTTCTTTTTTTGTTGCTGATCGCTTCCCGAAATGGACCTCCCGTAAATAAAACCCGACATAAGTCCTCTGCGATTAAGAAATGTTTGCAATTTTGTTGCATGTTTATTAGGAAACCATTAAATGCGAGAAAGCTATCATATGTGAGGAAGATTTTTATTATCACAAAATCTGATGTTTTATAATTCTACCTTTACAAATTAACAATTGCTTTTTCTCTCCGTAAATATGTTTTCTTAGTTTTTGGCCATGAAAATGAAAAAAGAGTATATATTATTAAGATCTCTTAATTTAAATGAAACCAACTTAAAACTTCTTTGTAAATAAAGTCCTTGAGTAAATATATGAAATTTCTACGAATATAAAATAGACAGAAGAAAATAATAAGCTGAAAATTAATAAATAAGAATTATTTTTACTCAAAGAGTGAAGCCCTATTGAGTTTCTGTATTTATTATTTTAAATGAAGATCAAAAAATACTGCAACATTTCCTTCGCTTGAACTTCACACAAATTCGTGTGAAACACATGATCTGGCCTCTTTTCGTGGAAAACCTAGTGTTGTACGTCACGTGACACTTCAGCCAACCCGGATCCACAGTGTCAGTCATCGGTGTCAATCAACACTCGTTCCACGCCCACTCAAAGGAACGGACCAATCAGAGAAAACAAGTAAAGACGTCACTCGGAGGGCGGAGCCTTAACTGAAGACACCTTCGGGTCCAATTACTGATATGATGCTTATCATATTTATCACTTATATTCCAATGGGTATATAATATCCACATTAAAGAAAAGCAATATTAAAAAACGGAATAAATCAATATCTGTTCACATTTTAAATCCAAAAAAAAAAATATAAAGTTGTTCACTGTTAAATTACAAAAACAAAGAGACGAAGAACAAATTTCTCTGTTAATAAATTTTAATAGAACCATTGAAAATCATGGAACTATCGAAAATCTGTATTAATATTTCAATACTGGATAATTTAAATAACCTTTCAACTAAATACTAAATAAATGTCCTCTATAAATGAAAAATTTATTTGTAACAAACTAAATAGAATCATCATAAGAACTTACAATTTTTTTCAAATTTAATATGCAATAGATTGTTATGAAAGTAGAGAAAAAATAATAGATATTTCTTTTTAAAAGTTTAAAATATTGATTCTAAACTTTTAAAATTAATAATGTAAGTTAAAAAAAAATTGATTTCAAACTTCATATATCGTGTATAAAGAATAAGTATCATAAATCAGAACACAGATAAATTACATAAAAATAATAGGCCTACAATTCTGAAATGTTACAATTCTGAAATGTTACAATTCTGAAAATGCCTGCTCCCTTCATCAGGTAAATAATAAAGAAAGTCTATTAAGAAAGTCTATTGCTTTTCAATGACTAAAGAAAGCTTATGAAGAAAACAATATTATGTAGTTTTTATAATAATAATATTAATAATAATAATAATAATAATAATAATAAAATGTTACTTTATTACTTGGCAATGACTGTTTTTACGATAATAAATATTAAAGCTAAATTTGTTTGTTTTTTTGTTTTTTTTTATAATGTTGAAAGATATTTTTCTGTTTTCCCAGCCTTCCCGTTAAAAAAAAATAATTAATAACTTTTCCAATCCTTTTTCTTTACCTACACCAAAGAAAACCTTCTTTATTTACTAAACAATCAGAAAAATAAGTCTTTGCTGATACAGTGTCTTGATGTTTTCTGAAATCAACGGAAAGATAGACAACACTATTAGCTTCGAGTTATTCGAGTTAGATAGGATAAAATTCCTTTATTTTGTTATTTTTTAACATTCAATGGCATTGCTAAGATGTTTGGATAATTGTGCTTAGCAGGGAAATCATTTTCAAGATACTTTAATTGTTCTAAAACGATATAGGTCCTAATCTTTTTTTTTTTTTTTTTATTTCCTTTTTCGATGAATTCTAAATTGATATTCAATTACTGCCAAAAATTAGTTTGATTTTAAGAATCTTTTCTAGGATTCTAATCCTATTGTGCATTCTGTCTTAAAATACTATCAAAGATATATCAGTAACTCAGCTGATAAAGTCTTCTATCAGTAATAAATGCTTGTGCCAAGAGGAATGTACAGATATTCTGGAAGAAAAAAACAAACTGGGGAATCATGAAATTTATTCATTGCATCTTAACTTCATTACTCTTATTTTTTTAATTTTATTTTTTTGGTTTGACTGAATCCTGAATTGAAAATGTTAGAACTTCATTACAGCTTTTCTGATTTTCAAAATCATCTCCAAAAGACTGGGATCATTCATAATGAAAACGATTTCTTCGCAATAATCGTCAGCATTTCCGTAGACAATGTTTAAATTTTGATTAAGAACTATTTTAAACTGATAGTTTGTAACAACGCTTGATATTTCTCCACTTATAAAAAACAGTGATCAATATGAATTAATTCCATAACTAATCTGATATCTGAAATTTTGGAAAAGTTTTCATCTTCAAAAAACGTCGACTGTTTCTAATAGCACAATTCTTTATGTTGTTTTGTTCAATTCTTCAAATAAAGAGAAGTGAATCCTAAGCATCAGTGATGCCTTTAAACTAGTTCTACAATGAATTTTTTCATTTCATTATTCAATGATTCGTTTGTGGACGACAACAAAAACTAACCATTGCCTCGATTTCTTCGCCTAAATTCAACGACTGAAAATCATCCCTGGGCAATGTTTCAGAGTAGAAATTTGAACAATATTGTTTTTATATTCAGTAGACTCTCGATATCTAGAAGTCGAAGGGACACTAAAAAAAATTCGAGATAGCGAGTTTTCGAGTTAGCAAGGTCATAACCAAAACATTAAATTTCACGTTAAAACACAAGATACGGAATAATATTCTAAAAATTAGAGTCTTGATAGATGAGAATAAGTATAAATATATAATGATAGTTAACAATAAGTCTAAATACAGCAATGATAATTTTAATTTTTAAAAGTAGTCGAAAATAATTACATTAAATTGAAAAGAATTAGTAAAATACAATAAACTTAAATTGCTAGAATTTCTTAAAAAATAGCTCTATTTGCTTCGACACCACTGAACTGCAATTTTTTCCGGAAAAATTCATTTTTTTACTTCGAAAAAATATTCGACATAACAAGGTTTTGAGTGAAAACTCTTCGACATAAGAATTAAAATTAACATTAGATGAATATGTAATATCAAGGGAAAAATAATTTTTCGACATATCAAGGTTTTCGAGATATCGAGAGTCTACTATATATGATAAGAAAGCAAAAAAATTTCCTTTCTCTAAAAAACTTACATTATTACCGAGTAACAATATAATATTAATCATAAAATTACAAACAACATCTACATAGTAATATTGAAAGTGGTAAAATGGCATTGTAGCTTTTCTGATTTTCAAAATCATCTTCAAAAGACTGGCATCATTCAGTTTCATAATGAAAAAGATTTCTTCGCAATAATCGTCAACAAATGATTAAGAACGTTTGAAACTGTCTTGCTAATCACCATCCACATGTTTTATCGTACTTGTTAAGCTTACTAAAAAAAAATTTAATATCAAACTTAAAAAACGCATTCATTTGAATAACAGTATCCTATCACTGGATGTGATTGAATTTAAGAATTTAATCTTATTTAGTGAATGAGTGAATACGTTTCATTGTATAAAACTGTAATTCTTGCAACTTTATTACTACGTTAAGAAAATACCAAAAACGGAAAAACGATAAACAGCTGTTTCGTTCTTATTTGAACTCATCAGTCAGATTTATCCCCGATAATCAAGCTCAGAGCGCGTGAAAGCCTATGGAGCGGGAGAAGGATCCGTAGTCTTTCACGCATTCTGAGCTTCATCATCAAGAGTAAATCTGGCTGATGAGTCCTAATAAGGACGAAACAGCTGTCCCAGATTCCCGTCGATGATGGCTCAAGACGTGAAAGCAAACGAATTTGTGCATTTTTGTCATTTTTCCGTTTTTCATGTAACAATTAATGCACGTTAAACCTTCTTACATGTTAAGAAATAATAATGAAAAACTTACAGAGTTCAATTCTCAAGATGCCGCTTATGTTTTACATTATTCAAAGCTCGGTAGGAAATTTTTATATCAGTCCGATTACGTAGGAAATAAAACAAAACAGTAAAATCAGACAACAGTTGGCAAATGAACACGTTCAAATCAAAATCTTTCAAAACTTTAAAGGATAAGATGAGAATTTTGCAGAACCTCTCAACGAACTGATAAAAACAAAAGCAGAAGAAGAGAAATGGAGAAACAGAATAAATGAAATCTCAGAAACTTCATTCGAATTATGGAAAAACAACTTTACATGATTTAAAGGATTGTTTGGTTTTTGCTGAAAAAGACGCTCTTAAATTCACCAATGTTTTACTGAAGGGCCTTTGCTGTAACTATACTTTCTCTATATCCTTAAGATTTATTTTGCTATGTTCTTTAAAGTTGTGCGAAGTATTTTCTCCTATTTTTAATAGATTTCTGAATTCTCAGGAGCTGCTGCTTCCTTTAAAATCCAAATCCAGTTGTTGACGAGGCTTTGAGCGAACGCTGACATCCTTTTCTTCTTTTACTGCTTTTATTTTTGTCATCAACATCCGACGCTCCTGCTGTGAATCTGGCCGAAAGAGGTCGCTCCAGCAAAGAAAAGCAAACAGCCAATGGTTGACGTGCAGCCAAACGCTGATTTATGAGGGAAATTAATGGCAGCGCCACCTGCCGTCAGTCTTCAAAGGCCGATGGAACAACCATCACTCAACAGTTCTCCGGAACTTCCACGAGCTTCGGAAATTTCTGGTAAAAGAAATTTGAAATTTATGAGTTTGGGAAAAGTGTTCTCTCGAGGGAACCAAAATATCGAAGCAGAAAAAAAGAAAAGTGAAAGCAGAAATTAAAGACGACCAATCGCCAATACCAATACAAGAAAGAACTTGCCTATCACTGGAGTGAAAAAGAACAGTAGAGAATGCTGACATTTATTAAATGAAGTTGTTCGTTCAGGCAAATGAGAAGCGTTTGGGCAGTTTCTTCTATAGATATTAGATCTATCTAATTTGGTAGTGATAAGCAAATCCAAAAACTTGAATATGCATTTACAGGTTTGTACGGCATCTACAGAAATCTATAACATTTCCACAACTCTGACACAAGAAGACGTTCAGGTTCGGAAAAGAATCTTCTGAAGAGAAGACTGGAAGGGAGAGGAAAGAAGCTACGATTGCCACTTGGATCTGAGTTTGTTTGAAGGATGGAAAGGAAATCATTACGTTATTTACAGCTCTTTCTGAAAATTAAGAACAAAAAAAAGCAAATAGAAATACGACAGTGTTTGTTACTGTTGTTATTATTATCATGGATATAATTTCTTTGTATAAAGAACTGATTCTTCTTACCGATGCTTCAAGGGAATTCACAGATGTTACAGGTTAAAATACAACCTTATATCTTTAAGACTTTATTTTGAGCTTTATCAAAACTAATATACACTACAACCTCGTTTATCCGGACTAACTGGGACCAAAGGCAATCCGGAAAATTGAAAATCCGGATAATTCGGGTAATATGGGTAATAAGCAAAACAAATCCTTAAATAAACAGACTTACCGTTTATTACGATAAAAAACTATGTTTTGTAGCTTCAACACCCAGTGACACCAGTAAAGTTTTCTTAAACTCAACAAAAAGCATTTTATTACCATAATTTATTGTACAATCTATGCAGGAACTGTATATTTAATCAAAATAAAAAGCGAATGTTTGGAGTACTTATAGTTATGTTCTTGTTATCATAGTTAAAATTATTATCTATGTGAACATTAAATAATAAAAAATAAAAAATGTCTACAAATCTGACCCGGATCAACGAGCCCGGATAAACGAGGTTGTAATGTACTTAAATGTTCAAATGTAAAATCAACTTAGACCTACATTTCATTAAATGTACATGTAAACATGCATCACAAATAATACCTAAGTGAATTAAGAAAACTATGACGAGGGCTATACTATTCTAGTATTACAATTATCCTTACAAGCATTTCTACTGAATTTTAGAAAATGTTTACCTTTTATTTCAATATATTGATAAAAAAAAGTCAAATTAAACATCCTAACGTAAATTATTGATGTAAAAACAGATTTTTCTCATCGTAGTAATAATTATATTGCATTTTTATAAAACTTCACAGACTATTCTAACTATTTTTGTTTTCAAGTAAACCAAAAGAAAATTAAAAAAAGGTTACTTAAAACTAAATATGTGGAAAGTCAAAACGAAAAGGTAACAGTAAGGAAATAGCCTCTACTAAGAGAAGAACTAATAGAATAAGAAACAAGATTGCAATTATAAAGAAGGACAGTAATTATTTTTATGAGACTCAGCGTTGCTTCATTACAACAAAAATTTGCTTCAAATATTCTCTTGTATTCTACAGAAATATTAATTTTCTTCATTAGTAATTTTTGTTTAAATAACTTACATTAAAAATGAATAGAGGAATTTTCATAAAGAAATCAAAAGTTCATTACAATTGTTAAGAATTGACTTAAGATACAAGAGAATGGTTGAAACAAAGTTATCTCTAAGCTGAAAACCTTATTAATACAGCTGATGTCGTTTTAAAAGGTCTTCGTCAGAAGTCATTTTGTTTCGTAATTAAGATTAATAAAATGGTTATGTTATGAAGTAAAGATTCATCAAATCTAAATTTTTTTTAATTCAAGAATTGAACGACCAACTCAACGACAAAAATATACTCTAATTGCATTAAATATATGTAATATCTTAATATTTTCCAACAATAGTATCCTTGTATTTGTTACTTTCAATTTCATGTATTGCTTTGATAAAATGATGGAATTAGTTAAGTAAATTAGAAATGAATTTCTACGTAAACTCTAATTATAATCAGCAAAACAACTTTCAGAGAAGTCAAAACCATTCCTATTAGAGTGATCAAATGTTCCATTAATGATTTTTAGTTGATAAATGACATCCAATCATAACAGAGAAATTGAAAGTTCCAATCCAGAAAGACATCTGAATAGAAAACAGTAAAGCTAATAGAGACAGGACAGAATAATTTACTATCCATATGAGAAGAATAAAGTTTGATGTCGGATAATCGGGATTCAGATAAAGAGGTCATCTACGTGGATGATAGAATCAACTCATTTGTAATTACATAAATGAACAGTGAACAGATCATTTAGTGAAAGTTCACAGTTTAAAGTAATCTTTAAAAAAAGAAATATTATTTCCATGAAATCAATTAAGACATGAAATACAAAAATCCAATGGCAGTAATAAATGATGACTTAAAAATACACAAATTGAAGAACATTGAAGAAAAATAGCCTATATTCTTGATTTATAAGCTACAAAACAACAACTTAATACCGAATGCAAAACACTTGATTTGCTTCGAAAACTTGTCATTTAAATTCCAAAAGCAAAAATTTCTGAAAAATGAATATCTTAATGATTTAATCCTTTTGTAGTGGATTTTTTTTAGTACTACGTATTTTCTGATGGATTTCTCATTTATACGCTACAATTGTTGGGTTTCTTACTTTCTCTGAACCTCGTTCTAAATTTACACGAAAGATGTTATATTTATGATGGATTTAAGAATTCCAAGGTGGATCAGCACTGATTGGAAATCCTATCAATATTCACTGATTTCCTTTTGTAAAAAACAATCATTCAGTTGGATTTCGTAAACTTATACTTTACAACGCAAGCGACTTCAAAATGCTTTTCTTGTAGACAAATTTTTCTACATACTAAAAATATTTATTGTACTTTGGAAAAATTTATTGTTATTTTAAGTTTTTAAATTTTCAGATTAAGAAAACAAAATTTGCAAAAGATCAAAATTGGTTAATGGGAACAATTAGTCAATGACAATAAATTGTAAAATGCAAATAAGAATATATTTTAAAGAGAAGTTTCGGGAACAATTTAATAACACAAAAGGGAAGAAACTACGATTGAGTAGGAAATTATAACTGAATTAAGATTTTTTTTTTAAAAAAAATGAATATATATTTAAAAACAAAGCGTAAAGTTGATAAAGAATGTCGTTAGGTAAAACTATAGATTATTATAGAATTTGAAAAAGTGACCTTTAAAAAAAGGAATAAAGATATATTTAAATTTAAAGACAGTATCGTTACTACTAAGGAAGAATTCAAATTATTTGATTCAAGTTAAGGAAATTAAGGAAAGAACCGACGAATATTCAATCGATCCAAGGAAAATACTCAAGAATCTTTTCTTCACATTCTATTAGTGGATGTCCTCATCATCTAATGGATTGAAATTAATGTCACGATAGTTAAGCTTTGTATATGAATTTACAAGTGATGAGCGTTTTTGGAAGTAGAGTTTGAATTAAGGTTAATCTCTTAATCTGCTTTGCATATCTTCAATAAGTTTTTGTTAGGATTGTCATTTGGAGAGACTGGAATCTCCATCAGAGAACTTTAAGTTGTTGCTTGTTTATGACTATTCATATTAATTATTCTATCTGTTGTTAGATTCCACTGGATCTCAAACACTGCAGCTGCTAATATCCTGAGATTTTTCTGAATGTAATTTAGTTTTATAAGCGAGATTCAAGCGTTGCTTTGATTTAGTCAATTAACTTTTACTTGATCCAGTGTTTTACTGTTTAATGTTCTGCTGAATATTCTACAATTATTATTATCTTCTTTATATATATAATTCCTGCAATTTCTTGTTGCCATTCTAATTTGTGTTGATATGAAAACAACTTATTTCACTATAGCAACTCCTTTACTTTAGACACGACATTTGTTAATTTCTTGTGTCGAATAATAGGATGACAACAATGAAATAATGGTTGTTTCTATTTATTACATAAAATACACTAAAATATAAAACTGATCTCACAATGTTAAGAAAATTGCTATTTTCTAAGAATAATGCTACAGCATCTAGCATTATCACATGAAATAAGTTGAAATCTTTCTGTTGAGTAATGTCTTAGGATGTTCTGTTATTTTCAGAAATAGTCTTCAAATACAGATTATTCCAAGTCCATATTTATCTAGAGACACAGCCTTAGATGTCTCCTTTTAGGCTTCTGAAAGACGCCTTATATCCCCGGTTTGTCTGTCTGTGGAGACATATCCCACAATGCTTCACAACGGCTTCTGTTAGCTCAGTTGGTTAGAGCGTCGTACTAATAACGCGAAGGTCGTGGGTTCGACCCCCTCTCGGGCAATTCTTATTCTTCATTTTTTTCTCCCCATTTTAAATCTTTTCACAGTTTCTCAACTTAAGTTTTTTTTTTTTTTAAATCATTATTAGTAAGTCAACGTATTAATAAGGTTTGAGTTAAGAATGACGATTATTCCATATAAATAGGGGTGGGTAAGATAGCATGGGGTCGCAAACAGACTTGCACCAGCATTTTCTAGACCCCCCCGGCGCAGTCTATTCTCAAGTAAAGATGACTCAGAAGCCGTTGCGAAGCCGTATCCCTACCTTGTTATTTTTTATAGCTTTACTTTCATATCTCTCTCTATGTATCTTATATTTCTTTATATCTGTTATCCATTTGAAAGGAATACGATTGACAGGTGAATTGCTGAGTTACTGATTGCTTTCACAACGTTTATTCCATAATCATTTACTTATTTCAGTTTGATATACTGAGTTTTTTAGTTACTGTAGTTTGACTTTGATCTTGGTATTGGTAAGATAAAAATCTTTCAGTTATCCTTCTGTCAGATCTTAACCCGTATATGGAAGCTTAAATAAACTTAATTTCTTTATAATTTAAGAAAACAGTGGAACAAATACTGGAAAACTATCCTAACTATCAGTCAAAAATGTAAAGTATTTCCTTAACTGAACTCAAACACTGACTTAACAACTGAATTCAACAAATATTCCACAGCGTTTGCTTATGCAGACGACTTCATAACATTAAATGATTCCGATGATCTACAGACTACGCATCAAAGGACTCAATATGACACATTAAAAATACACACATTTGTTTGACTAAGAAAAAACAAAGAAAAAAACCGTAAATTACAGCTGTGAAGTTTGGGAAAACATAAACAATTGTAAATATCTTGCTGTTCACATTGATAATAAATTCACAAAATTCACACAATCTCAATCCTCAAAAAACTCAACACTTACACTTATATCTTTAACAAAATTAAAAACTCGTTTTCTTTAAAAGCAAAAATCTTAATTTCTAAAGCATTTGTTGACTCAACTATAAACTATGTTATAATTAAATGGATACATGCAAACAAGAATGAAATCGACTTAATAGACAAATCCATAGATAATCTCCTTAATCTAATCTTATCTAACTTCAAACATATGTCCTACACTGAAAAACTAACTATCTTAAAAAAGTATAAAATATTATATCCACGAATAAAAAATAGTGTACGCAATTAAAGAACTATTTTACTCTTCTAAATAAAACAGAATGCACAATGCTCTATTCGACCAAAATGTCAATGTCTGAAGTTTAATCCGTTCGTTAAACTATTTTTAATTAAATTGTTTTATCTTCCGAATTACATTTCTATTCTAAACGCTGTAATGATGTCTAAGTCAATGTTTGTAGCTGTAGGATAAAATTCACATCCAAATTTTAAATCATCTCTACTGGCTGTGATCTGGTTGTCTAGGAGTAGTGATAATATGGATTTAAGTGCATAGAATTGTTCAGCGAGTGTGTTAAGAGTCAAGAAGGCGAATTACAGCCCTTACTGAATCTGTTTGAAAGATTCCTGTTTTGTGTTGCCTTTGACAAAGAATTGGAAAGTGTTGATAATATTGCGGAATACAATAAAGCATTCACTAATTGTATGAACCACAAACATTATTAATTTAATTGTCTGTTTTTGATCATCTATGAAAATAATCTACAATTTCTATTCTTCTTTAATTACTGAGTTGTTGGAAAGTCTTTTATAGTTCTCCCATACATATGTCGAAATACTTTTTAAAATAACCTACTGATAAATTTTTTAAGGATCACATTTTGCTATTGAAAGTCTTCTGTAAAACTTTCACTAAAAATTATTGTTTGTGGTTCAGGCTATGGTTGTTGCGTCTTAATCTTCTAGAATCTGTAGGCTACTGGAGGATGCATCCGTAGAGTAAGGTTTTTTCAAAACCAGACATTTTCTTCTGTTAAAATTATCTATTTCATCTAGGTACTGAATGAGTTTTCCTAAATTATCTCTCAGATATGAATCTATTTATTGATTAAGACCCACTTTGATGGTTGTGATATGACTTACTCTTAAAACCTCTGTGCTGCTACTGGTCATGTGTTGCTATATTGTGTATTATGTCCACTTACATTTAAAAGGTCAGCTGACAGCCATTCCTCATGGCTTTAACCTCCAAAATGATAAAGAGCTAAATTCGGGAGTTAGAGGAGGATCAGCTGGAAGCAATAAACAATGGACACTATTCGAAAGTATGAGGATTCTGTTGAGCAGTGATGGGCTGTGACTTGGATGTAAGTTTCCAAGTGATTGAGAAAGCGACCTTGTTCCACTAATGAAAATGGAAAACTCATATTAAATGGCTATCGCAAGTTTTTTCTGTGCAAGAGACAGTTTTTCGGACCATGCAGCACACTCGACAACCAGCAGGCAAAACGCCTATGGTTGAAGGATGGTTATCCAATAAGTGAAAGCTGATCTTTAGTGAATGGTAATGAAAGTTTTCTGCTCTTTTTACTTTTGTTTGTATTATTTTCGGGTAATTGTCCCTTCTGTTCAATTCTGACACAGGTGGCCCTTCTCTAAGACATTTTCTTTTACGTTTTTGTCTCAAAGTTTAAAGATGAGCTGCCTTTTTTCTGGTCCCTCTGCCTCTAACAATCTGATTTGTTGACCGTAACGAGAACTAGCATCACATTTGAACTCATAGAGACATACACGTTAAAGCTTAGTTTTCATTGCACCCACATGGCTGTTGCTGTTCGTTGTCGGACGATGGATCACTCTATGTTATGTCCATTTTACTTAAAGGACCAGGTGACAACAATCCCTTTCGACTCAACCTCCAAAAATAACCAAGAGATAAATTAGCCATCTGATTTACAGGCAGAGCATCCCCAAGCAACAAACATCCCGTATTTACTAATCGACACAATTCAAAAATTGTAAAAGCTCTGTCCAAGAGTGATGAACCAAGAGTGTGACCTTAACAATTTACTTTGTAACTTGCCAAGCAGCCTGAGAGTTATTTCTATGAAAGACCCTTTTTCTATCTTCAATCAAACAACATGAAATACATAACAAGTAGTATCCAAATCGCTAAGTTAAAAATCTGCCTTAAAGATCAACTCTAGGGACAAATTAATATTATTATAATTATCAGTAATGGTAACATAGTATTACCAAATCAATAATTAACTTCAGATTATCAGTAATAGAAGATTACCAGATAGAAGATCTAGTGAAATTAAGAAAAATGCAACCATCATTTCACAAAATCGATTAAAAAAATTAATATTAAAATGTCTTGGGCTTCTGCCTGATTCATGATTTTATGATACAATAAAGCAACTGACACTCAGGGGAAGGCTAGCTATATAGAGCGAAGCTATTGGGCAATTGTTATAATACAGCACATCAATTGACCAGCACTCTTTTCGAGAATCTCTTTGACGCCAAAATTAATGAGGCTGGTTGTCTCAGAACAACGCAATGGGAAAAATATCCAGTCCGTACACAAACGAAGAAAAAAAATTATAACGAGTTGATACTTAACTCTTTAACTAGTTAAATAAACTTAAGTTAAATAAACATGAGGATATTTTGAAGTTTTGTTAAGTTGTAATAAGCATAATATCAATCTCACTGGTAAGCTTACAACATTAATTCCACGAGAAATAACATTTCTATCATTTCTATAAAAAAAAAAATCTGAACAAAGCAAGTAGCAAATACTACAATGGCTTAGCCATTCAAACGCACGTTTATGGTATCTCACAGGAATTACTGGAAAGAAATAGGATTATATATATTTATCCTTAGCTGTAAACTAAATGTTAATCTACAATTTATTCTGGTTTACCAGAACAAGCTGGAACTAGTATCGCAAGATTCCACTTACGCTGAAATGCTTCTTAATTTTTGAATTTAAATTAATCATTCCGCATTTACTCATCTTCCTCAAGAAGAAAGAAAATTTCCCTGTTCCTTCATAGTTTTCTTAGTAATCTACTTCTTCACTATCCTACACTTGTTTTTTCTAAGCTTATATTTCTGTTATTTCCTTTCTGCCTTCAATTCTGTGTAAATTCTCTCCATTTATATTGATATGTTTTTTTTTATTATTTTTATTTAAGGCTTTAATTTTTTAATTTTTTTCTAATATATTTGTATCTTATTCTTTTCTGTCTATATTATCTTTCACTGATTTAAAAAATGATTATGTTTTTATTAATATATATCTGATGATATTTTATGTTTATATTAATAAATATTGGCTAAAATTGATTAAAATGAATCTTATATCAAAGTAGTTTTCTTTTTAAATTATTGTAGCTTTGTAAAAAAGGTGTAACTCATAAACTGTAATGAAAATAATCAATGAATAATTGTTTTGGTGAAAGTAAACCTCAAAGACTTAAATTAACAAAGCTATCGAAGAACTCTCAAACTGCAACCCGACAAAGATAGTGGAATAATTGATATTGTTTCTATTACTGTTATTGAAATGAATGAGAACTAATAGATCTTCTGCCGCCAAAACAACGAAATCGCGAATGGCGTAATCTAAATGTGGATAAATTCCGACAAAATCGAAGTGCCGGTTAGTTTCCAAGAAAATACGCAGTTCACACTATCTCAATCTGATTCTAAGGATACACATGAAGCCAAAAAATAAAGTAGATATGGATTTAATCACTATTTCATTCTTGTGTTTTTAAACTTATTTTCCCATTATTATCGTTGATTGATACGCCCTCGAAAGGAATCGTTTATAAAATTATCATAATCGCAACATGATTTGAAAATCTCGGTAAATTTTCGGCGAACGATTAAAATTATCTGAAATATTTAAGAATTCTCCGAAAAAAAATGGTAATTGACATCTTTGGTCTTCGCTACGGAGAGAGAGAGACTGGAAAACTACATGGAAAATTAGAAACAAATAAAGAGATAAAAAACTTTTAATAATGAATAAGTTATTAAAATTACTTTAACTTTAATTGAACATCTGCATAATTGTTAGATTGGTCTTAATAATATAAAAATTCAACACAGATTAGCAGATGACTGGTAAATATAACATTATTAATTTTTAACTCCTAATAAAACATTACGTACTATCAAATATAATTTATAAAGCTACTGAAAATATTTATTGATACAATAGGTTCTTAAAAGAACTTCCATCTAATTTTCCTTAAAATCTTATTCCTTATTTTTATTTATTGTTATTTTTCTTTGGCAAGTAATGAAAACGACAAAATTAAAAAGTCTACATTTATTTTTAAATTATAATATTTACTTACACAAGTAGCTAAATTATTCTAATTAATTATCAATATTTATTTAAATCGCGTAAAGCCGATTCCTTTTAGACAAAGCAAACAATGCGCAAATTCATGAATTAGCTAAAAGACTTAATATCTACGGATTGTTCGAGACATTGAGAGAAATCCACTGTTTGGCTTCTATTGTTTTTCTATGGAGATTTTCGTGGCCTTTTCCTACTAATTTCTCGATTAGAACTCCTTTGGGAAAGATTTCTGATATAAAACTAAAGTCTAATGGAAACCAAGCTTTTATGAGATCCCTTCAACAATTCAAAAGTTAGTAACATTCGCATAAACTGACACCGATTGTGTGGAGGATTCTCACTTTCCTACGTATTTCAATATTAAAAATCACTTAAATCAAAATTAATAAGTTATTTCCTCTCAAGTAATACATTCTATTTGTCGTGTTCTTTATTATTTTTTTATTCTTTGTAATTTGAATGCCTATAAAAACACCAACCATAAAAAGTCAAACATATCTTAAGTTATATGTGCTTACAGAAGTACGCCTATTAATTTAAATATTTCTATTTGAATAAAATAAACAAAAAAAACCCTTAAGGATTTTTTTTCAGAATTGTTAACATTAATTTAAGTTCATTATAAATTGAAAAGTTAATTAAGGAAAATAAAAATTAATTAAGAATGAATCAACTCTACGTCAACAAAAATACTCTAAATACAGTATATTTAGAATTTTTTTTTTAAGTTATCCTATATTAGAAGAACAAGTTTCAATTTTTTTTTTAAAAATAATCTTCCTTTTTTAGACTTATTTATTTAGTGTTTTTTAAATATAAATAAAAAATTTATTCAATCAAAATTGCAAAACTTAATAAAGAAACAAAAACAATTCAAAGTAATCAATAATTTAAATAATTTTATCCTCATAATTAAGTTTCCTACTTTCATTGAATGAAACTAAAAAATAAAAATAAAACATTATTAAGAATAATGCTATTAAAATTACAATTACATTTTTGAAACATTTAATCTTGTTTTCATGATTTTATGAATAAACTTTTTTACTTAGAAATCTAATATAACAATATTGTGGTAATAAATATATTTCGCAGTAGAAACACTTTACTCTCGGCAAAAGAAACAAAAAACAACACGACAAGTAAACAGGATCTTAAACTCTCTAAACAGAGGAAAGAGAGCAGTAATTATTAACCACTTTGTGTTGACAGTTGAGTGTCAAACACCTAAAGGACCTCCTGGTAATTTGTCAACTCAAAAGATATTGCAAATCAAAAGGATTAAAGAAATGGAAGATATGATTTTAGTTAAATAAACATAAAAATATAATGGTAAAACTTACATATCTACAATCATATTGATTTCTGTAATTGAATTTAGAAGTATCTCGAAATTATATAATTAACTTATTTAATATAATTGTTTATAAAACTGAATAGTAAGTTTGTTTTATAAAAAAATAATTTAACTAGATTAGAAGTTTAAATAATACATAGTTTGTCAATAAGAATTTAAATTTCAATCTTGAATGTCTCTAAAAATAAATTTGATGAATTAGAATTGATTTAAGAAGTGAAAGACTATTGTTTTGCAAATCCAAACTTCTGTCCGACTTTCGCAAATCTACAAATAACGTTTACAATTTTTCTTTAAATTCCTACATTGGATTTCTCTATTGATTTTCATCTACTTGTTGGAACAGTGTCTATTAACTTTTAACAGAGTCTTTTTTTTTTCCCTTGGTCTGTTACCTGTCATGTCTATTTGAATCCTGTTCAGCTGTTGTTGGTCTGTGAGCAATTGGATTTTATCAGATCGCGTTCTGGGGTCACATGGATTCTCTCTGTGTGGTCCTGATACATTTCCCGCCTGATTTACGATCGTTCTCCTGATTGGTAGATGGAACAGGACCTGACAACTGCATCGTTATCACTTAGTCGAAGTCGTTGTTCTGCTTGTAACTGCTAATAACTGCAGATGAGGCTGATGACAACAGCATCACCCCAACTCATTGGTCAAACCAAAAAGCCCTGAGACAGACAGACAGGTAACTCGATCCTCTCACCCCCGCACAGACACAGGATCAACAAATTAATAACATTTGTTTGTAGATCAATAAAAATACATTTCTTTATTTCCATTTGGAAGTTATGGCTGTCAAGATGATTTTTAGGATAAAAAAATTGAGATGATCTTTATTACTAGAATTGACATCTAATGGTTACTTCAGTTTAAAAAGTTGCTTAAACGTTCATTTATGTTACGTTCATTTAAGTGAAAATATTTAATTAGGGATCAGTTGCCAGAACAAAAATAATTTCTGACGATTTATTTAATAGGCTAATAATAATAATAATAGGTAGGACTATCAGCAAGTGAACCTAACATTATCTTGTACTGTTTATGAATAGTGTTAATTTTAAATGAAGACTATTCGGGGAGGTTATCCCCCCTTCTCCTCCTCCAAAAAAACACCCCTTTCTGTATTCTATAATGCCATTACCAAATAATAACAAATAATAATAGTAAAAAAAAAAAACTTTTGATGACAAAATCTAAGGTCGAGAAAGGACATTTCTTGTTTTGCCAACGATTTTTATCTAATCAATATAATAATAGTTTGAATATAATATCCATGTATCTATAACAACAATGTTCTTGGCATCACAATTCAACAATGTAGAAAAATATTCTATCATGTTACTTAGATACTTAGAGCAAGTATCTAAATTAATTCATATTGGAAAAAAGAAAAAAGACAAAATAATTGCCTTAATAAACACAATAAATCCATTGAAATTCCGTCGTTCTATTATGTTTTTAGAAAGCAAATGGAAATCTCATTGAAACTCCATAAAATTTTGATATCAGAAAAAATAATCAAAGTTTTTGTAACTGCTTGGTATTTTTTTTCTAAGCTGTCAGATGATATCACATCGATTGAATGAAAAATAAATTGCAGAAACTTCTACAAATACTGCAGACTTTATGTTAGTGTAATGGTTAGCATTTCGGACTAAGAATATCGGATTTAAACATCACCCATTGTTCATCTTTTGTGGTTCTATCCTGCACAGATTTTACTTTTAGGGAAGATACGAGTGCCTTTCACGAGGTCAATTTAATGTCTTGGTCAATTAATAAAGTAACCCTGCAGTGGCTCAACATAAAGGACGTATAATTTTGATAACGAAAGCTTCGAACAAGTGAAATTCCTCATTGGTTTGGCAGATTTTCATTTTCAAAAAAAAAGGTTGTGGTTCCCTTCTACTTCGCCAGATGGTGTTCTCACACCAAGCACGTGACTGAATTCAGAAGGAATTTCGTCAGTGAGGAAACTCCATCATCATCGTTTGCAATGCATTATAAGATCTTGTATGAATATGTTTGTTATGTACGGCTTTAGCTGCACAGACTGACAGTGTTTATTTATAAATATATATATTATATATATTACAGTGGAGCACCGTTTATACGTTTCTCGTTTATACGTTTTTATCATTTATACGTTTTTTTGAATGGTCCCGGCAAAATCCAATGCATATTAACGTTAAATAATTTCATTTATACGTTTTCCTGAAATCGCAAATTTCATTTATATGTTTTTTCAAGAAGAGAGAAAATGCTCATTTCAACCTCAGATTCCCATTTGCTGATTGTCCAGTCTTAGAAAATTGCACTGAAAAACCTCTGCCAAGTTTTCAACAAGCTTTGGCGGGTTTTAACACTAAGCAAGAATACCTCATTAGCAGTGATGTAAATGATAAAGTTAAGATGGCACTTTTAACCATGCACAATGAACTTTTTTCCTGTGCATTCAAAAAAGCCCTACAACCTAAAATAACAAAATATTTTGTAAATGCTGAATGAATATGAATAGTAGTACTAGTTGTACATTAAATCCGGAATAAAAAGTTTTGTATTACATACCTCTTCTATTTCATTTTCATGTAATATTTTAATTTACCTCTGACTTTTTATTGTTGTTTATTACGAAATTGTTCGTAACTTTTGTGAATTTCGTTTATACGTTTTTTCATTTATACGTTTTTTTTTCTCAGTCCCTTGAAAAACGTATAAACGGTACTCCACTGTATATACATAAGAATAAGTATAAGCTTTTTATTGATTTCTTCATCTACTTTGGATAACGTAAAAGTCTAATTCTTTTCTTGTTAACAATGAAATCATTGGAACTGGAATTGAATCGACAAAAAAAGTAAAACTTCATTTCTTGCTAAAGAATAATAATAATAATTAATAATAATAATTATAACAACAGATTTCATATATTAACAGCTAACAATCATGGGAATGATAAATGAAAACATTGTTTTTACTGTAATTTACATATTTTTTTTTTGCTTAGGATATTTCTCCCTTTATTCTAATCATTACAAATATTAAACTTATCTATTAATAATTAGTTCTGAATTATATTTATTAATAATAAAAAAAAAAAATTGGTAAAATGGGATTTTCTTCTGAAGTCCGTATATATATATATATATACAATGAACAAAAGAGACTAATTGAAGTGAATAATTTCACTCCAAACAAAAATTAGTCAATATTTCATTAAAGAAAAAGTAGTTTCGACAACCTTTTAATTTGTCGAAATCATTTCAACATGGCAGAAATAACATTATATAACATGGTTTCACTTATTAAAAAAATATTTAACGATCTAAGCTAACTAATTACGTTGATATTATCAAGCTTCCAATTACAAAAATCAAATATTTTTTTTAAAAAAAACACACAAAAAAAAATAAACAAACATTATTTCATTGTAGTTTAGTTAATAACAGCGATAAAGAAATTAATTTTTATGTTGTAATTTCGAAATTTTGTGTAACATAAAAAATACAAATTAACGAAACACAAATAAAAAAAGTTAAATTACTTAGCACATATCAATAACAGTTCATGTATCCAGAACTTATTTTTTTTTTGTTTCAATTCCATTGAAGTCTAGAAAATTCTTGAAGAAAATGATTTACAAGCTTGGCGTGTTCAGTGGAAATAGAGGAGTATTTCCTTCGTTGAATTGAGCTTTTATTCGATTCCATGAACTCTTAATATCACAGTTTTCCATTCGCGTAACGAAAGCAACAACTGGAAATAGTGGGTATTAATTCACTATTGATGTCGTATTTAAGCTTCCAACAATTACTAAGAAACCTAACAATCTTTAAAAAAAAGAAAATCTTAAAATAAGAAAAACAATTCAACTGAATCATGGAAACGTTTTAGCAAAAGAACTCTGAAGGGGTCGAAGCGAAATATGAAGTGTATTAAAAAAAAAAAGGAAAGGAAACAAATTAAGCAAATAAACACAGGGAGGATCGTTATTCCATGTGTTCGAGGCTATATTAAATATCAACCCCCACTTCCATCCCCCTACCCATTCGAAACAAGAGATGTGATCTTCAAACTCAAATTAGCCCAGCATTATTTAAATTATTTCAAAAACTAAATTTAGACAAGAACTCAAAACATTTGATGTTATAAATTATTCTTTTTTTTTTTAGAAAAATTTTCATTTTAATAGAGATATTTTATTTCAGCTCAAGTTACATTAAATTTGGAAAAGAAATATTAGTCTTGATTAACTTCATCTTTCTTTTAACAAACACTTTTAAAATTAATAAACAAAAGTGGTTCTTTTTATTTATATTTAAAAAATAAAAATATAGAATTACCCTTATTTATTCTTTAATGCTCCTTTCGTTTTTTTCTAAAATACTTGATTTTTACCTAACGAGGAAAAATTATAATAACAGAAAGTATCCAAAATAAATGATAAAATAATTTTAATTTAAAATTTCATAAAAAAATATAAAATTAATTTTTTAAATTAATAAAATAAATTAATAATAAAATAAAATTAATTTCTTTTGAATCTTCGCAAAAAGAGAGAAAAAAAAAAATCAACATTCGAATCGTCACAATGGTTTTGCAATAAATATTTGGGGAAAGCTAGGCTTACAAAATCATTGTTAACTGTGGATTTGGTGGCTGTATTGAGAACTGTGCAATTCCGTTAGATTCTGGCTCAAGTGTTTGTGACTGGAGTGATTATAGCAACAGCCGCACCATGTCGCCTGCGTTCAATGGCGCCATTGTTTCTGGCACCAACTGCATCTTTACATTAACCAGAACCCCTGGCGGCGAGTGGCGCAGCCAAAAGGGCAGTGTACCTCCCACAATGCACGATACCCAGTGCCATCCATAATCCCTGATTGGGTGTGGGAGGGGAGGTCCCATGGACATCTGCGAAGAAAAAGAACTTGACAAGAAACATTTTCCTCTTTTTTTTTTTTTCCTTCCCCATCTTTTTAAAATCTAGGTAAAAAATAAATTCACATTGAATTTCTCCAAACTTAAACATTTCTCTCTTTTAAACTTTTTTTGAACTGAAATTTCCTCTTACTTTCGTTGGATCCTTAAAATCAAAATTTCCAAATCCTTTTCCTGTTTGCGACCGGTCATCGTTATTTTTTATAACACAGATTTCTTTAAAAGAAATAAGAAATTAATATTTTTTATGTACAACAATAATTAAGAATAAAATAAAGCCACTTTCATTATTTTATGCTTATTATTTAATTTGTCTACCAAAATATAGAAACTGATAGTTTACTCACTTTACATGTTTACAACTCCATTGTCTTTCTTCCCAGAAAAAAAAAATCAGTTTGTGTCCTTAATAATTTCAGCGAATCGAAACTTAGTATGAAGATTTATGGACAAGAAACGATTTATTTTTTCATTCGAAAACTTCTTTGTGCTCATTCTTGTGGAGAAAGTTGCCCAAGAAGTTGACAAAAATTTCATAGAAAAAAAATTTGTTCAAAACAGTTAATTCTCACTGATGGCAAACGATGAATTATTTTTGGGTCCAACAAATGTATCGGAATTGTTTTAAATTGTCTCGTGTTACTGCTGAATGGATCTAAATTAAAGTTTGAGTCACTTTGCAGCAAAAGAAAATGTGAAATTAAACAATTCTATTCGGAGAAATTCTAATTTACGAATACAAAGACTTTTCCTATCTACTGTTTTCATGACTTTAAAAAAGAATTAAAAAAAACAGCGTTTTTATTTCAGGAATTTTTCATTTAGTTATTTATTTAATTTACTTTGAAATCAAAATAAAATAACCTCTTTCTTAATAAGAACTAGGTTATTATGACTAAACATCAAAACACTAGTAAAAATCGTAAAAACATTATTGGATAAAGAATTAATAATAAAAAAAACCTTGCATCCTTTTTGGAAAAGTCATAATTACAAAATCGAAAATCATCTCTTCCCATTAATACAACTGTGTCTTCAAAAAGCACTCATTCTTAAAAACCTATAAAACGTCTCTGAACTTAGAAGTGTTGCTAGTAGATATTAATCATCTTCTCTGTGTTCTGATAATGATTAAGTTACGGCACAGAATAGAGAATTATTATCTTTCATTTCGTTTCTGTTTTTAAGCGAGTATTATTTCAGTCTCTTACTTAACAAAAATTAGCTGCCAAATGTTAACTATTGAAGAGTACTACTGTACATGCAGTCAGTATTTAATTTACATTGGTTTTTCTTTCTTTTTTTTTGCATTAAACTTACTTCCTATAAAAATAACAACACTTTCTTCATTTTATAATAATAATAACAAAAACTTTCTTGCGGAAGAAAAACTACTAAGATTACATAACATTATAGCCAAAGCAGCAATTAAATATGGGAGTGAAACCTGGATATTCAAACAAAGAAACAAACAAAGAATGGAAACTGCACAAATGAAATTTTTAAGACCTTTATTAGGATTTACACGTTTAGACAAAAAGAAAAATAATATCAGAATACAACTTAAAATTCCAAATATAATTCAAGAAATTCAAAATTATCAAAAAAATTGGCTTAACCATATAGAAAGAATGTCCAACGATAGGATTCCAAATTTAATTTTGAGATATAAACCCAAAAGAAAAAGAAACCGAGGTCGTCCAAGAACAAGATGGAGAGATCAAAATCATCTTCAGAGTTAAGAACAGACAATCGTGTCTAAACCTAAAATGTTCAAGACAAGACAAGACAAAAACAAAATTTTTAAAACGAGATCACATATAAAACAAGTAGCGGAAGCTTTGATTGATAATTCAAGATCTCTTCCTTTAATGCCTCGAAGGATTGAGGTAAGTCTTAAGAGAATTGATGTCTTGAGACTCAATTGAGATTGATTTATTATTTATTTAGTTAAAAGAACCTGGAAGGCCAAGGCTTTGCTCGGTAAAATAAAAGGAAAATAAAGTAAGAACACTGGTTATCACCTGGTTGTTTAACCCCCTTTCGGGGAAAATGGACAGCTCCGCAGTGAATACACGCGAAACAGTTTTAAAAATTATTATTAAGCAACATTAATACTTTATTACATGTAAAATGCATAGAACACGAATTTATTAAGAATAAACTAAGACGAAAATGAAGTAATAACACTTTAAATAAAGTACACAGGTCAATCATTTATTTCCGAAATGAGTTTTCCCGAAGTTGAGACCTAGCTAAATCGTTTTCTCACACCCGAAAACGATAGATTCACTCCATTTCATCAAAATCCTTAGGCCCCCATTTTCAAGATAAAATTTACAAGAACTGCTCGTTTTACAACGTTTGATTGCTGAAAAGTAATTACTTAAAAAATTCTTGTTTCTTATAGCGTAAGGAGCTTTGTTTAAATAAGATGTATTAACACAAATAACTTGTACATTAAATTATCATTGATGGTTCGATCTCATCAAAGCAGAAACATCAAACAATTGAATGGAGAGACACTTCGTCGAGAGCCGCTTACGACTAAAAGGCTAAAGAAGAAGAATTGGATGGTGTTTTGCAGCATTTGAACCAAGCGCCAAAATAGTTTTTTTGGATTATTGCTCCATCTACTAACGAAAGGTGTAAACTTTATAAAAAAATTGTTCCTGCTTGCTGTCTCAACGTAATTCCGCGGAAAATTAATTTTGAATAAAACTCCAATCGACTAATCGTAACGAATAGGATTTATATCATGTGACTAACGACACATGGTCATTTGATTGGAAATTCATACATCATCATATGCGGTATATTTCATTTTTGATCCAGAACACTCTTCATTCCATAAAAAAATTTGAATTAATACGTAATCTTTTGCTTTTAGACGAATATCTCAAAATTTCATTTTGGCGCTTGGTCAAATGATGCTTAACACCATTCAAATATCCTCTGCAAATTATCCGCACTGAACTTCTATTCTTAATTTCTCATTGAAGCTCCATTGTTTGTTAAGACCAAAAAAAAATTAAAAAAAGGAGTTTCAGAAACATAAATTGTTACTAAACATATAATTTTCGTAGCTTCTGATTTGTTTTAAGACGGTAGATGAAACAGTTTTCCATAGATCTGCTGTGAAAAGGAAAAAAATGGAATCCATCTTATTGCTTCAAGATGAAAACTCTGATAAGATAAATATATGACACATAAAAATTAAAAAGGATCATCTAGGGCAAAGATTCTTCATCATAATTTCTGAGATGGACCATGTTGGTGATATTCCAAAGAGGCTTATTTCTAAACAGTGATAAGCGTCAACAGATGGAAAGAAAGTAAAAATTACAGTTCAGTTAGAGGCTAGTGCAGGTAAAGATGTAATTTTCCATCCAAATTCATAGACCCCCTGAAATCCATCCATCTGACCCCAAGTTAAGAATGTAACCTTTATAAAAAAGGTTAACATGTACTGATGTAAAGGTTAATACTAAAAACATACACTGAACATTACAATTGAATGAAGTACAGCTACAGATTTCACATTAACTAAATAGTAAGTAAAAGAATCATTTTTCAAGATACTGAGACGTAATCTAGTTTTATTCCGAAAAAAGAAGAAAGAAGAGCAAGATTAACCTCAAAACAAGAGATTATTTTGAAGATCGAAAATTCTCGAAAACGTTCTAAGGAAAAGAAGAGCTTGGTTTAAATGAAAACATTGTTCCATTGATAGGTATCTGATTAATTCTCTACTAGTTTACGTTGAACTAAGTCAGGGATTTGTAAAGGAAATGAAATTAAGAATAGTATCAACAGATGAAGAAGTAATTAAGAGTGACATCTTGGAATTCACAATTATAGAGAGGTTTAACAAATAATTTCTGCATAAGAAATGTCGAAATTGATTTGAACAGATTCAGATTTTACTGTTGTATCTTGCAGAAAGTTTCATTGGGATGCTGGAAGGTAACATATCAGTGACCCAGGACTGAGATGAGGTCGCGTGGTCAGCTCTTTTACCCCCCCCCCCCCCCCGCTTGCACAGAAACCGGTACCCAATCTACAGTGGGCTGGAAGGATCCGTTTGGAAGAGAATGGAAAAAAATCACCGCCCTTGGCCGAGGCCGGGAATCACATCCGCAGCCAAGCGCCTTTGCCACTCAGCTACCACAGCTGAAATAGAGTTTGTTCATTAGTTTCTTCAGAAAACCACTTGAAGTGAATTGCAAATAGGTTCGATCTACAGGACCCTACTATCAGCATCAGAAAAAATAAATCTACTCTTGTTTATCCAAAACATTAAGGAATAAAGAAACATCTCTTAAAATATTCTACAATAAAATCATTAGAAGTAGTTTTATTTTCTATCCAGAAACAACCATATTTAGTCCTTCAATGAAGTATGAATTTATAATAATAAAGTTCCAAAAGCTTCTTAGATTTCTTTAAAGATAAAAATAGAATAAATAAAAAAGTACAGAATGTAAAAGTACAGAAATACCCAATCTTTCAGTCTACAAAACATGTTACAATTATTCACAATATTTCGTGGAAAGATAAGCTTCCACTTCTTCAAAACTGTTTGGTTCTTTTAATATTAAAAATTACGTTTTGCCCAATTTTTTAGAGAATCTAAATTTAGCTGAAAGCTATAAACAGTTAACTGATCGTGTAACCTTTGTTCCTTTCATGCAGATGTGTTAGAAACTTCAAACAAACTGTGTATAAAACGAGCAAATGTAATTGTAAGAAATCATTCTTACCGAACTTCTCTTTTTTGTTGCAACTTTAAAACAATCTTAAATTCACAGAATTGTTGTTATAATGACATACTTAGATTTACAATTTGAAATTTGTCTGCGTTCTGCAGTAACTGATTTCAGTACTACACATCAGTATAGTATAGATAGTAGATGCTACGTCATGTGACTTCAAGTCATTGCTAAATTCTTTTGGGAAATTTTCAAGACTAACCTAAGAATTATTGTTTGTTTTGGAAAAAAAAAACCACACAAAAACATTTCGACTATTTACAAAACAATCATTCACTTCTGCCAGAACCTTAATTGCTTGAACATTGTTTACTATAATACAGCAGAAATGTTTCTAAATAAGTGGGAAATAATCATCTCACAGCAGTCTTCCACAAAAACAATTCCTTTAAGGGGCGAAGGCGAAAGCAAGCATTAGGCTTTACTGTATTACAATAGTACAATCTGTTATTAGTCAACTTTAATCGCGATTTGGGCTAAAGCTCATCTTCAACTCTTTCAAATTAAACGTTAATGAGTGTTTTGTTTTCAGTTTGCTTAAGAATTCCTAAATTCCCTTATACAGTAAAACCCCGTTATTACGCTCGTCAAGGGACCATGAACTACAAGCGTAATAAGCGGGATAGCGCTATAGACGGGAAATGATTTATGAGATGGGGAAACATTTAGACACCATTTTACAGGAAAGATACTTGATTCTGCAATAGATATAGTGCAAATGTGAGCTTATTTCCTATGAAAAAAAAATCTTTATTATTATTGTTTTCAGACTGGATGAATTCCTAGAGATGAGGGAATTTCTAGAGATTCTGCGAAATCCTTCTGACTTAGTGTAGAATTCTCGTCGTACTTACGGAGAATTTCCAATTTTTCACTTATAGAAAGGGATTTCCGCTTCGAAATTTTGCACTAACTTACTGTATCACAGACCCGCACTTCAAAGAGTTCAAAGATTCCCTCCTACCAGGGAAAGAAAAGAATCTTTACTGGTTACATTTCTTTTCGATACAAAATTTCCGATATAAAAAAAGCGCTACAAGCGGGATTTGAAGCGTTATAAGAGGGTACAAGTATACAGAGTTACATAGAAAATTACATAGAAAATTCCAGGGACCGTATGAAAGGAGCATAAAGAACGGGATAGTGCTATAAGCGGGAGCGTAATAACGGGGTTTTACTGTATCAATGAAAGTAAATGAAAGGTCAAAGAATAGATACTTTTTGAAATCTTTGCTATTCAACTTCTGTAATTTGCTACGATTTGCACGAATCTTTCATGATGGCTATTCTGAGCTATCAGTTGAAACAAATAGCTTAAGAATTATTTAAGAATAGTTCTTAAATTGAACTGATTAGATTGGAGTCAATGTCTAATTCAATGTTTTCCCTCCACAGCTTCCTTAGACTGCCTTCATGATCATTGGCTCTCGACTGGGGAAACATTCCCCTACTCCATAGAAGAGGGCCAGGAGCTTCAAAGTATTCTGTTTTCCTAAGTATAATTTACACACACAAAACTGCTTTCTTTTGGTTGTGTAAATAATAACATTTGCAAACTTATAACTTAGCAAATCTTGTACTGTGCGTTTATGAAAGGCAGAGCTACCACTGGGGGACGATTTTACTCCGCAGAGGGGTGATACGCTAAGATGGGTACTTTCCTAAGAAATTCTTTTGGACATTTTCGCTTTTAAGAAAAAAATAACAAGAGGAGCATTTTTGCAATAGTATTTATTCTTTCCATAATTCTTTCCCGAAAAGCACAAATAATACGCAGCTACTAGTAAACTAACACTATAAAAAGTAAACATCCCATCCTCGCCCCTATTTTGAAGAAATCGAAGGAGATCTGACGCATGCGCAAAAGCGTTGAAGGCTCTCGTAAACAAAACCGAACAGTACCATGAGTTAGTCTTCTTTAAGAGAATCAAACGCTTACAAACAAACTGAAGCAATTAAACAGAAAGAAAAGTGAATCATTACATTTATCGTCATCTCCAAAGCCCACATCAAATAACACTTCCACTGATGAGATGAATTACTTACAGAATGTCATAAGCAGCTTTAATTAAGAGCGGAATTTTCACCGAAAGATTCATGTAATTTTGATTGAGGCTTAAGAATCGTCACTAAGTTAAATCGACAATTATTCTGATATGTATTTTGTATTGCCTAAGAAATATACATCCACAAACAAGTTGAATACGTACTGTTGGTGGCATTCCCAGTGTCACATTAGCTGTCCGATGCTTCCCCGCGTGCCTCAAGCTCTTCGCTCTTAGAATGGTTCAAGGAAAGCAATGCAGGAAAGCACTACTTCGGAATGTGACATTGGGAATGCCACCCACAGTACTTCGTACTAGGAATGATTTTCATTTCCACTGCCTACTTTGCAATTACATTTCTTTTCATAAGTCGCAGTGAAAATGGATTACTCTAGAAAAGGATAGAGTAACCGTTGTTCTTTCTTCACTTTGCGGCTCCTGTTTGCATCGATATTCTTTTTCAATATTTTCTATTTTTGCCTTTTAAATATTTTTAGACCAAATTTCACATCGAATTCTTCAAAAACAGATGTAGTCACTTCTTTTCAAGTTTCTATTCATGTGTGTCAGCTGCTGATTGACTGGAATGTTCTTGAAGTCTTTTTCGCTTTTCCTTTTCAATTGTTGTTGAATTCATCATTAAATTGATTCGGTGGGAGTTAGGGGTTCCAATCTCTTTCAACTTCTTTAGTCTCCACTTGAAATACTGATCAGAATACATTTCTCTTTGCCTTTGCAGTTCTTTCTGGCTCTACTTTGTTTCCTTTTCTTTACCTTGAAGATTTTCCTTTGTTTTTTCTTTGGTCCATAGACTGTGCTTAAGTTCAATTTCCATCCAATTCAGTTGTAGATGTTTCATTAGCTTTCTTTACGAGTCAATCCTTTTCGTACATATTCTTAAGTGATGTACGTCAATGATAGAATCTTTAATCTCTTGGGTCTTTATATGGAGATGGTTCAGACTCGCTCAGATATGAAAGACCCCTTCAACACATTTGATGACAATATTCAGATATTCAAGATCCCATTATATCGGCCATTATTTCTGATGATTGGGAATCACTGGTCTAAAGCATTTTCTTCAGAAAAATAAATAAAGAACTAAGTGAAGTAATCAGATTAGCGGTGTCTCGAAGTTTTCAATTTTGTTTTAATTTTTAAAAGTTACTGGAAAAAATAATATATAAAAAAATTGAACTTAATTAAATGGATTTAACGCATTGAACTGTCTGTGGTGAAGTTGTTAAAAAAATGAGCTATTGTATATCTATTGTATTTCTCCAAGCTGGTAATAACCTTAATTACAAAATCATCACAAAAAAATTTGAGCAATTTAATTTTATTTCTTTCTATAATTACTTCGAAATAGATTCAGATTTAAGAATTTCTTGTTTATCCTTTACTTCTCAATATATCCTCTGTCTGCTCCTTGTTATAGCTACATTGTCTGCAATCGTTTCTGAATAGAAGAATAAATAGTAAACACCGTCTTCAAATGCCTTTATTTTGTTTTGTATTTTTCTGTTTTTAAATAATTACAGAAATCTCTTCTTTGCCATTGCATTTGGGCTACTGAAGCTCTTAAACTAACTAACCTTTGTTATTTCATTCTTATTTTCCTACACAAAGGATATCCTAAGTCTGATGCCAAATAATCCTGAATGTTTCAACTTCAGTTTTCCACATCTTGATGTTGGATGATTTAAATGTTTGAAACTCTTTGATCATTATTGAAAAGTTCAATAATAGAATAACAGAAATTAGGAAGAAACTATTAAGTAATAATGAAAAAGAAAAAGCATTTATTATTTGAAGTACACAAACAAACTTTTATACGTTCAACAAACAAAACAAAAAAACCGCATTGTTTATTAATTAGATGAACAAGGCAAGCTTAAGTGGTTTTTAAAGTAATAGGGTTTAATAGTTACAAAAAAGAAAAAGAAAAGAATTACAACAAACATCAAGTATTTGAATATAATTTTAAGCCAAAATAACTTTGTCCATTTCTCAGTGTCTTGAGTCATCTTAGGAAGCAAAAAACAACCAAACATTATCTTTGTTCTTAAAACGCAATAATCAATTTTACTTAAAAGTAACTTATCTTAAAAAACTACATCTTTAGTGGAGATGGCTGTTACTTCCAGGCTGATTTAATTATAAATTTGACTATAAGTAGAACTTACAGATAAAAAAAAAAGACACCATTGCAAGTTACCAAACCAAAAACCACAAAGGAAGATTACAAGAAAAATCAGCAACTAATTATCATATGAAACAAAAAATTAATGTGAATCAGAATGCAAATTTTTTTTCGAGATATTTTAGTTTTATTACAAAAAAACTGTAATTGTTGATAAATATTTGGTGGTTTTTTTTTTGTTGTCAAAGAGAGTGTAAACCATGAGGCAAAAGTGTGTATCTAAAAATGAACTACCACCCACATTTAGTGGACTAACTTTTGAAACATTTCCTGTAAATGAGATAATAGAATGTCTCTCATATTTTCGACGGTATTCACATCTAAGAACTGTTCCAGTCAAAATGAAACATTTGCTTCTTCCAATTGTAGATTTTGTTCTTTTGTGACATGAGACTCAGGACAGATCCTGATTTATCTAGAATTGCAGCAGATAAAGGTAAGAATTATCCAGTAAAATGATGATGGATTTATTGGTATTCATGGTCCCATCTCTGAAAGTTAAAGATGATCTTCCTTCACGTCATAATTTCATAAATTCCATTATATTTTACTACTTGGTGCAAAACATTTATCCTAGCGCTGATTGAAGGCTGATATTTTTTTTAGAATATCAATTGTATAATAAAGGACTCAAAAACCAGCCCAACAATCGAGTTGATGGAAGCTTTAGATGGATGTGTAGAAGATGCTATTTTTTTAGATTATCTCCATTTCAAATAAGGCTGTTTAATAAATACACTGTTTAATGTTTCGCTATTTATGATTCAACCTATATTGGTATCGGCAGACGCTGTTTTGAATTTTCAATATAATCATGAAAAGTAGATAGACATATTCACTTTAAAGTCTTTTCTAGAAGATTAATAAAAAAAAGTAGCAAATACTAATCAAAAAAGATCTTTACGGACATTCCGTAGATAACAGCGTCGTAGATAACTCAAAATGGTAAAGAACAACTTTCTTTACAGTAATTTTGAATTTATTTCTTCATTAAAATATATATAAAAAAAAAATAATGAAGTGTGGGACAAGGCACCAACAAGGTAGGACGTGCGATATGAAGAACTGAGGGTCACGTGACTACGAAATGATAAGTCAGAATGCTGTTGGACCACCCTGCATTCCGACTCAAATTTAGCCAGGCCAAGAATAGACTCTTCCGTGCGTTAGGGTGGAACGATGCATCTGCCTGCTTCCCCCTCCCTGCATCTCTGAGAAATGAGATGGTGCGAACGACATGAACCAGGCCCCGGATGAGTTTTCACAAAGTGACGTCATCAAGGGTGAGCGCCTCCTGGTTGTCATTTGAGAAAAACTGAAGAAAAAGAAGCACATTCAAAGGAATAAATTAATTCTTTGTTATTTCTTTGAAAAATTCCTTCTCAGCTACTGAGTTTTCCACTTAGAAAGACTAAGTAATTTAAATAGGGCGATTTCCCTCTCCCCCAAATGTCCATAGCTTTTTTTTACAAAAGCAAATTAAGTATTCTGAACAATTTTACTTCAGAAAAAGAGAAAGAAAGAAAGGAAAGAAAACAATTCCGAGAGATTGCGAAGGAAATTATTCATTTATTCTCTTTCTCTATCATAAAAGGACAGCAAAAGACTCTGGAATGAAAGGATAATTTTAAATTCCATTTTATCTCTGAAAACCTTCTTAGCAATAACCTTCATTTTTATACAATTTTAGTTTTTTTTTTTTTAATTTTAAAGGGCGTGGATACAACTAGTACTGTCCATTTCGAAAAGCGAGAACCACGACAACACAGGCGATTCTACTCCGCAAAGGGGTGATACGCTGAGATGGGCACTTTCTTAAGATCTGTTTTTCTTTTAGTACCTGTTATTCTTGCAATAGTATTTATTCTTTCCATAATTCTTTCCACAAAATCGCAAATAGAACGCAGCTACTAGTAAAGTAAAACTGATAAAAAGTAAATATCCTCTCTTTATTTTTCCTCAACCCTATTTTCATGAAATCCAAGGATACCTGACGCATGCGCAAAAGCGTTGAAGACTCTCGTAAACGAAAACGAACAGTATTTATGCCAGTTAGAGCTAAATAGAAGAGAAAGAAAAAAACAACACAGGAAAGAAAGAAAAAATCCATACCGGCCACGGGACTCGAACCCGGATTAGATTAGGAGTTGTTTGTGGGAAGCAGCCCAGCAATTTATAATTTCCTTATTAATGAAATTGTTATTGTATGTATATGTTTGTAAACGTATAGGTATATATATGAACATATATAACAAAATAATAGAAATTAACTAACAAATATTAGTGAGCATTACCGTACACAATACATGTATTAATAATATATATATATATAATCACCAGAAGATTGTTACACTAAAGACTCTATGTATATACTTCTGTATATATATGTGTATACCCACTCTATATTGTTATATGTGTGAATGTGTATTGGTGTATTTATGGTGTATTTGTATAGGTATTTTTGTGTGTGTATATATATATCTATATTTAAGAATGGGCTTTTTGTTTGTATGTTTATCTCTACAAATACATAAGTTAGAAAAAAAATACCATGAAGTAACATGTATGTATATATGTTAGTTAGTCTGTAACTAAATATGTAAATATAATGTAGATATGTAACTATGAAAATCCTTATGTAAACGTAAATAACTTCTTGTATTTGCTACTCTTGTTATATGGCTATTGTTTTTGTTTTGTATTTCTATTCTAATCACTCTCTCACCTGGCCAAAATTTATGTTTTATCTTTAGTTTTTAAATAGTTTTAATTATTTTTTACATAAACTGTATATTTTAACATAAAAAAACAGCACCTGTTGACAGGGAAATTAACTTCCCTAACGGGACTGAGTTGTTGATTCATGTATATTATCAATAAAAAAAATAAATAAAAAAATACATCAGTTAAGTTCGTAAGCTACAACACTTAGAAATGTCTGAATATCTACATAACGTTCAAACATAACCAGAAAAGTTTCTACAATTACTATTCTGTTGTTTCTAAATTGCGTAGTTTTCGAGCAACAAGTGCTAAATTGCACTGCTTTAATGGAACTGTCGTGATGAAGATTCTAAGAGTTTAACAATCTGTAATGTCAAATTTAGATAGCAATTCAATTATAATAATAAAGCAAATTATATATAATAAATAATTAACATGTTGAATGGCACTCAATATATTTTTTTTACAGATTTCTTCGATTCCCAATTAAATACAAGTAAGCTTAATTAAAATCAGTACAATTAATAAAGCATTGGAAATATTCTCTCATTGCAATTAAACGGTTTTATAAGCCTTAATAGAACGAGACTTTCTAAAAATGGAATGACGAAAAATAAAAACTATCTTTATTATCCTGATTTTCCATTGGTTGTATTTTTATAAAGTGAGGATTTTCAAGGATTTGTCTGGAATGAAATGATTTTAATTCATGAGGATTTAGCCACAAAAGAACAAATCATCTCTTTTCCATTACTTTTGTCCAAAAGACCAGAAGTCCATCTTCCGTTCATTCATTGTCTTCCGTTCGGAACCAATAAGACTGTTAAGTTACATGGTAATCAATTGAAGAAAACACTAGACTAACACAAAAAAGAAAAATTAGCCAATGAAGTAATGATTGATTGACTTCAGTTGTAAGAAAATAAAGCACGTGTCTTTCTCTCATGCAAGAGTCAAAATGAATTGTTTAAAATTATCGAAAGTCTCAACTAACGAAGCATTCTTAATTAAATATATAATATTGATTAAAACATGTACTGATTAACATTTACTTGGAAATTCTTCGGCAATCCTATTGGTATCAATGAACCTGAGTGGGCTGTGAAGATTTTCTTACAGACTATTAAAGTCGAATTACAGATTTTATTTGAGATAATAGCGTTTTAAAGTATGCATTTTTTTCTCTGAATAATATTTTAAAATCAGATCAATGTGTCTTAAGAACATTCAAACCAAGAAGTATATGAAAGAACTTACAATCTACTTTCCTTAAAACGTTGCTTCTTTTTTTATTTTGATTTTTATACGAAAATACGAAGGAAAGATCATTGGTAAAAATTGTAGTAACTACCTAATACAAGTAAT
Source organism: Thereuonema tuberculata (assembly GCA_023159025.1). Lineage (NCBI taxonomy): Eukaryota > Metazoa > Arthropoda > Chilopoda > Scutigeromorpha > Scutigeridae > Thereuonema > Thereuonema tuberculata. The sequence continues at coordinate 28,523,714 of JAFIDM010000007.1, read as the reverse complement.
GTATCAACAACTGTTCCTTTTGCTGAAATACTTGATTACATCCGGAAATTCATAAATTGTCTAATTACAATTAATCAAATAAGACAACTGCAATCCACAGCAAAGAGTTCTGGGAAACATTGTTAGATGGGAGACCATGATGATGATTGCTTTCTGGTAGATTCTAGAAAGCAAATCTAGAAAGAAGGCTGATAGCCTAAACACTTTTTTTTAATCGTCTGATTGGAGGCGAAGGTAGGAGATGTGTCTATCGGGTATCGAACTTGTTCTCAAAGATAACATGGGACTGCCACATGATGTTACCTCCATACGAAGTCTTTGGAGCCTGTTTCTCAAGTATTTCAGAACAGTCGTATCAGAAAGATAAGACCACCTTTCTAATAATGGAATAACCAGCCTTGACCTTGATTATAGCTTATAAATTGATGACGCAGTGAGGCTTTGAAAGGTAGATCGAGGTACAGCACTGCTTTCCCGATGTTAACTCCATTCGAAGTCTTTGGAGTCGCATTGAAGCGACATGGCAAGGAGTATTGTCCTGTCTACTGACGATGGATAGGCAGCTATTGGCGTTCATTGTCGATCCCAAATCATAACACGAAAACATCATGAACACTGCAATCTAGTCGGCCTGGATTTGACCAATAAGAGTGTCCTGGTGCTGTTTCTCATGGGCCTAATAGCAAATCCGCCACAGCCCGTCAGTTTTTGTGGAGTAAAAACCGTGACTCTGCGGAGAAACTACCTTCTTTCACTCTTCTAATGTCCAACTACGGCATTTCCCGGTGAGCATTAGAGCTGTCGTTACCGATGGACTTTGATTACCATTGGCGCCTTCACGCAGCGTCTACACGGGAGAGTTAATTGCAACAGTGATAGCTCTATTGTTATCTCGGACACACACCTGAGTTTTCAATGAGTCGTCAATTGCTGCAATGTTGCTCATCGATTGGACTTAACCAGTTGATGAAAGCGATGTTCTCCTTTGGTTTAATGGTCTTTGATGAAGTTACTTAATGTGCCATCGCTCCAATCTTGATATATCTTTACCACGGCAGATCGAGAACAGACCATGAACTCCGCTCTTTCTGAACTACTTCCACCTTTCTAAAGGTAGCCTATAATCATTCCTTTTGGCAAGTTCACTTCCTCTGCCCATTTTCATCAAGTTACGCACTTCGGGCAATCTGTCCTCACCCGCCGCTTATATCCGTGTGCTCAATCGCGTCAGGAGCACTCTGCCACGTTCCTGGGCGGGTTCGCCGTGATTCCGGGGTGGTCATATTATTCTGATACGACTGTGTATAACTCCAATCAAAAATTTAAATTAAATTAGTACTAGTACTTAAAGTTCAACACTTTTAACAACATTTTTTTTAAATTCTCTTTCAATACTGTAAGTTAATCTACTTTAAAAAAAATTAACTAAAATGTAAACTCAAAATGGTAACACTAAAAATTAGGCTCAAAAGAAATCAAATTAAAACCAACCTATAGATTTCATTAGGAACTTTAATAAAATGAGTAGTTTTAGAGCTCAAGTAAAGTAGCTACTTAATTGAAAGATTGCAACCCACACTCTGATAACTACTTCGTCTTTGAATGGATCAAATTTCACAAATATCACCGCTGACGTATGAATACAGACAGACAGAGATGTAGGAGTTTCTCCAGAACGTGATAAAAAAGGAATGAAGAAAGACGAACACAAAAATGAAGATGCTGAAGCTGACTTTTCTTTTTTTCCTTCTTATGTTTTTATCTTTCCTCTCTTGGACGAAGACAGTGAAAAGAAAGTCGTTGCTTCGGCGTCCATTTTGTTGCTGTCACAGGCGATGAAGCTTAGACTTCGAGATAGAACGCAGTCCAACTCAAATCTGCCGCAACTAATTATCCTGATTGCTGACAATTAGCGGACGCCATTGTGGCCCGGGAACGTGATTAATGAGCCTCTGTGACAATCCAGACAGTTTTGTTTACTATGAGATACAGAACACTTCAAAATATCGCCAATCACTTGAGCTAAATGAGCTGAGGAATTACGTACTCCTATTAAGCAATCGGACAGCTTCGTTTATTGACGTCTTTCAATTATAATTAAGGTCTTTTTTTTAAAATTCCTTTCATTTGAAAATGAAAAAAATTAAGGAAAGAAGGAAAATCAAAATATATGGATTTGTGAAATTTCTTTTTTAAAATTATGTATATATAAATCCTAGTAGATGAACTTATTAAACTATGGATAATCTTTAAAGATACATAAATCATAAGCTTAAGGACATAAATGTTTTGAAATTATCAGAATTGTAGAATATTTTATTTTTCCTTTCTTAATTTCCTTGTAAAGTTTTTTTTTTTTTTTTTTTTTGTTTTTTAGGGTTTTTTAGATATTTTACTGTTCTTTACGAATGACGAGAGGGTTCGAATGCGGGAAGCCTGAAACGTCGCTTCCATTTTAATTATTATCTATTGTAATAATTATTTTAATTATTACATCTATTGTAATATGTGTATCGTGGTCTCAACAATTTAATTTATTCTTTAAAGATCTTTACACAGACAAAAGGTCATTGAAATTCTTACTAAACATCCTACTAATGTCAAATTCAATCAATCAGTGAATTAAAGTAAGGAATGATATCTGCAAGATATTTAACTGAAATAGAATAAATAAAAGACACTGAAGACACTGAGTTATTCACAATCTTCAAAAGTTGACCCAATTCTATTGTGGGCAAATTTAATATTTTAATGGGGGGGGGGGGGAGAAACCCTAAAGAATTTTAAATTACCACTGAAGGTAACTTGTTATATAATTGAATTCATGAGAAATACGTTAGAGTCAAAGGTGAATAATGCTTTTTTTCCCATAAAATATTGGGGTGGGGGGCAACTGAACCCCCCTCCCCAATTCCGTCTGTACTAAAATGATAATGTTAAATGTATCTATAATTTTAAAAATTATCATACATATGGAGGACCAAATCTTAAACAAAATATAACGAAATATACAAAAAATAAACCATTTTTTTAAATAACTGACTATTTTTAATAACGATTTTTGGACAAAAAATGGAAAGAAATACACCTAAGAATAAAAAACCTAAATGATTACGCAAATCTATCAATTAAATTAAATTCTAATACAAAGAAAGTGTATACATTATATAAAAATTTTTTCTTCAAGACACTGAAATGAGGCCAGTGTATCTAACATTACTGTTCAACAGCACTTAGGGCTCTAGGGAAAGCTCTATTTCAATAGACATTAAACTGTTAAAAGAAAATGATGCTATGGCGAGTGAAAGATCACTGGAACTTCTGTGAAATGAAAGCCGGAACTTAAGTCTCCTTTTGATTACAACGAAAATACTATTTCATTAAGAAATAATTTCATAACTTTATTAATAGTTTTATTTCGGTGTAATTATTTTTAGAAAATACGTCATTGATTATTCTATTTTCAGTTGTTCTGAGGACAAATGGAAGATGAAGAATTCAACGAAATGAGATAGAAATGATTGGAAGACACAGGAATGTTGAAATTGCATCGAATCAATGAATGAATTGAGAATTGAAGAATAGAGAAAACATTCTATTGCATTGGGCTGTGATAACAATATTCCACCTTAAAGACCCTTTAATTCCATTATAAACAATTCGTTTACAAAGTAAATTTTATTAATTATAATATAAATATTGTTATACTGAATTTCATATTCTACATTTACTTTAATCTATATATTTATTTTACTTTTGAATTTTATTGAAGAAACTCGTAAATTTTAAATTTCTAATTTTCGTGATTATAACGTCTGTAAGATTATAAAATTGGTTTGAATTTAGTAAATTATTAGATTCAAATAGAATTTCCACCAATCTATTCGAACTTATATCGAAGCTTTATACAAATTAAGTCATTTGACAAACAACTTCTACAAATTCTGATTACTAAAAGTGATTTCCGAAATTAACATTTTTCACTGATTTAACTTTGATTTGGCTTAATGTAACTTATAAAAAATGTTATTTAATATTTTATGTAAAGGTTTTCCTTTTGCTGTAGATCTGAGATTCCCCGACTTCATTGGTTCACGGCGATCTTCCTGCGTCATCAACTTAAGCTTAAGTCCCGAAAAAAGTATTCTGTTTCTGAAGTTGTTAGGCCTAAATACTTTAGTAGCCTAAGTATTTAAGTCCTAACAACTTCGTAGTCGTTTGAAACAACAATAACCGTAAAATCAAGAAAAAGCAATTGTGTTATTTCCAGCAGATGTCCCGACCGCCTCATATTCAACACTAACAAACTCCTACAATCCGGAGTTTACGGTTTACCCAAAAATTTGAAATATTCCACGACACACACTTTAGGAATCAATGCTTTTTACAATAGGAAAAAGAATAAAGAAAGAAAGATCCGTTTTTAATAACGTTCTTTTCTTAACATTAAAAATATTTTAAGGAAACTTTTTATCAAATTGATTAGTTTGCTATTCGTTAAGTTGAAGTTAAGGAAAGTAGTTAATATTTAAGATAACAAATAAAAATTTCAAGAAATTAAAATACTATTGGGGTTTGATTCAAAATGTTCGTTTATTGAAACTTTGGTAACAAAAATCACTCCTAGAAAGTTTTTTCTGAAGAGGAACTCATGAGTCACAGAATGACAAGATTTGTAGAAATAATTAGAAAAAGAAAATGTTTACAAATTTTGATGTAATTCTTAACTTATCACAATTTGTTCTAAAACTGAAACAGTTTTAACCTTGTCTATTATCATATATTCTATTTACGCTTGCAATTTCTACATGAATTAACATGATGACCTACTTATGATAAATGGAAGCCAAACCTTTAAAAATAAAGAAATTGAGGAACTCCAAAAGCCTTGAAATCAATTTAAATGGCTTCAATTTTAAAATTATTTAGGAAGATTAAATCTATTTAGAGAAGATCAATGTATGCCTCCACCCCCACTACGGAAGAAACAAAAAAACAAAAAAACAAATTATTCATTTAATAACCCAAATCATTTTCGTATCTAAATCTTGTCAATCTTTTAATCAAACTGTAACAATCTCACATCTGAATCAAAAGCAAATGTTACTCAATCAAGTGTCGCCGTCTGTTGGAGATTAATGCAGTCAATGAGACAGAGAGTTTATTTTTCCAAATTAACACCTAATTGTAGAACACGGGTTTAATAGTAATCGAGAATAATATTTAGAATTTTCTTTTATCATGACCGTAAACAACATGTGTTTTTGTCATTCAATCTTCCCCATTTTACTTCCTCTCGCATCCACTTCCGCTTGATGGCTCAATAGTTCCCAGGAGAGCCGTTAGAGGCCGCTAATGAGCGCCATCCACTGGCAGCTGTCTAATAAGAAGATGCGACGCCAACACTAATCATTTTAATTTATTTCTTGTTTTTCAGTTTTTAGTGCACAGTGAACTTTAAATCAAAATATTAAAAAAGAAGTCCAGGGTTGGTGTAGAAAATTAATTTTATCCACAACGAGCAGTGTCCATCAAAGTGGCCACAAGTATCAAACAATTCAACAGAAAAAGAAAAAAAAAAAACAAAACAAAACAAAAGGAGGAGGAGGAATTTTTAGTTTTATTTCCAAGTTTTTCAATTTGGTTAAAAACTTAAGACTGACAAAAAAAAAAACTCAGTAAAGTTTAAACGGGCTACATTCCAATAGATGTAGCAGGTCTTTCAAATTGTTCCCAAAATAGATTGCCATTAAAATTAACAAAAAATAAAATCATTGCTCTGTTTCATTCAGTTTTTGAAACAGAAAAGAAATCTGAAGTTAAGGATTTGTATGTTAAAAAAAATGTACTTTCTGGGACGTCACAAAAGACCTAAGTTATATCTCTTGAATAAACTTTCATATTAATTCTACAACAAAGATATCCTAAGGAAAAACTATTCTAAGAACGCGTACAAAATAAAGGAAAATATTAAAAATAATAAAAATTAAAGTTGCAGGTAAAGTTACCATAGTAGTATATAGATTTATACAGACTTTAGATATATTATTATAGACCATTTGATGCACAGTGTGATAACTATAAACTTAACTTTTATAATATGCATTCATATTATAATCGAAGAGAAGGAAAGTTCTAGATTCTTTTATAGGCGTTGATGCAAATGTGTTTCGATTATTGATTTATTTATTGAATAACAAGGTCTCCGTACTGAGGTTAGTATGAACAATTCATCGGAAGCGCAGTGGTGCCTCAAAGTATAGAATAAACAATGAAAAACTCACCAATAAAAAAACCAGTGAGAAAATCCATGTGCGAACGAGCGTGAAACAGCTGTTCCAGGATGTCACTTGTGAATAATTTGGTCTCATCCATTGTTGTTTTTTTAACATCTTAAATGCGCAGTTTGAAGTCTTATGCTTTAAAAAAATTCATTGAGGCCGCTCTCGCTGGCACATGGATTTTCTCACTGGTTTTTTCATTGGTGAGTTTTTCATTGTATATTTTTTCCTTTGACGCACCACTGCGCTTCCGATATATCATCTTGTTGTTATTATCATTATTAATAATATTATTATTATTAAGAAGAATTGATTGATTAATTTCCTTTATAACGCGGAAAGTCCTTTTTTTTCTAAAATTATCAATATACAAACAAACTCCAGCCTCGAAGTCGGATCTGTTTTGTTCCCGAAACAAATGACTAAGTTCTAATTTTCTACAAAATCTAAACAGAATCAGGAGTAGAAATAAAATGAAAACTAATAATGAAAAACAACTTAAAAATCAAGAAGTGAATCAATTGAGATCAACATAAATATCTAAATCTATCTTTAATTCTCACGAAAAAGGAAATGTATGGAGAAGAAGTCATACGTTTCATCTAATGCAATTTATTTAAAAACACAGTCGTATTTTCCAAATTACAAGGACCCAGGATTTAATTAATAATCCCAAAAACCATGACAACAAAGACTGAAACTACAACAGATCAATAATAAATATTGGAAGCAAAATGCAATTGCTTTAATAAAAAAAAAACAATTAAAATAGGAAATATCAATGATTCAACCTGTATGACCTTTTCTTGTTTTAACTTGGGATCAAACATAAACAATCTGAACTGCTTTACTTTAAGCACTTTTCAAGGTCAGCTTATTTTATTTTCATGTATTTTTAGAGGTCTCAAACATTAGGCTAATTGTCATGAAAAAACAAATCCATCTAAAAACGAAGAGAGATTTAACGTGTCTGAAAATGTAAAGAAATGGCAAACAAACGAAGGCACAACGCTAAGAGAAAGAATTCGCTGTCACGGGAAGAGACTGGGACGGACCGTTTCGACCTTTTTATGACTCATCAGCATTCCTTTTGTGCCTAACGGATTGCAGGACAAGGAACATTTGTATTTTGTTTTTTGTGTAATTTTTGGTTAGGATTTCTTCGGGGGAGGTCCCGCTCTCGGGAGCGAGACCCGGGATCTTAATCTCTCGCAACTTCTGAGTCTGTGATCGGTGGAGTTTGGCTGGCTGATGAGTCCTAAAAAGGACGAAGCGGTCCGTCCCAGTCTCTTCCCGGTGACAGCTCAGGGTGCGAATTCTTTCTCTTAGCGTTGTGCCTTCGTTTGTTAGCCATTTCTACAAATCCATCTGTTCATTTAACAATCATTAGTAATATTCTAAGTTAATTTTTAAGCTTACTGAAATTTAGTTCCACTTGTTTTTCTTACGCATACATAATAAGCTCGCTTAATATTCAGCATTTTAATTCTAGACATTAAAATTCTGTTTCTTCTGCGAAGTACGCTCGAATGCAGCGACTGTAGCGCTTTTAGAGTTAACGGCCTTGACGGTTTGTCGGAGGCTAATACGCTTTTGGTTTCTAGTTTCAGTTTCGTGGTTCTATTAGTTGCTCTTTCGACGCTTGAACGTCAGGGAAAACAGTCCATTCAGGTGATTCAGAAACAGCGTTGGGAATTCATTGAATTTCTCATTTCTTTGATTATTTATATCTTCTGGTTAAAAAACTAAGCTGATTTAAACTTTTTTTTTAACAATTTTATTTCTAAGAAAAGTTTTCAGATAATGTATGTATTGTATTTATGTATTGTAATAAATTTAAAATTAAATTTACAACTTAAGATCCTACTAAATAAAACAATAATTTAATATATTTTCCGAAGACGATTTTGATCAGTTTTATTTAATTATTTAAATTAAATTCCACAGTTTGATTTCCAAACTTTAAGCCACGTTATAAAATTTACTACATTGCATATTATACATTTAGTAAAATATTTGTAAGAGATTTATTTTCATCAAAGAAGGAAAAAGGTTACAAAAAAAAAAAAAAAAAAAGCTTCGAGGCAAACTGAAGTTAAACAATATATATTTATTATCATTGTTGTGAATCTGTGTCATAATTCAAAAACTACTTATCCTAAGAATGTTAAACATTAGTACAAGGCTTAAGATAATAAAAGAAACGTTCTACTGATGTCATCTTAAAAGCTAAATTTTGCTTATATGGATTTAAATTTTATATTTTAATTGAATATCTAAGGATTTGATACAAATAAGACCTTCCGTAGTTTCTCTACGGAATCACAATCTTATTTAGTAGACCTCCATGGTATGATACCATCAAAAGTGAGATATTTTAGTCGACGTAAAACTTTTTCAGTATTCCTAATCTTTGAATATAAAGTTAAAAAGTAAGGTAGCATTCTTTCATTGATGTGCTTGTTTGTTCCTTGAGTCAGTGATCTTACACTGGATTATTTCTTTTCTACTTTTCCTATGTCGAATAAAAACTTTGATAACCTCTTACATCGACATCTATGATAGACTTCTTCGTACTTCACAGTCCAACATTTGTTAAATTTCAAAAGTCAACTGTAGGTAAATGTTACTCTGAGAAATTATTTTTTTTCAACGCAGCTTCTTCCATGTCATCCAGAACTGCTATTATCTGAATATTTTTTTAAGTGAAAGTGGAAGAATTTGTGTCGATTCATTGCCTCTTTAGATCAATGAGGCAGGTGAACAAAAGCAGTGCAGAAACATCATTGTTTCTGTGGCTTTCATTGACACTTTCTAGCAAGTTGTTAGACAATGGTTTAAGAAGAGTTCTTTTTAGTTCGTGCTACTAAATGACTTGTCTCTTGTAAAGTTGCAGTAAAATCAAAACAAATGGCGACCAGAGGAATCTGACACTAGTGATATTTACTGCCATCACATTGAATGGTTGATCTCATTGTAGAACAATTACACATCGCAAACATTGGTGTTTTGCTTTGACGCTGTTAAGTTAGCTATTGTTTATCTTATAAGTTTTATCATGATTGTCGTGTTCTTAAATTTTTCTGATAATCTGGCTATTTAAGTAGACTTTAGATAAAATCGTGGTAATGTGCGGTTTTTGTTTTTAGATTGTGTTGAATTCTGGTGAAACTACCATTAGCCACTCAAAATCGAATTCTATGTGGCTAATGAGGAACTGGCTCTTCAAAGGAGATAAAAACTTAATCTGTTATTTTTGTTTCCTCCAAAACCTATTTGCATTAAAATATAATTATTCATAATAAAACTTATAAGGTACCTCAGCCATATAACGCCATGTATACCTTTAACGCCACCTATCTAATTCTTCATAAATATAAGAGATGGCGGTACTGCACTAAAGTAGTTTGCACTGACATGCCATCTAGTGTTGAAGTGAGTTACTAGTAGATTGCCAACATTACTAGTGAAATTATATTTCGTGTCGAAGACTGGTTCTGAAAGGCTATATCAACGTAAGATAAAATATAGATTTTTTTAATGTTCAACAAAGATTAACTATATAAAACTATATATTTTCTTGATTCTTGAAGATTCTTCTATATAGATAAGTTAATTGTTATTCCTAAAATTCGGAAATTGAAGACAAACAAGTGTATCATGTGATCCATGTGCTCAGTAGCGCTTTAACGCCATGGTGGTGTTAATGGTCTACATATACGATTTCAGGTTACGTACGACATTTATAAGTTACTAATATGTTTCATGAAAATATAAATTTTTATCTTATTTATTATTTTGCTTTTATAATCGGAAAATGCCGAAATTAATTAATTTTTTCATTTCCTCTTTTGTTTTAGCTACAGATTAGAAAGACTGCGTTAATTTCAAGTGATTTTTTATTATTTTTTTACAGAAAGTCAAATTTAGTTGCTTTTTACTGTAATTTTGTACAAATAATGTTTACAATGATGGAATAATTCTTAATTTTAAATAAGTTAAGTTACTAGAAAGTAGGTGGCGTTAATTGAACTAGGTGTTCCTAATAACGCCAGTTTGCAAAGTTTTTTTTATTTGAGTTCTCATACTTCTCCAGTAAAAGTTATCATATGTTGCATTATGGTATGCTTCAAACAGAAGATTAAACTTTCTTGGTCATAATTTTCGTGTTTCGATACACCTTATTTCCAGACTTACAGTAATTTCAATGTTAAGGTGGCGTTATTTGGGCAGGATACCTTAGAAATTATTCACTGTAGGCACATTGTTAGGATAGAGGTGGGTAATAAGAAGAACATTTATTAGAAAATGAAGGAATATCCACGCTTTTTGATAACTCTAACTTAGTATAATAAAAATTGCTCAACGGAAACTTTACTACACTTAAAAGAATGACAATAATATTTCGAAAAAATTGTCTTTTCTGGCAGCTATCATACAAGCTTCTAATTGGAAAAACAATTATGACGTCATACAAGCTACATATAGTGTGACCAGGTTTTTCCGACGTGAATCCGGGAAAGACAACTTTTAAAAAAAAAAAAAAAATTATGAGTCCTGCAATTAAGGCTTGAAACTGGTCCCTTTTTTATTTTTCAATTTGTCTCAAGTTTTAGAGGTTTTTTTTAAATCTTTTTAAAGTTAAAAAAAATGACTGATTTTGTATATGCGTGTGAATTCCACAAAAAATAATATTTCTAGATCGCACGAGTAATCGAATAGTGAATTTATTTCTATTCTGATCCCACAAAAATATCTCCATTCTTATATGGACCGGCAATAGCAAAATCCGGGACTATTTTCTGAATCCGGGACCTATACTGAAGCGGGACACTGCACTGAAATCCGGGACGTCTAGTCACACTAGCACCAAACTTCAATGACAAAGACCTAGTACATGAAGAAAGCATTGCCTATTGTTACTCTTTCCATGAATTACAACATATTTTTATTTCTCCATATAACAGTTAATGGTTGAGTACACTAATCATGCAAACGACTTGCATAAAAACATTTCTTTTTTTAATTATTTCTATTCACCTTAATTTTTCAAAACTACTTTATAAGATAGTAGAGTAAACACTCTTGGATGAGAGATAATAAAGTCCCAATTTTAACAGAGCCTCGTTTCCGATTTCTGTCATTTATGTTTAGATTGATTTTCAAATTGTCTAAACTTGAATAGATTTTTAGTGTCTGTAAATTTTTTAGGTTTATTTTATCTAAGGGCTAAAACACACACATAAATTCCTTGTTTACCATTTAAAAATCAGGGAAGAAGTTTTGAATGAGCTTAGGCCTAATTTACCAGGTTTGCTCATAAAAAATTTAAAGCTATTCTGGACATAGATTTACTTACAAATAAATTTGATACTAAGTTTTCTCCTAGAATTAAATGTTTATATAACTACTTCTATCGAAATCAAATCAACGATTAATAATTCATTTGCTTCCAAACAATTATCTACAACAATAACAGCATTATATCAATATAACAATATTAAATTTATTTCAATGTTTGTCAACTATTCAATGAAAGTGCGATCATAATGAAAAGCGATCTACCTGTATTTAAATCTATGACATAAATTAATTTCTCTTGCTTATTTGATTATAAGATGCCTAATTTATATATCTTTCTCATTTCTAATCGATTGCTGAAATTGAAACTGAATTAGAAAATAAATGAAATATGTTTCACTTACCCACTTGCGTAACGCCAGACTGGGTACTTATTCGTTTGTTATACTAGGCTAGGAAAGTTATGTTAAAGTTTACACTGATTCAATTGGAACAAAAGTTTTCTGGAAGTAGATCTTATTCACTTTCTGATACGAATTACGTTCTTTTCAATCGTTTGTCACTTCAGTTAAGTTCGAGAACATTCTTGAAATACGTTTTGACTTTTCGAACCAGTGTCTTACGATAATTGTTCACCAAATTCTGTAATTTCAGTTTTTTTGGCAGCTTATTTTGGAACAAGCTTTTAATTTTGTAAAAAGTACTTTCTAATTATTCGCATATCTACAATTATGGTTTCACCGCAATCAATTTAACCGCGAGAACTTATGTTTCAATTCTCATTCAATCTTTCTGATCGAATTCTCCCGGCCTTCATGATGGCTTCTCGATAAGGTGAAATGAGAGAAGTTACAAGGAAAACTTTCTAAAACCTTTGCTTATTGTTAATAATGACTCACAATTATTTTCTCAATAATAGTTACATTGTAATAATTTAATCAATAATAGTAACTTTAACAATAGTTAATAATTTATCTGTTGAAACCTCACAATTTGGGGCCAGGGATTCCCTGAGTCATATCAGGTTTTAGTCTTTTCCATAATTCATAATTCTCTGTGGAATTATTTTCTTCGAACTGCTCTAAAATAACAAGATAAAATAATCAGCAAACGACTACGAAAGTACAAAAATGACTTTTTTTTTTCATTTTTCTTTCTCAGACATTTAAATTTTTTGAACGGAAATTCAAATTTTAAGTCCTTAATTACATTAAGGCTATTTTTCAAGTGACTTGTATGTGAATATTAATTTAAAATAGAATCATATGCCAACCTAATTTAAATAAAAATGAAGTGATCTATATCAAAATCATAATCTCCTAATTTTATTGAATTCTAATATTTACAGAATGGACTTCAATCCCAACATAATGTATTAATAAATATCAACTTGAAAGCGAAAACCTGTTTTTTGTTATAATCCTGTTTAGATTTGATGTTTGTTGACCCATTTTAAAGACACTAAGGCCACTTTCTAATGTTGTTCTATTAGAAACTTATGTAATATAATTTTTTAAGCATAATTATGTAAGTTTTCATATTTAAGTGTTTAATCGTAATACCTAAACCTCAGTGGATCTTTATTCTTTTGTTTAAGGGTTTATAATAACTGTGTAAGACGAGTTTGTTACATTATGGGGTGACTGTGGGTGGCAGGGAAGCCGAGCACCGCGACCATTGGTCATTTAAGAAGAGTAAGCATTAAATCACAATTGAAATTACGAACATTAGGAGTAAAATTTTGCAATGGCTGGATTTTTATTTATTTATTATAATATGGAAATCACTGGTGTACGAAGAGGAGAGGTTGATAGGAGTTAGAACCTCTCATTGCATCGGAACATGGAAGAAATTCTAGGACCCCCCCCTCCCACTTACATTGGAAATAAGATATAACTTTTAATATAAAATCACAAACTTGAGTTTAGAATTTTTAGAAGTTTATATTTAAAAATTACACACAACGTTTCGGCAGTTATACAGTCCAACTTGGATAATTCGAAGCTGAAGGCACCACTATAAAACTTCGAATTAAACAAATTACATCTTTTAACTTTAATTTCAGGTCCACTGAATGCTTGAAAAGATTATTCTGTCAATAAGTAAATATTTATTCAGAAAGATCATGGTATGAAACACTTAAACACTATATGTATGTAAACAAAATAAGATTTATATTACGTAAGCTACAGTACATATTATATTCAATACAGAAAATTATAGTTTTTCAAAAAATTGTGCAATGTCTGATTGTTTTGTAGAATTTAGTCGCTTAAGATTAGCAAAATCATCAAGCATGTTTAATGAATGGAAAACAGCTTCACTTACGATGGTTTGTCCTTCAATGTACCGACGAAATTCGGCGCTATCCCGTACTCGTTGGAGATTTGGCATTTCTTCTTCACACCCTTTTCCACCTCGCGAATGACGGCGACCTTTTCAGCGAACGTTAAATTCTTGTACACGCTTGGTTTACTGAAAGACGTGGTGACACTGATAGCAGGAAGCTCGGATAGCGTCTGAAGCGTCACGTGTCGAATGGTGGCGGGAAGGGGATTTCAGTTGTCATGTGTCAAATTTTTTAACGATGAAATGCCGAAAAGTCGTTATGGTTCGAAATATTTTATAAAAAACTTCGAATTAAGGAAGTTGAAGTTCGAATTATCCACGATTTTTTAACATTGATATAATAAGAAATTCAAGGGACCAAGAGAAATCTTCGAATTAACCACGATTTCGAATTAAAGATGTTCGAATTATCCATGTTGCACTGTAGTACCAAATTTTCAAGTGATATAATAACAAATAACAGAAATGATTGAACAATTTGAGATTCAAAAGATTATTACATACCATAATCTGTTGTTAAACACAAAATGACGATTAATTTTTTTAAAAGAATAAAAAATTGGCTTACAAGTAAAGGGAGAATAAAAAAAAAAATAAGAAAATAATGAATACCTCAATTTTAATTTTTTATTTTTAAACTTAATGGATTTGAATAAAAAGATCAAATTTCATGAAGTGAGATTGCATTAAATGAGTATTTCAGGATAGACAATATAATTATCTAATATTTTAAAAAAAGAATAAAAACATAGCGAATATCTGAAACAAAATTTGTCTCAAAAGTAAAAGTGGAAAGAATTCTTCATCATTTTTTACGAAATTTTAGACCCATTTAAAAAATAAATTAACTTCAAGTTTTAAAATGTTGTAAAACGTTTTTGCAAGAGAATAAATTTCAAAATTGAAAAAAAAATGTTAAAATTAATAAAGCCATTTTTTTATTCAAAGAAACCATTTGTTTTAACTACGATTAGAATAAACACAATAAAAAATAAATAATGATGCTACAATGTGATTTTTAGCCTACGAATGTGAGATTCAGTCAATCAGTTTTGTGTGTGTGTTCCAACTAATTTATCTATCACAAATAACCATGTGGTAGAATTAGATCTAATGAATGTAAGGGAAGAAAGGTCCTTTGACCGAAGACACTTTGAAGATGATCAAAATACTGAATGGAAAATGAAAATGAGACTTTTGTCTCATTTCTGTTAAAGATATTTTGACTCAAACCGGCTTGCAGTAATTTACTAAAACTTGTTAAATAGACGAAGCGCAAATTTCACTGCGCTGTGAATCAACAGTAACACATGTATCGTCCGCCTTCTCAATACAGTAAAATTCTCTGCAACCCCGATCAGATACTGAACATCAAAGACGCACCTGCTCGTCTCTCAATTCCAAGACAAAACCAATGAGATGGACATAATTTCGTGGGTGAACCACACATTGCAGAGGAGAAGTGGATCAGCATCTGGCATTTTTAAAACTCTGTCTCAAAACTCTAGTCTGTCTTATTTCTCAGCTAGCCTAAGTGAACGAATTGTCTGTTAATGTTCCTAACTGCTTCTTCATTCTAAGTATGATGGAATCCTTGCTTTGTATTTTCCTCAAAATACACCGGGATTCTTTCAAAATAAAACATCAGTGCTGATTTCTGTTCTTACAGTTTTGGATCTTTCAAATCTTCCCTCAATCTTGATATCACAAGAACTTCCTCAGAACGTCGCTTTACCAAAATTTATAGGCCTATCTTATCAAGTGCAGCTTTCTAAATGTGTTTACGAATTCTTCTTGTACACTTCTTTGCAGCAACCATCTACTGTGTAATACCATAGGTACAATGTTAACCTACCATAATAAATGATGTTTCCTGTTGCGTACAAGATATTTCAGCAAAAGATTTGCACTACAACATTTTTGATTTTTAAAATGGAGAAAGAATTGAACAACAAATTAAATTTCTTGGATTTATGCCTAATAAATAAAGGAAATAAATTGGTGTTAAAACATTATCAAAAAGAATATAAAAGTAATCATTTACTTAATTTTGATTCTGGGCATGATATAGGAGTGAAAAGAAACATTATTGATAACTACTTACAAAGAATTGACAGATCTACAAGTACAGAAGATGATTTTTTGAAGGAAATTGAAAACATGAAAGTTGTTTTAAGAAATAATGGCTATAATGATAATTTCATAGATAAAGCTATACA
>JAFIDM010000007.1:28451511-28467564 GCA_023159025.1 Thereuonema tuberculata | reverse complement strand
ACCATTTGATGCACAGTGTGATAACTATAAACTTAACTTTTATAATACGCATTCATAAGCAAATCGAAGAGAAGGAAAGTTCTAGATTCTTTTATAGGCGTTGATGCAAATGTGTTACGATTATTTATTGGAGAACGAATGTCATTTTTATCACTTAATTAAAGAATCGGCAAAACATTTTATTACTAATAATAATGTTATAATTATTAAGAAGAATTGATTGATTAATTTCCTTTACGACGCAGAAAGTCCTTTTTTTTCTGAAATTATCAATATACAAACAAACTCTAACACCAGCCTCGAAGTCGGATCTGTTTTGTTCCCGAAACAAATGACTAACTTCTAATTTTCTATAAAATCTAAACAGAATCAGGAGTAGAAATAAAATGAAAACTAACAATGAAAAACAACTTAAAAATCAAGAAGTGATTTGATCAATTGGGATCAAAATAAATATCTAAATATATCTTTAATTCTCACGAAAAAGGAAATGTATGGAGAAGAAGTCATACGTTTCATCTAATGTAATTTATTTAAAAACACAGTCGTATTTTCCAAATTACAAGGACCCAGGATTTAATTAATAATCCCAAAAACCATGAGAACAAAGACTGAAACTACAACAGATCAATAATAAAATATTGGAAGCGAAATACAAACGCTTTAATAATAAAAAAATAAAACAACCGTAATAGAAAATATCAATGATTCAACCTGGAATTATGACCGTTTCTTGTTTTAACTTGGGACCAAACATAAACAATCTGAACTGCTTTACTCTAAGCACTTTTCAAGGTCAGTTTATTTTATTTTCATGTATTTTTAGAGGTCTCAAACATTAGGCTAATTGTCATGAAAAAACAAATCCATCTAAAAACGAAAAGAGATTTAACGTGCCTAAAAATGTAAAGAAATGGCTAACAAACGAAGGCACAACGCTAAGAGAAAGAATTCGCTGTCACGGGAAGAGACTGGGACGGACCGTTTCGTCCTTTTTAGGACTCATCAGCATTCCTTTTGTGCCTAGCGGATTGCAGGACAAGGAACATTTGTATTTTGTTTTTTGTTTAATTTTTGGTTAGGATTTCTTCAGGGGAGGTCCCGCTCTCGGGAGCGAGACCCGGGATCTTAACCTCTCGCACCTTCTGAGTCTGTCATCGGTGGAGTTTGGCTGGCTGATGAGTCCTAAAAAGGACGGAACGGTTCGTCCCAGTCTCTTCCTGGTGACAGCTCAGGGTGCGAATTCTTTCTCTTAGAGTTGTGCCTTCGTTTATTAACCATTTCTACAAATCCATCTGTTCATTTAACAATCATTAGTAATATTCTAAGTTAATTTCTAAGCTTACTGAAATTTATATCCACTTGTTTTCTTACGCATACATAATAAACTCGCTTAATATTCAGCATTTTAATTCTAGACATTAAAATTCTATTTCTTCTGCGAAGTACGCTCGAATGCAGCAACTGTAGCGCTTTTAGAGTTAACGGCCTTGACGGTTTGTCGGAGGCTAATACGCTTTTGGTTCCTACTTTCAGTTTCGTATTTCTATTAATTGCTCTTTCGACGCTTGAACGTCAGGGAAAACAGTCCATTCAGGTGATTCAGAAGCAGCGTTGGGAATTCATTGAATTTCTCATTTCTTTGATTATTTATATCTTCTGGTTAAAAAACTAAGCTGATTTAAACTCTTTTTTTAACAATTTTATTTCTAAGAAAAGTTTTCAGATAATGTATATATTGTATGTATGTATTGTAATAAACTTAAAATTAAATTTACAACTTAAGATCGAACTAAATAAAACAATAATTAAATATTTTTTCGAAGACGATTTTGATCACTTTTATTTAATTTTTTAATTTGAAATCCACGATTTGATTTCCAAATTTATAACTTTAAGCCACTTTATAAGGTTTACTACATTGCATATTATATATTTAGTAATACATTTGTAAGAGATTTATTTTCATCAAATAAAAGAAGGAAAACGGTTACAAAAAAAAAAAGCTTCCGGCAAACTGAAGTTAAACTATATATATATTTATTATCATTGTTGTGCCATTGCCATATTCTGGGGAGTTTAGAAACTGGGTTTTTTTAAAGTCTCAATTTTCATTATTACAACCTAAACAAAAAAAAACCGTGTATTATCTAGTCTTAAAATATTCAAATAAACAAGAAAAGCAATAAAAACCATAATAAAAATGGTTTATGTGACTAATTTTAACTATAAAACTAGCAAAAAGTGCTTAATTTTGACAGCCGCAATGTGAACTGAGCAAACAACGCTGTCATTAAATTAGTATAGCTCCACTTCTACTAGTGCTTTTGATACGGAATAAATTGTGAAATCAAGTTTGAAGTTAGTTCCAGCAATTCCCATCAAAGAGAGATATCTTACCGACTGCAAAAACGCACATCTTCCTTTCAAAAATCCGATTTGAATTGAGTTTTGTGTATGTCAAAATGTAACGTCCGAAACAATCAATCTTTTACTATACTTTTTGCAGTGTTTAATGATCAAAATTAGGCTTATTGGGCTGTCTATTGTTTTATTTAGTTGTGCAAATTTCGTAGCTTCAGAGGGTGCTACAATTCTTAATTTAAGCCTATGTTGAAATGGGAAATTTCTTTTTTGTCAAAATCTGTAACGTCCGACATTCAGAGATTGGCTTCTGTAAAACAATCACTAATCCAAATTTAAATTCGTTTTTAGTATTTATTAAGATGTTTAAGCTCTAAAGAAGGTTTTGCTATAGAAAGCACCTTTTTAACTATATTTGTGAAACCTGTTTTTTGATGAAAACCATGTGTCAAATGCTTGTAACGTCCGAACCAAGATGGCCGCTTGACTTGAATTGCCGGTTGTTTTCAAAATTTTGATTTGAAAATATTGCTCATTGTCATAGAATCTGATCAATGCCATACAACTAATTACAATTATTAGATATTTGTTCATTTTTTATTTATTCACCAGTTGCTTAAAGTTTATGTGTATGTCAAATACTGGTATCATCCGCAATGTGCCTGTCAAATGTCTATCACCTGTAGGAGAAGCGATTACTTAGTGCTTCCTAATGGAGCTGTTATTAATTAAACCTTAACTCCGGCAGAGAACTTACGAATAATAAAATGGACCAAGATTATACTTATGTGTAGCTAGGCTGTTGTAAATAAAAACAAAGGCAATGCATTTAGAAACAAATCTATGTATATATTCTTTCAATAGTTCTTGTTACATAAATATGTTTGTCGTAATCACTTGTACGAATTCTCGTCTTTTGATACGAAGTATCTCACGTTAAAGGCATGTACAGTACTCTTATTAAATTGACGTTTAAAAGTCTCTTTCTGTCAACTTTATGTGTACTTGTATTATCGCCCTAAATCTTTACTTTGTAATCTTTAGTTGTGTCTTTACTTTGTATCTTGTGATGTGACCTTCTTGAGTAAATAACGGTATTCTTGTGTAATTGGTCCCGTCCGTGAGAACAAATCAAAGGTTACTTACAATATCTTGAAGTTCTAATATCTTCCGTCTACTCGTCCGGTATTGAATAGCCTTGACGTTGTCTTCCTATTCGCTGACTTTCGAACTCCGTTGAAGATAAAGATTCGAACCAGGTAACTTCTTAAATACTTCTTAATTCGAACGAACTTTCAATCTGCTTTCCAGCATGTACCTACTTTGTTTCACTGCCGCTTACTTCAGGATCAAGGAATATTCAACTTTCATATTCCCTTGCATCATATAACGAGATAACTTTTTGTATACGTCCGTTATCATCCACCGCCATTTTTTCATTCTTTTCGATTCACATTCACATCCAACAACCGAACTCTCACGTCACACGAGTTCATTGTTTAACAATCGATGCTGCATCACATCGAGTGTATTCACGTCTTTCATTGTTCCGTTGTTCTTTTGTTTTAATCTTCCAACTTAGATTACTCACGTTAAAATATTGACTAATTCTTTGAATTGCATTCGGTTTGATAATTCTCCGGAAAATAATTCAGGTAAGCATTTCAGTTCAAACCTACATCACCCGACCAAATTTCAAATAATTAATTTAGTATTTTCTGAGCCATTTCCTGTCTTGGCAGCACTATTTATGACATCTAGATACCATGCTGGAACAACAGTGAAAAAATTGTGATGATACAAAACAGTTTATTTTGGGACCTCAAATTAACATTTTGGTAACCCAAAATATGGCAATGGCACTGTTGTGAATCTGTGTCGTAATTCAAAAACTACTTATCCTAAGAATATTAAACATTAGTAAAAGCCTTAAGATAATAAAAGAAACGTTCTACTGATGCCATCTTAAAAGCTAAATTTTGCTTATATAGATTTAAATTTTATATTTTAATTGAATATCTAATGATTTGGTACAAATAAGACCTTCCGTAGTTTCTCTACGGAATCACAATCTCATTTAGTAGACCTCCATGGTATGATACCATCAAAAGTGAAATATATTGGTTGATGTAATACTTTTTCAGTATTCCTAATCTTAGAATATAAAGTTAAAAAATAAGGTAGCATTCTTTCATTGATGTGCTTGTTTGTTCCTTGAGTCAGTGATCTTACACTGGATTATTTCTTTTCTACTTTTCCTATGTCGAATAAACACTTTGGCAACTTCTTACATCTATGATAGACTTCTTCGTACTTCACAGTCCAACATTTGTTTAATTTCAAAAGCCAACTGTAGGCAAATGTTTATTCTGAGAAATTATTTTTTTAAAACGCAGCTTCTTCCATGTCATCCAGAACTGCTATTATCTGAATATTTTTTTAAGTGGAAGTGGAAGAATTTGTGTCGATTCATTGCCTCTTTAGATCAATGAGGCAGGTGAACAAAAGCAGTGCAGAAACATCATTGTTTCTGTGGCTTTCATTGACACTTTCTAGCAAGTTGTTAGACAATGGTTTAAGAAGAGTTCTTTTTAGTTCGTGCCACTAAATGAGTGGTCTGTTGTAAAGTTGCAGTAAAATCAAAACAAACGACGACCAGAGGAATGTGACACTAGTGATATTTACTGCCATCACATTGAATGGTTGATATCATTGTAGAACAATTACACATCGCAAACATTGGTGTTTTGCTTTGACGCTGTTAAGTTAGCTATGGTTTATCTTATAAGTTTTATCATGACTGTTGTGTTCTCGAATTCTTCTGATAATCTGGCTATTTAAGGAGGATTTAGACAAAACCGTGGTAATGTGCTGTTTTTGTTTTTGGATTGTGTTGAATTCCGGTGAAACTACCATTAGCCACTCAAAATCGAATTCTATGTGGCTAATGAGGAACTGGCTATTCAAAGGAGATAAAAACTTAATCTGTTATTTTTGTTTCCACCAAAACCTATTTGCATTAAAACATAATTATTCATAATAAAATTTATAGAAATCATTCGCTGATGGGCACATTGTTAGGATAGAGGTGGGTAAAAAGAAGAACATTTATTAGAAAATGAAGGAATATTCACGCTTTTTGATAACTCTAACTTAGTATAATAAAAATTGCTCAACGGAAATTTTTACTACACTTAAAAGAATTACAATAATATTTCGAAAAAATTGTCTTTTCTGGCAGCTATTGTACAAGCTTCTAATTGGAAAAACAATTATGACGTCATACAAGCTATATATAGTGTGACCAGGTTTTTCCGACGTCAATCCGGGAAAGACAACTTAAAAAAAAAAAAAAAATTATGAGTCTTGCAATTAAGGCTTGAAACTGGTCCCTTTTTTATTTTTCAATTTGTCTCAATTTTTAGTGTGTTTTTTTAATCTTTTTAAAGTTAAAAAAATGACTGATTTTGTGTACACATGTGAATTCCATAAAAAATAATATCTCTAGATCGCACGAGTAATCGAATAGTGAATGTATTTCTATTCTCATCCCACAAAAATATCTTCATTCTTATATGGACCGGCAATAGCAAAATCCGGGACTATTTTCAGAATCCGGGACATGTAATGAAGCGGGACACTTCATTAACTAAAATCCGGGACTATTTTCAGAATCCGGGACATGTAATGAAGCGGGACACTGCACTAAAATCCGGGACTGTTCCACACAATCCGGGACGTCTAGATACCCTAGCACCAAACTTCCATGATAAAGACCTAGTACATGAAGAAAGCATTGCCTATTGTTACTCTTTCCATGAACCACTTAATATAACACAACATATTTTTATTTCTCCATATAACAGTTAATGGTATAGTACACGACTTGCATAAAAACATTTCTTTTTTTAATTATTTCTATTCACCTTAATTTTTCAAAACTACTTTATAAGATAGTGGAGTAAACACTCTCGGATGAGTGATAATAAAGTCCGATTTTAACAGAACCTCGTTTCCGATAACTACCATCAATGTATAGATTGATTTTCAAATTGTCTAAACCTGTATAGATTTTTAGTATGTAAATTTTTTAGTTTCATTTTATTTAAGGGCCAAAATACACGTATAAATTCCTTGTCTATCATTAATAAAATCAGGGAAGAAGTTTTGAATGAGCTTAGGCCTAAGTTACCAGGTTTGCTCATAAACAAAATTAAAGCTATTCTGGACATAGATTTACTTACAAATAAATTTGATACTATGTATGTATGTATGTAATGAAGGTGGGTGGCAGAATCCAAGCACTGCGACCGGAGGTCTATTGTACTATCCCACGGAAATACGGACAGATGGAGAGAAAGACTGAGAAAGTATGGTGGGAGAAGTGCAGGGGAAATGGGAGAACCCCGAGAAAACCTGCCCAGCGCGGATCGTCCACCATCACGAAACCCACATGAGAACTAGTTTTCTCCTAGAATTAAATGTTTATATAACTACTTCTATCGAAATCAAATCAACGATTAATAATTCATTTACTTTCAAACAATTATTTACAACAATAACAGCGTTATATCAATATAACAATATTAAATTTATTTCAATATTTGTCAACTATTCAATGAAAGTGCGATCATAATGAAAAGCGATCTACCTGTATTTAAATCTATGACATAAATTAATTTCTCTTGCTTATTTGGTTATGAAGATGCCTAATTTATTTATCTTTCTCATTTCTAATCGATTGCTGAAATTGAAACTGAATTAAGAAAATAAATGAAATATGTTTCACTTACCCACTTGCGTAACGCCAGACTGGGTACTTATTCGTTTGTTCTGCTAGGTTAGGAAAGTTATGTTAAGTTTACACTGATTGAATTGGAACAAAAGTTTACTGGAAGTAGATCTTATTCTCTTTCTGATACGAATTACGTTCTTTTCAATCGTTTGTCACTTCAGTAAAGTTCGGGAACATTCTTGAAATACGTTTTGACTTTTCGAACCAGTGTCTTACGATAATTGTTCACCAAATTCTGTAATTTCAGATTTTTTGGTAGCTTATTTTGGAATAAGCTTTTAATTTTGTAAAAAGTACTTTCTAATTATTCGTTATCTGCAATTATAGTTTCTCCCGCACTAAATTTAACCGCGAGAACTTATGTTTCAATTCGCATTCATTCTTTCGGATCGAATTCTCCCGGCCTTCATGATGGCTTCTCGATAAGGTGAAATGAGAGAAGTTACAAGGAAAAACTTTCTAAAACCTTTGCTTATTGTTAATAATGACTCGCAATTATTTTCTCAATAATAGTTACATTGTAATAATTTAATCAATAATAGTAACTTTAATAATAGTTAATAATTTATCTGTTGAAACCTCACAATTTGGGGCCAGGGATTCTCTGAGTCATATCAGGTTTTAGTCTTTTCCATAATTCATAATTCTCTGTGGAATTATTTTCTTCGAACTGCTCTAAAATAACAAGATAAAATAATCAGCAAACGACTACAAAAGTACAAAAATGACTTTTTTTTTTCATTTTTCTTTCTCAAACATTTAAATTTTTTGGACGGAAATTCAAATTTTAAGTCCTTAATTACATTAAGGCTATTTTTCAAGTGACATGCATGTGAATATTAATTTAAAATAGAATCATATGCCAACCTAATTTAAATAAAAATGAAGTGATCTGCATCAAAATCATAATCATAATTTTATTGAATTCTAATATTTACAAAATGGACTTCAATCCCAACGTAATGTATTAATAAATATCAACTTGAAAGCGAAAACCTGTTTTCTGTTATAATCCTGTTTAGATTTGATGTTTGTTGACCCATTTTAAAGACACTAAGGCCACTTTCTAATGTTGTTCTATTGGAAACTTATGTAATATAATTTTTTAAGCATGATTATATAAGTTTTCATATTTAAATATTTAATCGTAATACCTAAACCTCAGTGGATCTTTATTCTTTTGTTTAAGGGTTTATAATAACGGTGTAAGACGAGTTTGTTACATTATGGGGTGATTGTGGGTGGCAGGGAAGCCGAGCACCCCGACCATTGATCTATTAAGACGAGTAAGCATTAAATCACAATTGAAATTACGAACATTAAGAGTAAAATTTTGCAATGGCTGGATTTTTATTTATTTATTATAATATGGAAATCACTGGTGTACGAAGAGGAGAGGTTGATAGGAGTTAGAACCCTTTCATTGCATCGGAACATGGAAGAAATTCTAGGACCCCCCCCCTCCCACTTACATTGGAGAAAAGATATGACTTTTAATATAAAATCACACAAACTTGAGAGTTTAGAATTTTAGAAGTTTATATTTAAAAATTACACACAACGTTTCGGCAAATTCTCAAGTGATATAATAACAAACAGCAGAAATAATTGAACAATTTGAGATTCAAAAGATTATTATATACCATAATCTGTTGTTAAACACAAAATGACGATTAATTTTTTTTAAAAGAATAAAAAATTGGCTTACAAGTAAAGGGAGAATAAAAACAAAAATAAGAAAATAATGAATACCTCAATTTTAATTTTTTTTATTTTTAAACTTAATGGATTTGAATAAAAAGATCAAATTTCATGAAGTGAGATTGCATTAAATGAGTATTTCAGGATAGACAATATAATTATCTAATATTTTAATAAAAGAATAAAAACAAAGCGAATGTCTGAAACAAAATTTGTCTCAAAAGTAAAAATGGAAAGAATTCTTCATCATTTTTTACGAAATTTTACACTTAACCCCATTTAAAAAATAAATTAACTTCAAGTTTTATAATGCTGTAAAACGTTTTTGGCAAGAGAATAAATTTCAAAAGTGAACAAAAATGTTAAAATTAGTAAAGCCATTTTTATATTCAAAGAAACCATTTACTTTAAATACGATTAGAATAAACACAATTAAAATAAATAAATAATGATGCTACAATGTGATTTTTAGCCTACGAATGTGAGATTCAGTCAATCAGTTTGTGTGTGTCTTCCAACTAATTTATCACAAATAACCATGTGGTAGAATTAGATCTAGTGAATGTAAGGGAAGAAAAGTCCTGAGACCGAAGACACTTTGAAGATGATCAAAATACTGATGGAAAATGAAAATGAGACTTTTGTCTCCTTTCTGTTGAAGATATTTTGCCGCAAACCGGCTTTTCACGTATCTTCCAGTAATTTACTAAAACTTGTTAAATAGACAAAGCGCAAATTTCAGTGCGCTGTGAATCAACAGTAACACATGTATCGTCCTCCTTCATTCTCTGCAATCCTCTGCAACCCCGATCAGATACTGAACATCAAAGACTCACCTGCTTGTCTCTCAATTCCAAGACAAAACCAATGAGATGGATATAATTTCGTGGGTGAACCACACATTGCAGAGGAGAAGTGGATCAGCATTTGGCATTTCTAAAACTCTGTCTCAAAACTCTAGTCTGTCTTATTTATCAGCTAGCCTAAGTGAACGGATGTTCTGCTAATGGTCCTATCTGCTTCTTCATGCTAAGTATGATGGAATCCTTGCTTTGTAGGGATGCTTCTCTCAAAATACATCAGTACTCTTTCAAAGTATAACATCACTATTGGTTTCTGTTCTTACAGTTTTGGATCTTTCAAATCTTCCCTCAATCTTCATATCACAAGAACTTCCTCAAAACGTTGCTATACCAAAATTTATAGGCCTATGTTATTAGGTGCAGCTTTCTAAATGTGTTTACGAATTCTTCCTGTACACTTCTTTGCAGCAACCATCTACTGTGTAATACCATATGTACAATGTTAAGCTACCATAATAAATGACGTTTCCTGTTTCGTACAAGATATTTCAGCAAAAAATTTGCACTACAACAATTAGTTTGTATTATGTTCTTTATATATTTTCGAATCCATGACAAAATCAGCTTCCTCAAGGTAAAAGGTTGGAGGTAGAAGATAAAGAAGTTTACAATGAACATTGGAAAAATATTCTTTTTATTTGCTTGCTTTTAAATATTTCTCTTTAGAGTTGTCTGTGCAGCGGCACGTCATTAGTTTGAAATAAAATTAAAAAGCAGAAGGGGTTCGATTACAACAAATTGTGTTGTTATCTTACATATTTACCCCTGCTATCTTAAACAAAAACTAAAAAGATGTAGAAATTAAGAACAAGTAAAATACTGTAACTATAGGACAGTATTAATGAACATTGAAACTTCCATCTACAATAAACTGCCTGATGTTCCATTCAAAGATAATTGGTTAGCTCCAGGTACATTTTTGATGAGTATACATGCATTTTTTTATTCTATGAACAGGTGTTTTTTATTATTATTGCTTATGCAGTAATGCACTGTATACTGTACTGTGCTTTTACATTATTAAATCCCCCCCCCCCCCAGCATCGATGACCATCCAAAACAGTATTACACTTGTATCAAGTTACGTAAGTTTCGGCTATATAGGAAGTTGCTATCATCCCACCTAAAAGCGAAGTTCGAGCTCATCTGTAGTTATCTGACCTCAATACACGTTCGATACTTAGCTATCAAAATGTATTTTGCAACACAGCAGAAAATGTCGTAAATGTTTACAAATGCCACCAGTGACATCCAACGAGATGAAAATTAGTTAAAACTAAGGAAGTTTTCGATGTAAGACACCATCAGAGTTTCTTTGTACTTATTTTCTCCCTTACTATGGTTAGTTTAGTGCATGGGCTAAGAGTGAACATCCAATTTCCATTTTATTCCATGAACCAAACATTTTCTAATAATTACACGATACTTAGAGCTTTTATTTTATTTTTTCGGTGTTCTCTGCTCTTGACTAGTATAGAGAATTCGTAGATTTTCACTTTTTGTATATCTACTTGCAAAATGTACATTTCTAAGACATTTCATTCAAATTTTTTGAAAGTATTTGTTTATTACGAAACATGAAACGGGACACCTGGTCGATTGTTACGACATTTTAATGCTTATTAATGAATATACATTCGGGTGCAAGGAAATCGACTCAAACTGAAACGCAATGGTGAACCTTAAATTACCGCAAATTTTTGATCGTTTGAAAACTGCAAGTAATAAAATAACAAAGAATATGCCATTCCCGTTCACGTGACATGCAGAACGTTCCGGATGAATGTACAAGTATTTTGTAAAAAATGTGAGGAAAACAGTAATGTAGGAAAGGTATAGTACCAAAACGGCTCATTTCATTACAAAGACAAGGTCACAAATTGAGCTGAATTTAACATTTATTGCAAGTCAATACAAGGTGTTGCCACCTCGAGCTCTGATAACAGTTTCCATTCGGCGTCTGATTGATCGGATCATTCCAGTTCTCTTCTAACGCCCTCTTCAACTCCTCGATTGTTTCTGGAGCTCGATTTCTACCACGAATTCTTCTCTTAAGGAGATTCCAAAGATGTTCAGATCAGGACTACGTGCAGGCCACCGCATACACTCAATGCCAACTGCATTCAGATAATCCCGAACAGCAACAAAGGCGTATGACCTCGCGTTGTCGTGCATGAAAATGAAGTTTCTCCGAAGAATCCAGCGTACGACAATACATATTGTTATAGCACTTCGGTTACATATCGGTGAGCCGTCAACCCGTCTCCTGTGGGTCCAGGAACGATAAATGCCACATCAGTTTTGGGTGCAAGTGAAATTCCTGCCCATAGCATATAGGAGCCTTCTCCATAACTCACTGTGTCCTTGAAGCAGCAATGCGCAAAACGTTCACCAGGCCTTCGATAGACACGGTTTCGCTAGGCATTGCCACATAAGCACATTCGATTTCGTCAGAGAACAACACTGAACCCCAGGTTGCGCTACAGTCCAATCAACATGATCGCGAGCAAATTGAAGGCGGGTTTGCTGATGAGCTGTGAAGTGGCCCTGTTGCAGGCATATGTGGGGTCAAATTTCCTTCCTGTAGTCTTCTTCTGACTGTTCAGCCACTGGCAGCTACTCCACGTACACGGTGCAACTCTTGTTGGATCCGAATGCCAGTCAAATTAAGATTGCATAGTGCAGTGCTAATAATAAATCGGTCATTTCTTGTAGTTGTAGTTCGATGTCCACCAGAACCTGGTCTCCGATGAAAGGCACAGTCTCCTGGAACCTCCGATAGATTCGTGGTACAGCTGATTGCGACATACGCAACAGTTGCGCGACATATCGTTGAGTGTGACTCTGCTGTAGTAAGACAAATGCCTGCGCCACTTCCTCGGTTGTTGTATCCATCCTTGTGGAATAATAATGACGATAGGATTCCAATAGAATAATTCACATTCATGAAGGATATGTAAGTCTCGCGTACACAACAATTTCACGTGTTTCCGAATGGTTTTACGTACTGCCACGCACGTGAACTTCATACCCTTTCGAACAATTACCGGCATATCTCAAAAACTTGTTTGTCATATTACACGTTCGGTGTCATGTGAACAAGAATTTCCTATTCTTTGTTATTTTATTACTTGTAGTTTTCAAACGATCGTAATTTGCGAATATTTAAGATTCACCATTGCGTTTCAGTTTGAGTCGATTTCCTTGCGCTCGAGTATATTTTAATCTGTTAAAAAGAAAATGCTTTTATGTTTGTTTGTTTTTTTTTACTGTGAAATTGTTAGAGATTTAAAAATTTGTAACTGCGGTGTTTTTTTGTTTATAATTTGGAATTGCTACCAAATAACGAACCTTTGACGGTTGTGTAGGTTCTCAGTGATCCTTTCCTGATAGTCGAGACTGATTTTCCCTTAATCCACTTACAAGTGTTCGATTAAAAGTAATTGATGGATGTTTCGACTATGTATGTTTACTCCTTTCTCTTTTGAAGTATTCTCATTCAATTGCATGTCACAAAGAAGAGATCCATTCAGATCCTTGTATCGAATAGCTTGTTTAAGCTTTTATTTTGTCTAATTGACAGTTGTGTTCTAGCTCAATAAACTTACTTGTGATATCGGACCTTCATCTTCTTTTGGAATTGAACTATTTGCATTGTTTGGTTGAATTTCAGAAGTTGATCGTTGGTCTTTTTATTTCAGTCCATAAACATTGAGATTCCAATTGAGTACAAAGTTTTCTTAACCTCATCTAATGAATCTTGTTGATTCTCCATGTAGATTTGTTCACTTAGGAATTCTAATTTTTATCTCAAATCTTTCATTTGATGTTCACACAAAGAATCACCAAAAATAGGAATAGATTGGAATAAATCTTTCATCATAATCTTAAACTAAATTGATATCTATCTCATTGCATTGATTGTCTCTTCAAAAGGTATTTATTCGTAATAACTTTGAGGCTAGAAATCCGATTAGGATTCACACATTTCCGTCTTTATTTCTTCTTTAGCTTCTTTCAGACACTAAGAATGATATAATCTCATCATTTCAAGGTGATTCTGACATTTGTGTAGCTTGAATTTTTTAATTCAATTTTCGAATTCCCTGAACTTGTAGTGTCATTGTTGATTGTGATCTGAAATAAATATATGTGGTTATAACAACTTATTCAACAGAGTAATTAACATCAATTTAATTCAGCACTTCTTGGGAGAACACAACAGAAACGTATGTCATCGAGACAATGAAATATGTGCATAAATCAAACAAATTCTCTTGCACTAATCGAATTTAGTTCATTCGAAGAACATCGAAGATTCTTTGTTTTTCATACAGTTTATCAACTAAAACAGAGCTTAAGATCCACCTTACAAATTAATTATTAACTATCAAATATAAATTTAACCATTATACAGTTATATTTGAAATTCAAAGATAACGATCACTCTTTGATCTTAATGTTCCATGTTATATTCTATTACAGTCTATTATATCATTGACTAAAGTTCGTTCACAACTTCTTCTAAATTCGAACACTTAAAATACAAGATTATGTATTTCGATTCTTCTCCTTAAAATAGTCAATGTTCCCAAACTTGAGAGCATCACTGATCAATATTATTAATCAATCCTTAATATCCGATGAGCCGTTGGAACTCGTCGATGAAAAATTACAATCTTCTCTTGAGCGTCACCAATTAATGGTAATGAATGAACACCAATTAATGGTAAAATGTTTTGTTTTGTTTTGAAACTCTCTTCCAGGCATCTCAAACACATTTCTGAAGTTCAGACACTTGTAAACGCAATTTCTGGAATTCATGCCATTTCTTTATCGGCTTCATCTGGAATATTCACTTCTTCTTTGACATGATTTGATTAACTCTGGTGGTTTCTTCAATGCTAGCTTTGAATCTATTTCTCTTAGGTCTTCCTTAATTCTGTATAATTAGTTGTAGAACACATACTACTACTATCTCATTTTTTTTAGCTTCATTTTCCAGTGCCTTCATCAACTGCCTGCTATCAATATTTACGCATTTATTTTCCTCTACTCCTGTTTGCTCACAATTCACATTTACCTGTTCTCCTATCAAGTCACGTACTTAGAGTTTTGTTTTTTTTGTCCTGTATTCTGTTTATTTCTTATTGAACTTCCATTTACTTCATTCGAATCTCTTCGACATCTTCACCAAGAATAGATAGAATCCAAATAACAACTTATTTTATTGATTTATTTATTTATTGAGGAAATGAAATTCCATCAATTACCACCACATTAAGAAAAATTTCCTTAGACACACCAAGTTATAGATTTCCCTCGGTTTCCTTCTGTTTTTGTGTCTTTCCAGCCTTTGACTGTATAACCGACAGAGGCTCCAATATTAAATTTATTAGAACAATGCATTTCTCTCAATTTTGAACTTCAGCAAGAGAATTTGTAAAATCTTACATTAATCTCATATATTAATAATAATTAATAATTATCTATTACAAATACTTATATTAATTTTATAATTAATTTTAAAATCTTATGTTAATGGTAGTAATCAAATCAAATATTATATTAATGGTATTTGAAGAATTAAAATTATAATTTTAAGATTGTTCAAAAAGTTTGTTTAAAAGTAATGACATGTTATTGTTGTTGTAATGATTCATGAATGTTGCAGGATGATGTAATGTTGTATTGACATCTATTAACTGTTTAAAAAACAAATATTTAGTTGAATTGAAGCTTCATAGAGGAAAGAAAGAACTTTTTCCGAAAATTTTGTTATTAAATATGTTTAATATATAAATATATTTATTAATGGAGTTGTGAAGTTTTTAATAATAGGAATTCATATATGAAAACAAGTCTCATTTTCAGCAAATTCAACTAATCAATTTTCTATGTAAAGTTCCCATATTTCTTTTGTAGATCCCTCCTTCTACAGCCTCTACCATTAAATATTTCCAACATCACAAATTTAAATGTAAAAAAACTACATTTAATACTAAAAAGCAAATTTTCTTTTACCATCAAGGAACTAAATTGTTAAGCTATATCATGTCAAAGATTGTAAGTAAATGATATTGTTAATATTTTCTCGAGGAATTTAATTATTCTTCAACTTATTATTGTCATTTTTAGGCTTGAAAAAGAAAAGACGTAATCTTTTTGAAAATTTGCTTTTTAGTATTAAATGTAGTTTTTTTACATTTAAATTTGTGATGTTGGAAATAATCAATTTTCTCCCTACGGTTTACTAATTGTTTTGTACGATTTTTTTAAAATAAAATTATCGAAGCTGTATGAAATAAAAATGAAAAAAAAAAAAAAAAA
>JAFIDM010000007.1:28384981-28451501 GCA_023159025.1 Thereuonema tuberculata | reverse complement strand
TTATCGAAGCTGTATGAAATAAAAATGAAAAAAAAAAAAAAAAAATTCCTAAAAAAAAAGAAAAAAAATTATTTTTTAAAAGTCAGTTTAAAAAAAATTAAAAAATAAAAAAAATTATAAAGATAGGGGGAAAAAAAAATATTTCCAATTCTAAAAAAAAAAATAAAAAAAAAAAAAAAAACTAAAAAAAATTTTTTTTTTTTTTTTTTTTTTTTTTTTTTTGCAATTTATCTAATTCGTGGAAATCATACTCAAATAATCGATAACAATCGTATTTTACTAATGAAGTATGAATAATTATAAAATAGTTTCATTTCTGATCACTAGATGGCGTTACTTGTCGCACTTCAATTTTCCTTCACAGGGAACTGTATGCAATTTTTTTTTAATGGAATTTTATTTCTTCCTGGTATTTTAGTATGAAAGAAATAAGATAAAATAAATTACATTATAATAATAACAATAATATAATCCAGTTAATTACAACAATAATTTAAAAAATTAGAAAAGAAATAAGAAAATTTTAAGAAATCTAAAGCACTTCAGCATCTAATGATGCTCAATTATTGAATCTCGAGGAAAATAAACCAATTCTGTATATTTGTCTTTTTAAGATATTATTATTAACAAAGTATTTCACAAATTAAAAATTTTTTTTGGATTGTTACAGTTTTGGTTGTTTTTTAGAGTTACAGTCCTACGAGATTATGTTTGAAATCTGTCTGTAACTAAATCAGTTACATTAGAGTTTTTTTTAATATAAAGATTAATATGTAAATTAATGAAAAAAAATTAAGCCAGAGAAATTAAATAGGATTAAACCCAATGTATGTTAATAAATAGAACCCAAAATAAAACAAAAGAAAGAATAACCAATACATTTCCCTACTTTCTATTTTCTCACAAACTTATACTTTTATTGTTCAAAAAGGGGACCAAAAGGTGGGTTTCGCTCTGATCATTTATAACAAGTCCTGGGACATTCTCGAGGTTATAAAAGAACGCCTTCCCTCATACTCCTGCTCCATCTTCCAGGCGGAACTTTGAGCTCTCAGGAGAGGAATTTCTTGGGTGATTTGATTAGAGTTCTGGAGTTGTGTAGGTTTGAATTGATAAAATCTTATTTGAACAATTTTCTAACGTATTTCAAACCTGAGACAATTCCAAGAGAAGTCAAAAAATAATCGTGAATAATCTGAAGGAAATAAAAAAACAAAAGAACAACGCAACAATCACGTTCAAATAAAGAAGAGATACACATGATGCCGAGTAGTAACGATTGTTTTGAACAGTGAACTCGAGACGTATTGTTGCGATGAATGAATTCTGAGGTTGGAAGAAAAAGATGGAGTTGTTTTCCGAGGTGTAAAACAAAATATGTATTCCAACGTTGTTTCATCGAAGATACTAGGAATTATCTTGAGCCAATGTTCCTAGTCCCTGCAATAGGAAATAATCCCGTTCACTATACAACGTTCTAAAGGGTTCGAAAGCCGAAGAATCCAACGAAGAGGAACCGAATTATCCACTCAAGTAATCGGATATTCAACAGGTTAGATCGAAGATGATTCAACAGCAAGTTTTGTAAGTATGTCTTTGATTCTCATTAACACGGACGGTCCAAAGATACGAATACATTGACCATCGACTTTCATTCAAGTACAACAGTTTAGCTAAGACAAGTAACGAGTATAAAGTTAAAGAGTCAAGAGTTCAAAGTAACTATACTTAAAGATTTCACAAAGAGACTTTTGTAATCTAATCTTGAAGCGAGGTTATCCAAGGGTATAACTGAATAGTTAAGAAGAATATGATTTACAAGCAGTAATTTCATATGAGTGAACTAGGACAACAAAATATTTGTAACAGACTTTTTAAGAGAATATATACTCAGTTGTTCAAAAATCTGTCTTACTCGTTTTTTTCTCACAACTTAGTTTTCACACCAAAGTTTTTATAGCGTGTAGTTATAAGTAATCCTCTGCTGGAGCAAGGGTTTATATTATAACAGCTCCCAGTAGGTTTAACATCCTACAAGTTGCCAAACTTGCTGTGGTTTCGGACTCCAGCTCTTCCTGGCATTCCATTTCTCATTGTTCTTTGAGAATTGGGATGCTCGGGATGCTTTCACTTTTATTGTATTTAAATGTTTTTTATTTTGTAGTAACAGAATTCAGTTAATCAACAATTTTATTAATTATTTTATTTTTATGAGTAAATCAACATTCTTTTGAGAGTTTTCACAGTGTTGATAAAACTTATTAGTGTTACGTAAAGAATCGTTTTTTATTTAATTGTAATAAATTTTATAATAATACTTTATTATTAGAAGATGATTTATTCTTCGGATTTCTTGCATCATTTTAATAGAAAAAGTGAACAAAATTTATTCTTCGATTTCTTGTGTGTTACGTAAACATAATCAATACAGAATGTCTTAATTATCTTGCAATGATGTTCAAAAGAGAACCAACAACTTGAATGTAATTATAAATTTGAATATATTTATGAAACTTAAACGCGAGAGGCCAAACTTCTCTTCTACTGTTTTAAATAGATTGTTTTTTTTTACTTTCTTATTCTAAAACCTCAAACAAAACGATTACAACTGAAATTTCTGCATACAATGATCACAGAACCTGTTGATTACCTTAATCTATAAATATAAAAGTCAAAGTTTGTATGTTCTCTATACAATTTTACACCGTTTGACTGATCGGAACCAAATTTTGCACAGGTACTCTCTACTAACCTGCAGAAAATATAGGCTACTTTGGAACCCTGTTAATCACCTCCAAGGGGGTGAAATCTCTGAAATGGCGCCACATATGGACCTGGTGGCGACAATGGGAACTACACAAATATCTTTCTGCAACAATTGGAACAATTGGGAAAGATTTGATATAATACAGTTGTGGGAGAACCAGGACTCACCACCCCCTCCGCGGGCAAAGTCGAATACTTTAAGCTAGTTTATTATAAAGAAGAAAAATCCACAGCAACACAACCATTGCACGACTTTCTCAGACTTACCTGATATACCAACCTTGAAAGACAGGGACATTTCAGATTTTCACATTTAATTAACAATTTTTAATGTTTCTTCATATTGATTCATTTATTTTTGAAGTGGGCATCCTTTCATGGACAGATATTAAAGAGCTCTTTCAATCTCCATTTGTGGCTTCCCAGGATTAAGTGCTTGGAATGTCCTTAAACTGAATTACAGTCCAAATGAATGTGGTCAGATGCAGTGAAATTATGTTATTGTGTGAATCCATTTAGGACTATGTCAGCAAAATTCAAAGTATATTAGAGAGCAAAAAAAAATCGAGTCAATGGTAGTATATGCATTTGATGTCTATTATGTCAGAGAGGAATGTATGTGTAGCGGACAATTATACATCATTTGAAATCATAGAAAATAAGCTTTCAAATGATGCCATAAAAGTCAATATCCAACAATACTGCAACGTGATATCGGGCCTATTCTCAACAACGCTGTCAAATGCTTGCAAAGTTATTTATGATGTGCATGCTTTCATTGTCTAAAAAATTAGTGTTCTAATAATTACTCATCAGTCATATTTCATTAGCTGGCAGGTACACATCTTCTTTAATTAAGTTGTAGTATTCACACACGAAATGGACACCACGCCTGAAGAAGCACCTCGAGCTTTTGTCTTGTTGCAAGAGTGCTCTGTCACTCGACGGTTGAACATGAGCCAGTCTGCCGTATCGCGAGTGTAGGGGAGGTATTGGGCGACTGGTTCCTTCAATCGGAGATCAGGTTAAGGCAGAATGGGGTCCACATTGCTTAACTTCACTCCGAAATCGCCACCTTACCGAAATTAACATCCAACAAGAACTGCGACGAGCACGAGGGGTGGATGTCAGTGAGTGGACAGTTGCAAGACGGTTGAAGAATGGCGACCTGACGCCTGCTATTGGGCCCCTCTTGACGGCAGCCCATCGATAAGCACATGTGCAATTTGCTCGCGATCTCCTCGATTAAAGATGAGAGCAATGGAGCAACGTTTTGTTTTCCGATGAAAGCAGAATGTGCTTGCACGGCAGCGACAGAAGAGCTCCCGTGTACAGGAGACCTGGAGAACGTCATACACAATGCTGTATCTCAGAACAAGAGAGCTACGGCGGTGGATCATGCATGGTGTGGCCTGGGATCCTTCGAGGTGAAAATAGACCTCTATATCACAGCTAGTGGTGGCCCCAAAGGTGGTTTGACGACAAATGATACATCAGGGACATCTAGGTAGTCCCGTATGCAGAGTTTGTCAGTCAGGACTTCGTGCTACTGCATGCCAACGCGAAACCACATGTTGCGAGGTACGCCCGACAGTATCTGTAGAAAACTTTGTTGTATACTGATTATTTGTGAAACCATTGGAAAGTGTACTTTATAAGGTTTCAAATGATATAAAATTGTCATTCAAAATTTAATTTCTAAAATAATAAGCAGCAAATGAAAATATGAATGTTGAGTCGTTTTGTTTTTGCTCGCCAGTGTATTTACTATGAAGTGTTGTTGGGGTTAAAATTCTTCCTGTAATTTTTTTATTAATAATCTTAATAAAAGTAAAAAAATCCTTGAACTGAAATGTTTTTGTTTTCTTTGGATGCAAAAATAGTCATAGTCATATCGTCTCTATTTCAGGATTTCTGAGCAACCAAGGATTAACTATTTATTCATGGCAATAAAAATGATCTTAAAATGACTGAGTTCTTGGAATGTACCAAATATTTTATTTTACTCTGTTTGGACAATTAATCGTGAAAATAAACTTAATTAAATTTATGCTTAATTTCCTTATGTAATCATGAGTCCAATGAGATTGTAAATAATCAAGTTCTATGGTTTATTCGTCATTTCCATTGGATAAACTTAATCGTACGCCAAAGCAAACAAATATTTCTGAAGAATTTATATTTGTGATAAATGGGAGAGAATCTAGATTGAGCTTTGAGGAATATTAGTATATAAATTATAAGATAGACTGAAGTTACTTTTGATGGTAAGGTATAGATACTTTTGATACAGGGTGGGAATAAAAGAATGATGGATGTTTCAAAGACTGTATTTTCTGTATTGCTTAAAGTATGCAGTCATGACATCTGTCAATTGAAAGTGCAACTGTCCAACTTTGATGTGCGTCACTCAAAGTCCCTCAACGTGCGCACTTTCGTCACCCGTCACACATCTAATTCCTGCCAGACTCGATGAAGCATGTGATGGTCTGCACAGCATGAATGATCCGTTCCTTCCTACCACTGATGATCTGGGCATTGGGGATACGTATACGTTGACTTCCACAGAAAGAAATCACATGGTGTTAGTTTAGGGATGGTGGTGGCCACCGCAGGAGGTGATTGTCCGCATCTGTAGTACGTCCAATCCAGTGCACTGGAAGTATACGATTGAGGAGGCGTCGTTGATCGTGATGGACAATGGGGGAGGCGAGAGAGCGTCAAGTCCTATTGAAAACAGTATTCACACCGGACATGCATCATTGAGTCTGGCAGGAATTAGACTACTGCTTGGATGTGTGCCTTGTGACGAAAGGTGCACATTGAGGGACTCTTGAGTGACGGACATCAAAGTTGGACAGTTGCATTTCCAATTAGGACGTTAAGCAATACAGAAAATACATGTCTTTGAAACCCCACCTTTTCTTTCTGACATTTTCGCACTTCATAAAATCTATGAAATCCTGTGGGATTTTAATGTCTTTGAATTCCAGCAATAAAAGGATTATGGATAAGATTTTCATACAAATAAGTTCGAAACGGAATTCCAACTATAAACTTACCATCAATGAAATCACTGTAAAATCATGTATAACTTCTGTTAACTAGAATTCCCTGAGTGATTAGTCAATTGATTTTCAGTAACTTTAGTGAAGAGAAAAGATTAAAATGGTCTTTCAAAATTTATTCGGAAATATGTTTTTTTACTGTTATTATTGTTTGTTTGTTTTCGTTTTGAAAGTTTATGGTGTTTTGTGAAAATGTACAAAATATCAACAAGCAGCTACAAACAATGGATTTAAAACCTATCATCGTGATAAGGCAACAAAATAGCACTTACTGAGAATATCATCATCAAACGTTTGATTTTTATCTCTTTGTTAATTTGTTGTGGTTTGAATGGACGGAGGAACTGGACAATGGATTGAAGGAGCCGCAAGTTAAGTCTCCTCCAGTCTTAATGATTCATCCAATCCAACAGTTAATGGCGGTCGAGCATCGAACTGGAAACCCGATCTCAATTAGAAACAGAGGAACTTCTGCGTATTTATGAGCCCTGAAGGCTCGAGAAGGGAGATATTAATCGGATCAACAGGAAAGACACAGTTAACAAAATAAAATATTTTTTTAAAATAGTTATTCTCATTGCTCGATTGAAAT
Source organism: Thereuonema tuberculata (assembly GCA_023159025.1). Classification (NCBI taxonomy): domain Eukaryota; kingdom Metazoa; phylum Arthropoda; class Chilopoda; order Scutigeromorpha; family Scutigeridae; genus Thereuonema; species Thereuonema tuberculata. Next base: position 28,445,075 of record JAFIDM010000007.1, on the reverse strand, counting down.
TTTAACAATAAAATATTTTAAATAGAAATTATCGGACTGATGAGTCCTTAAAAGGTCGAAACGGCCGTTCCCAATTCCCTTAATGATAAACTCAAGGGTGTGAATGTTTATTTATGTTTGATTTCTATTTCATACCATTAATTAAACTATGGAGTTTTGTTTAATGAAGATAGTAATCTTTATTTATAAATCACTGACTTCAACATAAATCTTATTGTTTTCGAAACTTATCCTCTTCTGTTCGAAAAAGGATTTGTTTTTTTTCTGGCTCAGATTCGAAAGAAGCCATCTACTGTTATCTTTACAACTGTGGTACAATTTTTCAATTTAAAATATGTGTTTCAGGAAAATCTAAGTGCAGTTTGCAGATCCGTATTGTACTTAGTCTTTGCTCTGAATAGTAACATAATTCATTGTCATCTGTATTGTCATTGCATCTTAATAATTATTCTTATGATGAATGACGGGATATTTACTGATGCATTTCTTCTTTTGTGATGAAGAATAATTTCATTGTTTATTCTTCGTGGTCTCCTTTTTCTTCTGCTTTTGTTAATTTTGTTCCCATCAGACTTTTCCGTTGCTCATCTTTTTAATATAAGCAGAAACATCACAATTACAATTTGTCTTAGAGCAAATGAAATTCAATAATTTTTAACTTTTAGTAGCTCAATTTAACTGGTGACAATTAACAAGCTTCATTTAAAGAATTTAAAAGTACTTTTCGATTTGAAATTAAATTTACTGATAACACTACGGTTAGCATTTTCATAAACTTATGTTGCTAATAACAAAAGAAATTATTTCTACATGATATAGCTGATCACGTGATCATTTCTGCTTCGTTAGTTTCAAATCAATGGAAATAAATAAGAACAATTTCTTATTTGAAGTTACAGAAATTATAAAAATTTAGGAACCATATCTCTTAGCGGAATACGGTTGCAAGATTATGAATTGAAATATTTACTGAGCCAAAATTCTTTCAAAAGAAATCAAATATAAAAAAACCATCAACAGCTTCAATATTTGAAAACTGAACAACAAAAACACAAAACAATGTAAAGAAGGTTTTTTTTTTTAAATAACTAGTTTTTTAATTAGTAAAAGCGTTGTTCAAAACTGTGCAGTTAATGACTGAAAAAGAAATAAGGAAAAGTCAGAAAAGTAAGGAAGAAGTAAATACAACTTTCCGAATAAACTTAGAATTCTATCGTTTAAATTATTGTTTAGATTTAATTCAATTGTTTCGTTAGAAATTGAAATAACTTTTAGATTTTTATTCTGTTTAGATTTTGAAAATTTATAATAAAATTCTTACTAAAACACAATTAATATTTACTAAGCAATTCTTTATTCTTTTGATTATAATAGAATCAAATATTTATTTCTCGTTTAAGGAAGTTAATCAAAATCTTCCAAGATGGAAAGATCAAGATTTGTAAGATGTTACAAAATCTTACTTTTACCATTAAATTTATCATCATCTAAACTGTTAGATAAATCTTCGTTGTTATAATAGCTGCAGCAGAAGAAACACTTGTGCTCTTTTGGACTTCGAACTCATCAGTTTCTGAAACAAACTTCTCTCTAGATGACTGTTCTTTGTTCCATTATTCTTTAATGTAATCTTGTTGTTAACGATCTTGAAATGCAAGTCCTTTTCCTACCACAGGTCTTTTTGGATAATGATAACTATAATGAATGGAAGATGGTAGAGAAAAAAAACCTCTGAACTTTTGCGTTTCTAACCAGACAATTTGTTCACAATCACTTCAGATAGTGGCTGTTGTAGTTCCGTACAATTAAACCTTAGCAATGGTTGCTCACCAGTGACTATTCTCCAAAGTGTTTTCAGTTCCTGTGAATTTGTTATTTTAGACCAAATTACAATGAAATTAAAAGAAAAGGAATTATTTAGTGGTTGAAAGGAGGTTTTAGTTTTTCATTACTAAGTAGGATTTTAGTTTCAATCTAATGAAATACTTAAAATACCCAGACTATAAATTACCTTGGAACTATACGTAGTAATCCGCTGTCAGAGGTTGACAAAATTCGAATTTTTAGATTAAACAGAACTAAGTTTTGAAATGATGGAGGTTATTCATTGTTTTCCTGAAATATCAAAATGGTTAAAATGTTTCATTAAACATATATAAATATCGAACAAATAAGATAATCTGAAATTTAATATCAAGGATTGCTTTGCTATACGGGCAGTTGTGTTTCCAAATTTACTGGTGAAGTAACTAGAACTTTATTTTATATGTATTTTAGAAAAAAAAGATGTTTTATTATAATGGATAGAGAGATTTATTTGTAGGCTATATCAGAGGCGTCACTAGGGTTGGTGTCACCCAGTGCGGTAGCTCATGGTGTCACCCTCTCACGACTGACCCCATAGACCTCCTCCGAGTCTGCCAGTGCCAAATTACGGGAATATACAGAATCCTTAGTAACGTTTGTAAATATAGGTCCTATATTTACAAAGGCAATAGAAGAAAAATTGAATTCAAGGTCGGTAGGTAAAAGATTGTAAGAAGTTAAGAACTAAGAACTACGTAGAAAAAATGTTACTTTTTTATTTTTATTTTAACATTAAATTTTAAATATTACTGTTATGTAACAGTAATATTTAAAATTTGACAACCTTACATTTAAATGCCATTACCATTACATTACCAACCATTACATAACATTACAACCAACTATTATATTACATTAAAATTTACAACAAAGTTACATTAAAATTTTACAACCTCCTGTGAGATAAGGTTGTAACCGTTCTGTATTGGGTTTGCACAATCAACAACTACCAGAATAGTATGCAACAATAGAAATTACAATGTCACATTAAATCTCGACTAAATCAGAATTTTGCTCTCCTGGCCTTTAAAGCTGCAAACTTGTTAATTACTTCATCGAAATCAACTCCTTTCGCAAAATCACTTTCGATTGATAATATGGCAAGATCAGAAAGCCTTGACTGTCCCATGGTAGATCGCAAATAGTTCTTTATGAAATTTAGCTTTGAAAAACTCCTCTCACATGAAGCCACAGACACACAGATCGTAACGAATAATTGTAGGCTCACTGAGAGATATGGGAGAGATTCTAGGAAGTCCCATTCAGCTATGAATTTCAAAATGCCAAGTATGGACCAGTCTTTGGCTTCTTCGAGATCAATCTCTGCTGCCTTCAGGTGCCTCCTCAGCCTTGATATTTCTAATAAAATCTCTTCCTCTGATAACTCATCATAGAAATTGGACAACTTTGAAATGGACACCAGTAACTCTTCTTCAGTGGCAGATATCAAACTCTTGGCTTGAACAGCCTCAAACATGGCTGCTACTTCCCGATGGCTCTTGATCTGATCTGGAGTTCAGAATGGCACCAAGCGATCTATCTATTTCGTCATTTTTCCTACGTGAAAAAATTTTGTCGTCTCCTTTTGTAACGTAGAATCATAGACAGAAATATTTTGCATTTTGGTGTCACCCCTTGTGATGATGTCACCCGGTGCGTTCCGCACCCCCTGCACTCCCCTAGTGACGCCTCTGGGCTGTATTGCTTCTTTCAGTAGCATCACAAAAGACGATTGAAATCCTGTTTTGCAATTCCTCATGATGTAAGACAAAACTTACAAAACATCTTCGAACAATACAGATTGATTTTGATTTGTAAAACAAAATATGCTGGACTATTTGTATCTGCAAAGTGAAAATTTTAGCAGTGAACTTGAAATTCTCTTGTCTCTGGACAGACCATGTGTTACTTTTGAGATTTTGATGTTTCGTTATTTTGTGAAGGCCTAGATTATATATATATATAAACTCGGTTCATGGCGTCAGGTGCCGCCTTCCGAAAGAATCTGCAAGAAGTCCATTCCAGGTCTTCCGGTCAAGGGTCCATTCCTCTTCCAGACTTCTAATCCTCATTGCTTTTTTAATATCGTCCATCCAAGCCTTTCGTGGTCTTCCTCGTTTCCTTTTTTGATTAGTTTTGTAATCAAAAGCGATTTTGGGCCTAGATTATAAATAATAAAAATAAATTGTTATTTTAATTATAAAACTGAAATAGCAAAAACTGAAAATAAATAAGAAATGGATATTAGAAATTAAAATATCCCTTGAGTTCGTGGTAATTCTTTCACAGGATGTATAAGATCCTTAATTCCGTATAAAACGCAAACATTCACTGTAATTTCTAGATTCACATTTTAGTGATGCTCATTACGTCATAACATAAGCCTCCTAACGTCATAGATGGTGTAATCTAATGTTTTCGCCTCAAGATCCAAGGGTTTTTGCTACTTCGTGGTCAGATGTCTTGAGGGGAAGCCCAACCTCTACCGACATTTCTTCATTTCCACAAAACAATAACAAGAAAAAAGAAGATAAAGCAACAAGGATTAAAAATGTTCTTTAACGTATGGGATAAAAAAAATTTTTCAAAAAGGATTCTTCTGCGAAAAAAACAAATTAAAGACATTCGACGAATAAGTAGGAAATTCAAGGAAATCCACAGCAATTGAGAAGCGTTCTCTGCAGAGCGAATAGCATTCAGGCGAATCTTTGTAACCCACTCGTAAAACAATTTCACGATTTTTTGGCAAGCAGGAAATTTTAAACAAAACTAATTAAACAAGTTGTGCTTTCTTTTGAAGTTTTATCATCCCAGAAATGTCTACAATAATTACGACATTAAAAATGGAAAAAGTTTTTATTATTAATAATCGATTTATTTCAAACATTTAATTTTTTTATTTTTTTTTTATTTTAACTCTTACAAATAAAATTTCATAACTCGACTCCTACTTGTATAATAATACAGAGCATCTTTTACTACAGAGAACAGATAAACGGATAAGACGAAGTAGCAGGTGCTTTTATTTGGAAATTTAAAGTGAACTATTTCCCTTTAGTTTCCAATCTGATATTGATGAAGATTTTTTTGGACATAGAGGGTGTTAGGGTGCTTGAGAACGAGGTGTGGTCTCCATCTGGACCCCTTTTCAAACCACCCTTCTTCCCTTGACATAAACAGTTCCCACGCTGCGCCCCTGGTGGTCCCTCAGGACAGGATGGTGGACGGGAAGTGACGTCAACAATCCTTGCAGACTGCGTGTCTCAAACCACAGAAGGACAAGAAATAAGGAAAGACGGAACAATTAACAAACAGTGAAAATCCATGTTAAAAAATTAACAACATTGTTTGGAAATGAACGTAACGGCGAATACTGAAATCTAAGCTCTTTTCTATGAAATTTTATCAGTTAATAAAGTATTAAAGAAAATTTCCTCTCATCAAAAAAAAGTATTTCTGTATAAAAAAAAACAACAAATACAATTTGAAGAGAACTTTGTAACTTATTGAATAACTTTCTAAAATGATTCAGACTCACCTTTGTATTACTGCCAATTGGTATTCTGTGATTAAACAATAATATGCTACAAAGATTACACAGACTGTAATCAAATGCAATGCATAAACAACAACACTTAAACATTAAAAGGAAGATAAGTGTCTTATTAATTAGTAATCTTTAATTTAAGGATACATAAATGTATTAGTTCCACTTGATTTGAGGAATGATGTCATCGTTTGGGATGTAAGAAAACAGTGTTGTCTTACATAGATGTGTCACTTCGTTTACTGTATTTTCTGTAAGTCAATGTCTTTATTCTGTTCTTTGCAATGTTGGTAATTGGATGGTGTTACGCATCATTTGACCAAACGCCAAAATTCGCTTTTGAGCTATTCGCCTAAACGCAAAAGTTGATGCATTTCATTCATATTTGTTTATGGAATGAAGAATATTCTAGATCAAAATGAAATATATCGCATATGACGATGTATGAATTTCGAATCAAATGACCATGAGACAAAGGTCGTTAGTCACGTGATGCAAATCTTATTCGTTAAGATTAGTTGATTGGAGTTTTATTAAAATTAATTTTCCGCGGAATTACGTTGAGATAGCAAGCAGGAACAATTTTTAATAAAGAGGTTACACCTTTTGCTAGTAGATAAAGCAATAATCTAAAAAAAAAATCTATTTTGACGCTTGGTCAAATGATGCATAACACCATCCAATTAATGTCTTTAATATCGAATCTGATTCTGATAAGCAGTGATGGAAAACTGCAGCATTTAAGACATTAGCAATGAAAGAAACTCTTTTTTTGGCATTAAACCAGGATCTGGAATTGTCTTTTCAGTAATTTAGTTACTTGTAGAACAATATCTGTATTTGATGTATATTTCAATACATATTTCATTATTGTGTGAGATATGTTTTCTTTCTATTAGGATCTCACATATTAAGATCTTTTCAGCAATAAACATAAGGTCACAATTTTTACACCTTTGTAGAAAGCACTGTTACAAAAAAAAAAAAAAATGCCAAGTCCAAAGGAAAACCACAAACAAATAACAGATGAAATTAAAAAAGATAAACCAAATTTATTCATGCAGTAAGTCTTGGGCATTGCACTTGCTTTCACCAGGTTTCTACTAATAGCGTTCTTTGTCAATGAAAAAAGATTAATTAACTTTTTGACCAATAATTTATCAACTAATGATGTAATAACTATAATGTTGTATTTATAAATCTCAATCAAATGATCAAATATAACAATCAACATACTGTATTTCTAGTATTCAAATGATCTTATACTTTATTAAAAATTTCAGTGAAGCTTCAATCAATAAATATCTAATAAATGAGACAGCATTTTTAAAGTAAAAAAAATATCAAAAATTTAAATTCAAAAAAATATTTTTTTTTTTAATTTCTGACGTTTCTTACTTTAAAAAAACATTGCCTTGTTTATTAGTTTTTTTTCTTTTAATTCGTTCATTTTCACTGAACATAGGATTATTTCAGCTGATGAGGATATAAAAACATCAAACAGATTTATTTTGGAATCTAATATAATTGCAAAGCTTTATCAATGACAAAGTTTTATTTAACGAGAAAGTAAATTAATACATTTATTTCGATGTTTATTAGTTTATAAGCGAGAAAGATACTATGTCACTAATTGATAATTTCTATTTATAGGTATTTCAATTTATAGGTATTAGCAGCGTACATCTGAAAGATGTAAATCTATGTATGTTATTTTCGGTCAAGCCAAAGTTTGTTTCTTAACTGGGATATTCACACAACAAATAAACTAAAACAATAGTTTCTCAAACCAAACCAAACTTCTAAAAAAATGAATTATTTCAAACTTCGGTGATAAAAATGTTTTTTTTTTTTTCCTTTTAAATCGAAAGGAATATGAGTTATTTGGAACTAATTAAATTTATTGTTTTATCTGGAAATTTTTTTTACTTTTAGAAAACAAACATATTTATTTTAGTGTAATATAAATAGAATTTACAGTAGAACTCCTCTAATCCGGCACGTTCGGGAATTGAGGCATGCCGGATTACGAAATATTCCGGATTACAGGATGAATATCGGGAAAAACGGGAATTAAACAAAAAAATGACAGTAAAACATGTTTTTTACGTATTTAACAGTTTAAGTAGAATAAAAAATTACATAATAATGTAAAATAACTGACTATGAAACAAAAAAAGTGCACTGTAGGCTTACAAAAAATTAAATTCGACGGTTGATCTAAGCCATCGGATTATTCTTCTTGGTAGAAGCCATCTTAAACGAATATCGATTTGTTTTTTAGTCTTCTCTCTTCGTTTTTTTATAAAGTCATTTCGTATGATGTGGAGTTTCATAATTTTAACATCATTGAACGAACTGCTACTTTCAGAAAACTTGATACAGTATAAATCACTCAACACAAAGTCAAGCTTTACAAAACACAACATTATTCGATGATGATACAGCAACCTGAGCATCAAACTAAACTCAAACTGAAACTGAACGTGAAACGTAAACTAAGCCACAGTGACGTCCAGGGAACATGCGGCTCCCGAACATATATGATGTCACCCGAAATCGGCTGAAGATGAGCGCCTTGTTATATTCGACGACTGGCCTCTCCTCCATGCATGCTGATACGCTTTGTCCGGCACAATGTTTTCCCTCGCGCCTTCCGATGGCAAACAAACATGAACAAGGCATGATTGATGTCTTGTGATCGATATAAATTATTATTTTTTTTCGAAAGTCGTGCCGGATTATCCAGCGTGCCGGACCGTAGGCTGCCGGATTAGAGGAGTTCAACAGCACTTAAGATCTAGAGGGATTCGGAATCCCTGTACATGTTTAATCACTAAAACTGGAGTTGAAAAATGTATCACTCAATTAAACTTTAAAACTAAATCTATAATTAATTGTAATTTTTTTTAAAGTGGTTATCACTTTACTTTACTTTAAATCAATATACGAATTTACAAAAAACCTTATTCTGAACTCATCATGTACTTAAATTATAAAACATTGAATTCTACAAAAATTGGATAAGTAATGTTAAATAAAAATGTTAGAATAAATATAAATAAAAGAACGATTTGGATACATTTAGCTTCATCATCACTCTTTGTTTTTCTTCCCTTAAATGAAATTGCGAAGTCAAAATCTGAAGGAAAATTATTGAAATACATTAATAATGATCCTTTGGATAGTTCTCGTCTAAGCTTTTGTATGATTATGCAGCTTCTGTTTGTATTTTTGTTTTGTTTTTTAATATTAATGTAGAAGGAATCTAAAGGAGGATTATTTCTGTATTGATTCACTTGTAAAAATTCTGAATTACGCCCGTATACCTGTTTTTTTTTCAATCCAAAATTATATCTTGTTTATAAGTCGATGAAAGTAAAAATATATGTTTTCAACTGCATTAAGGTAAGTAAGTGATAATAATAAACAATTTTAAATCTCTAAATTAATTCTTAATTCTGTCAAATCAAGTATCTTAGGCTATAGATTTAACAACAAACTTAACAACAGACGGAAAAGCCAAGAACTTGTATTAAAATAAACTGAGTGGCTTCAATCAAGCTGATAAGAATTAATAATCCTTGTTTGTCACAATTCTTGCTGAATTTTAACTTTTTCACTTTTTTTTAACACATAATTGTTAAATTGTTCAGATGATTTACAACCGAATACAAATCAGTTTTGTAAAATCACCATCAGATAGTAAATGTTTTGATTTTCTATCTTCCTTCTCCGTATCTTATCTAAACTTCTATCAAAGATTTTCTAAATCTTTTTTTTTTTTTTTCTTCTGGAGACAATCTTTTGATATTCTTTCTGATTATATAAATCAATCACTTTATCTTTCAATATTATTTCTTTTATATTCTTTTTCTGTATCCTTTAATTCATTATTCTTTCTCTTTAAATCAATCTCCTGTTAGTATTTATTTCAAACAAACAAATTCTATCCACTTCATATATTTTCTATTCCATCGCATAAGGATTTGTTTCACTGCTGTCTTTGTACGAGTCCATTTTTTATATCTTGAAGTTTCACTCTTATACTATTAGATAAACTTACCATCTGTGTCATCTCCGTTTCAATGTACTTCAATTGGCAATACTTGTGTCATACATCAAATAAATTTCTCCATTTTAAATTCCATCTTCGTATCTATCAATGCAACCTAAGTATTTTGTTCTGATTTACAAAATTTAATCTTGACGTATTTTTTTATTTTGTGATCTTCTTGTGATGACGAGATCTTGTGTAGGTATAAATGAGTGTCATTCATTTGTCCACCTATCAGACTGTATTTACGATTCTATTCTTTTAAGGTTTATTCAAGATTATGATTACATTGTTCTATCAACATTTTCGACTACTTATTTCATTACGAACTGTATAAAAAGAGAATCCAGAGAGAAACTAAAAAGTTAGAATTAATTTTCTTACAATAGTAAAGAAAAAATCTATATTCACTTCTGAAGTTCCTCTATTTAAGAATATAGTATTTTCAAATAGAACTTTGTAATTCTATTTCTGTTACTGCATTTCGCTTTCCTGATGTAAGAGGCTACCGGAAACTGAAGAACTGTCTTGATTTATTAGACTAAACTTACCATAAAAGAAGTGTTCATTCCGTTTCGAAGACATATTCACATCTTTACCAAAGCGGAAGGAAACTACAGAATTATAACATTATCTTTATTGGCTAGATTTTTTGTTTTTCAGAATTAAGTAATGCTGAAGCTATTCTAACAAACAAACAAATAAATAAATAATTAAATATAAGTACATTAAACTTCATTTCAAAATACTTCTTCTTTATTGGCAATATTTCGCAACATTAGAATCATCTTGCTTTCTCAAGCCTTCTTTTTTGAATTATATCAACAATAAGCTTGTCTACATTTATGACAACAAATAAGCATGCTTACATTTTCTTACATCAGTAACGATACAATAAATGTTTTTTTTTTTATTATTACAGAATAAAGATAAACATTTTGCAACAAAAAACCTGTTCAATTTCGCAATGATACATTATTTAAATTTGAATTATTGTTCTACTAATAATAACAAGTTATTAAAGAAAGTATTATTAAATTTAATCATTGAAATTTTTCCTCCTTTCCCCTGATCATATCCTGAAAATATGATAGGGTATTGGCATTCACTACATAGCCTCTATCCTTATTAATACACTTGAATGTTCGAATCGTACACGCTTCTATGACGTATCGTGTGTGCTTGTCTGTTATTCTGAATAGTATGTTAACAATCGGGTCTGGATTGTGCCCCTCTGTGATGCAGTGTTCTGCCCAGTCGGAAATAAGTGGATGATTATTCCTGTAGGCGGCGGTGTGTTCGTCTACCCATTCCATCAACATTCTGTCCGTGTTTCCAAAGTACACTTTCCCACATGGCCGGCATTTCAACTTGTACACAGTCCCCATGATTCTTCCTTCCATTGTCTCCATAATTCTACCATCCACTGTTTCTTTGTAGATATTATGTTTTAGTATCCAATTTATGTTTTTTCCTTTCTTATACAGTATTCTAATATCATTCTGTTTACATATTTCTCTCATTCTTTTGTTAATTTTAATATCATTGGGAAGTTTCAGAACTTTTTTGTTTTCATATTCATTTTGTCTTTCTTCTTTCCCTTTCATTTTTTCTTCTTTATTTTCCCTATTGAAATCTTTAAAGATGTTGTTTATGAAATAGTGATCTTTAATACTCTTCTAAAATTATCCATTTTTTCTCCCATTTTTCTTTATCTTTTGTGTTAATGGTTATGCGGTCTAAAGTGTTTTTAATCACTGCTCTCTTTATTCTAATGTTGTGCGCAGATTTGTAATTGATGAATTGTTTGCTTTTAAAAGTTTTTTCTTAATGCTCGTATGAAATTTCAGTTTCTTTATTTATGAGTTAAGTGTTAAATCCAGATAGTTAATTTTCTTATCCATTTCTTCTTGTTTAGTGAATTTGATGTAGTTGTTGGCCGAATTCATCTTATTAAAGAAATTTTGGAATTGTCTTGCTGTCCCTCTCCATAAAATTAATATGTCGTCGACATATCTGTAATAATGGAACTTATTCTTTGTCCAAGTGCGTACATGTTTCTTTTCGAACTCTTCCATAAATATATTGCATAGCAGTCCAGATACTGGGCTACCCATTGGGAAACCCTCTATTTGTTTGTAAAATCTGTGATCAAATTGAAAATAACCATTATCACATATAATGTTTATATTTTCTATAATTCTTTTGATTTGTAATTCTTCAAACTTATTTTCTTCTAATTTTTTCTCTAATATTGAAATAGTTTCTTGTACAGGTATTGATGTGTACTCAGCAGTTATGTCCAAAGTATACATCCTAATTTTGCTTTTTGTGCTTTCTTTATTCAAGTTGTCAATCTTATCAATTAATTTATCATAATTTTTGATGACATATTCGTTGTTGGTCAATGATTTTGATTCTGTTAGGATGTATACCTAATATCTACAAAGAAACAATGGATGGTAGAATTATGGAGACAATGGAAGGAAGAATGATGGGGTCTGTGTACAAGTTGAAATGCCGGTCATGCGGGAAAGTGTACTTTGAAAACACGAGCAGAATGCTGATGGAATGGGTAGACGAACACACCGCCGCCTACAGGAATAATCATCCACTCGTTTCCGACAGGGCAGAACACTGCATCTCAGAGGGGCACAATCCAGACCCGATTGTTACCATACTATTCAGAATATCAGACAAGCACATACGATACGTCATAGAAGCGTGTACCATTCGAACATTCAAGTGTATTAATAAGGACAGAGGCTATGTGGTGAATGCCAATACCCTATCATATTTTCAGGATATGATCAGGAGAGAGGAGGAAAAATTTCAATGATTAAATTTAATAATACTTTCTTTAATAACTTGTTATTATTAGTAGAACAATAATTCAAATTTAAATAATGTATCATTGCGAAATTGAACAGGTTTTTTGTTGCAAAATGTTTATCTTTATTCTGTAATAATAATAAAAAAAACATTTATTGTATCATTACTGATGTAAGAAAATGTAAGCATGCTTATTTGTTGTCATAAATGTAGACAAGCTTATTGTTGATATAATTCAAAAAGAAGGCTTGAAAAAGCAAGATGATTCTAGCGAAATATTGCCAATAAAGAAGGAATAATTTTGAAATAAAGTTTAATGTACCTTATATTAAATATTACGAAGAAATGAAGAAAATAAATAAATAAAATGTAGATCCATCCTTGGATGGAATTAGTCACATTAAAACTAGCAATGCTAAAATGAAATTGAAAGATTAATATTAAATTAGCAGTTGATTCTTTCTTATTAATCATAAGTGTATTTTAGTAAAAATAAATTAGTTTTTTATCTTTATTTTTATTTAGTATATTTTATTGTACCCTGTCAGTCGAAAAATAACAATTCAAACAAATAAATATAGATGCTTGATGGCCGCAGGTGATGGGCTATTGGAAGCAGCTGCTGACTCGTGACTCCATCTGGTGTGGAAATTGAACACTGGGTCTTCGAACTGAAACGAAAATGAAAAAAAAAGTTAATCTTTAAATAGAATTGAACCTAAAAGAAAAAAAAAAATCAAATAATATCTTAGGAGAGTCTATAAAAACAAAACAAACAAAAAATAACATAAAATTATAACAAATAGTATTTATTAATTAAAATCTAGTGAACAACTTTGCTTTTCCCATAGAAAATAATAGGAATAGAACTCAGTCAATTTTTCATAAATCATACCAATAATTTCCCAATTGTTACATAATAGTAATAATACTCTAAACAAAAATTTCATAACTTCTTCGCATGAAGCTGAGAAATCCCTGAAAATTTCCATTCAATAGAAGTATTTAATATTTTTAATTTCATTCCTTAGTAAATAATTATGAATTCTACAGGAAATTTCGAGAGATTTTTGATTGATTGAATTTCATTAGCTAATATTTAATATCTGAGAGAATTCGGTTGGTTTTTCACATGAATAGTTGATCTATCAATGAAAGATTTCCTATAGAAAAAAAGAATCTTTTCTTTTCTCCTTGAGACATAATCGCATTCATGAGGCTTAATACGGTGGTGCTAAAGTTTAAGCCACAAATGGAAAGTTATAAAGATCTGTAATCGTTACTGAAATAAAAGAACAAAAACGTTCATGCTCTGAACCACAGATTAGACATCTAAAAGTAAGGGATATTTGTTTGCTCCGCCTCTAACCCAGTTGGCCCGAATTTAGTTGTTGGTCATTTATGGAAGTCTATAGGAATGTTGATCTTCCTATTGAAAATGGACATAATCTATAGTGTTCCATCGAACGACCACCACATACACCGTACGCTTAGTGAAAATTGGTCTTTAAAGTCCTTCTACGGACTCGATTAAATGGATCTCGAGACATCTGCTTTGAATAGAAAAGGAATGGGCAGTGGATATTCACTAAAGAGCCCCTATTTTAATAAAATGTGATTTCCAAAGGATTTAAAAGTGCATTGATGTAGAGACAAACTCAATATAATGTCATTAATGTTGAAAACAAACAGGTAAAACGGCGACGTCTGATGATGTGGACTGGGATAGTAACACTAGTATTTTGGCAGTAGAATCCGAATTCACCTTCAGAAATCTCCTATCTCTTATTTTAAGGTTTTTTAAAATATACGATTTTTTGTTTATTTTTTATATTTTTTACCCTTTTCCCAATTCCACTTTCAAAATGATAAAATGTATGTCTGTACAGGTTGTGTATAATCTTTATTTGTATTTAATAAGTGGTGGAAGAAGTTCAATAAACCATCACTAGAAGACAGGATAGTCTATTGCATGATTCGACAGCCAGAATTGGCAGTCATTGAAGTCGGACAGTGCTTTAGTGCATATTGACTAGTTAGTGGTGTTACTTTGTTGCATGTTTCTAATTAATTACAGCTCAATTTGTGGCCTTCTGTATGTTGCTTTTGCTGTGTGTGTAGTCAGACATTTGGTACTTTGCTCTGTCGCAGTAAGAACAGCATTAACAGTCTAATAGCAACTGCTAAACTTGCTGGCTGTGTAAACCATCATGATAACCTTTGTTTGGTCTGTGGCAAGTTTCCAAAAAGACAAAAAACTCCAATCACTGACGTAATTAACAAGACTTACACTATGATTGTGCTTTTTGTGATCAGGATAGAGCCTGGGCATCTCCTATTTCTTGTAACCTGTGTAAATCCATTAACAGAATGGATGAAGGAAACCACTGTGCAATGCCATATTCTCTTCCAAAGGTTTGGCAAGAGCCAAAAGATCACATCACTGTTATTTTTGTCTCACTAATATTGCAGGACATTTAAGTAAAACTAAACGTAGCATCAAATATCCGGATGTGTCTTCAGCACTTAAACCTGTGTCGCATGGGGAAGATTTAACTGTTCTTTATTGTCACGAGAAAAACTATTGAATCAGAGTCATCAGAGGAAACTAAAAAAGGGAGTACATGATGTGTGGAAGAACACAGTCACGAATATCATGGCAGATCGCCTCCTCTCATTGAACCGGAAGAACTGAACGATTTGATCCGTGATTTGAAGCTTTCTAAACAACAAGCCTAGATCTTAGGCTTCAATAATGGAACCTACTAGCTGAAGGGACAACTATTTCAACATTTAGAACAAGAATTTATTAAAATTTTTTGAAATGAAAACTTCAATGTGTCTGTGTGTGTGCGTGCAAGCATGTGAATAGTTTACTTATAGAGATGGATGTTCAGCACAAACCCAATGAGAGGAGAATCTTCATTAATTCATCTAAAGCTAACTTAAAAGCAGTGTTATTGCAAGATGGCAACAAATACTCACCAGTGCCTTTGGTCATGCATTGAGTAGGAAGGAAACATACGACAGCTTGGCTGTACTGCTGGAGGAAGTGAAGTACAAAGATTATGAGTTGTACATTTGCTGTGACTAAAAATGTTTGCATTGTTAGGTTTGCAGCGTGGGATCACGAAGTTTTGCTGTGAACCTACAGACAGAGAAAGATCGATTGAAAAGAATGCCACGGATCCAGATTATCTGATCTCACTCTAGAAAGACAGATTAATAGTTCTTCCTGTAACTTCTAGTTCTATTCTTTTACAAGTAGCCCACAAAACCTCATGTACAATGATGAGCACAGAATTCAGTCCGAGGACATCAAACGCACTATTATCAAAACGACGTCGAAACTTCGCATACCAATACTATTAATGGTTTACGTTGCATTTTCATTGTCAATTCTCTTTTCTATCAATCGTTATTGCCTTTATTATCACAAACTTGTAAATTGCATTCACATTCTTTACAGGATTTTAAGGTATTTCGTTAATAATGGACAGCTTTTCTTATCAAGCGAATTAGAGGCTCAGCAGTGTAACGGTGGGAAGGTCAAATTTCGTAACAGAAATCTGCATTGACAGGAGGTTCGGTAATCCTATGACCTGTGCATAACAGACATAAACAGGGAATCAAAATTCTGAATTACAATTCATGAAAAATGTGTGTATTATTCTGTAAAATGTTGTATTTATCTGAAGTCATTTTCTTTTTCGTTAAATCTGATTTATTTTTCTCTTTAAAAATGCTCTTTTTTTTTTAGCTTTTTGTTTATATAAAAAGTTATATTGATTATATACTAAATTCCTTGTAACGCCACGGGGTGGACGTTGTAGTTAACCGAACTACCCGGGTTCGGTCTCACGTGGGATTCGTGGAGGACAATCAGCGCTGGGTAGATTTTCTGGGGGTTTTCCCGTTTCCCCTGCACTACTTCCATCATTCTTTCTTCATCATTTCTTACGTCTTTCCTTCTTTCCTTGGGGAATAGAATAATAGATCTAAGATCCGCGATCTTAGCTTCATTCACTACACATAATATAACATAACAAACTATTCATTCATCTACAAGTAGTTTTATTAACTTTCTTCTTCTTTCTTTCTTCGAATTTGGCCGACTATGGAGACCACGTGAAATAACTCATGATTATTTTTCTACTTTCTTTCTTCTCTTCCAGTATTCTTTCATTCTTTCACTATGTTGTTTCCTTCTTTCTTCCGTCCATTTTGCTCTTTTATTAACTTTATTTATTTATTTATTTATGTATTTTGCAAAACAATGCATTAAAAAATTTTAATTGCAATTTTTCGATTTTTGTTTTATTTTTAGTTTAAATTTAATGTAAATTTTAAATATCCTTTCCGATAAATTTTTAATATGTAATTTAGAAAAGCCATTATTTAAATTCATGATAGCCATTTAAAGTATGTATGACATATTATATGATAATTTATTTCTTATACAAGATAATTTATTGTAAACTACCTTTCTATTTTACATTGATTTATTTTTTTGTTTTGTTTTATACAATATATTTTTTAGGTTTTTTAATTTAGTTTTGTATTATTATACATAATTTAAACTCATAATTTTGTAAATCTTGCTCTGCACCTACAGACAGATATTCCTTTCGAGTATTTTGTAGAACTGGACAAAAGGATTGTTTAAGTTACTTATATTAATAAAAAAAAAATAATAAAAAAATGGCTTACGAGAAGAAAAAAAAGATAATAACTTCTTAATTAATGATCAGTTTTAAAGGTCAGGTGAGCCCCGTCTTTTGAAGGTGTATTTCCCATTGATTCGCGATCACCGGCATGAAGTTGGATAGGATGGGGTAAGGTGGTTTCTTAATTAAAGGCTGAAATTTCTAAGAATATATTCCGGTTTTGGAAATTTGACTTAGTAGTGATATCTCAGATTACAACAAGGAAATGAAATAAAGTCTGTAGCAGTTCTATGGGATCATGCAATTTGTTTTTGAATTTCGCCTAATATTTCCCAGATCTTTATGCTACATTGTAAACATAAGACATACGTTAGTGGAAATTATACCTAAAATTTCATAGCTCGTTGCCGTTTAAAAAAAAAATTCATTACCATCCCTGAAACATCGCTATGGAATCACCCACAATTTTGCCTAAACTGAGGTAAGTAAGACAGAAATCAAAACCATATGGTCGTTTGTTACTGAATTTGTGAGAGGTGTAACAGGTCCGTTTCAAATGCCAGTGGTAAAACACTGTCATAAAACGAAATAAGGAAAATTTACCTGTATCATGGGCAGAGCAAGTCGCAGACAGAAATTTCTAAGCTAAGTGGACATTGATAAAAAGCTGTACGTAATGTACTAAGAAAAGGAGATGAATAAAGTAAAGTTAAAAGAAAACCTAGGAAAAAGGTGTTAAGTGAAAATGATTGTTGGCGTATTTTCCACCTTGCCACGAATAAGAACAATCTGTGACAAATTCAAACAAGTTTAGGAAAGCCAATGTCCCATCAAACAGACTAAAGACGCTTGAAGAATCATCCCAAAGCTTTGGAATTAGTTAAACAACCATAACTTACTGAAGCCCATAAAGTAACAAGACTACAGAGAGCTCGAAATGTAATGAACTGGGACAAATAATGGAATCAGATGCTGTTTTCGGACGAAAAAAAGTTCAATCTTGAACTTCGAGATCAAATATGTCATACGTTTTTAAGAAGTCCTGATTGGAATGCCTACTGTTGGTATGAAACTTCGGTGATGAAACTGTAATGATTTGGAGCAGGAGAAAGACAGTGAAAAAAGACAGTTCAAAATCAACTAAGAAGTGGTTTGATGATCAGAAAATTTTTTTAAAGCTGTCCCCAAACAGGCATACAGGCCCACGGGTGCGCGGGAGATAAGGCTCCCGACGTTTCTTGACCAACGGGACTAGTATGAGGTCGGGTGGTCAGCCCGAAGTCCGCCCGCATTTAACTCCCGGAAAAGAAACCCGTTCTACAGAGGGCTGAGTAGACCCTAGGAGGAGAAATAAGCGTGGAAAAATTCCCGCCCTTCGCCGGGAATCGAACCCTCTATCTCCAACCCGCAGCCAAGCGCCCTTACCCACTCGGCTACCGGGCCCACAGAAAATTGATGTGATGGATTATAATTTTCAATTTTTGAAATTTTGAAATTTTATATCCCTGATACGAATCCAAAGAGAATCTTTGAGCTCAATTAGTATATGAGGCAAAGGCAGAAATCATCAATGTAACTCTGGTGGAGAACTTAAATAGGCTATTCTGGATGCTTAGGATGAAAATTACTGTTCCTGAGATGGAGGATTTAGTAAAATCAATGCCACAGCGTGTGTTCGATCTAATTACAAAACAAGGAAGCTATACAAAGTAACAGTCATTATTAGTTTGTTATTATTGGGGAAATTTGGAGATGATTCCTTAGGTATTACTGAGCTAGAAATGAAATTATTATTTATCTAAAGCTATTGTAATTATGGGTAAAAGTCTTCTACTTTGTTCTTACAACTAGGTTTAATTCTATGTTTTAAAGAGGAAGAATTATTGCTCCAAGTGTCAGATTAAGGAGGAAAAAAACTTTATATTCTACAAGAACTTCTATGATTTCTTTCATAAAGGTTTAAAAAAATAGAAATAAATTTTATTGTATTTTGAATGCAGGTTATAAGTTTGTAAATGACATAATACCGCTTCCTAAATCAAATAGATGTAATGCCTTGACTTTGATTGGAAATAAAATAAGTAATAAGGGAGAGAGAAAAAACTGAGTCCATTCCACCGACGAAACTGCAATTGAAACAAATGTATTTATTAATGCCATCATAAGTTTTTGAAAATAGGATTATTAATTTATTGTTTCAATACAAGGCAGTGGTTCTCGTAAAACAATAATTGTATTTAGATTTAAAAGGAATTATTAAATGTTTCAAATAAAATAAATAAATAAATAAATAATGATAAAAAATTCTCAACACCATGTTTTCCTTCAGTAGCTCATATAAAGATTCCGGAATTAAAAGATATGAGAGATTAAACCACTCCGTAGATGATCACAGAATGTAACAGATATCACTGAATGCTTACAGAAGTGAATTCCCATTTCCAATCAATCAGAAAAGTCTCTTGAATCCTGATTAACCAAAAGAATATTAATTTGCTTTTCAAATAAGCGTTGAATATTCGACTATTTAAAATTTAAAGAAAAAAGTAAACAAAAACAAAAACAAACAAAAAAATCAGACGAATTTATAAACAGACAAACAAAAAAAGAATTTAGAATTTATTGTTTCTTTCATCAAACTTTTGGGCCACATTTTGAATTTGTAGAATTAAATTATTATTTTAATTTTCATAACACAATTTTTTTTCCTGATCTTTATTTGCAGTTTAAGTGGAAAGAAATGTTGTTTAGGTTTTTTTTTTTTTTTTGTGATTAAATTATTTATTTTATAATAATGTATTATATAACATCTATAATGCGTATTTCGATCTTTTTGAATTTTAAAGTTTATTTGTTTCGTCATAATTAGAGATTATAATTTTTTGAAAAAGTATTAAGAAAACTTGATCCCAAACTTAAGCGATAAGTCGTCTTTTGTTTTGTTTTGTTTTTTTTAATTTCAGATTAAAGATGAACAAAATCCGGGCTTTGAATAGACTCTCGCACTGTTAAAATCACTTCGGAAAATTTGCAAATAACTATATACCCATGTTAAGATTGGATGTATTTAAAAGTGACTAACGCTACGACGCTGTAGGATTATTAGAAACTATAAATTTTTGTTTCGGTTTCAGAACTAAAGGCGCTTTTCTTCTGGCTTTTTCCAAGTCATTCTTATAAAAGTGACAGTTTTAAGGGTTCAAAATATGATTTTGCACTTCTACATGGATTTCTACTTGGGCATTCAAAATTTCATATTTCTAGATATTATAGATGTTGAATAAAACGGTTCAAAAAATATGATCTAGTTGGGAACAGAGAGACTCATTTCGCTCCTCTAATTAACAGTTAGCCATTTCAGGTTTTAGAAAATTCGGATAGTTGAGATTTTTTTGCAAAAATAAAATAATGCCACTTGTGTGTAATGGAGTAACCACTATCAAGAAATGACTCTTGCGACTGGTTTCTCCAAATAGTCCTGAATTAAGTCCAATTGAATCCAATAGAGTTCAACTGCCACAATGAGCTAATACTATTTGAAGATTTCTAATTAGGATCGTGGCAAAAAAAAAAGGATTTAAAAAGTAAATTAAATGATTACAATTCGATGTAATTGTACAATGATAAGAGAGAGCATGAAATTAGAGAAAATGTCATAACCTGTGAAAGTGGTTTCTTTTTCCAAGTTCATACCTTTTGCTGTTAATGCCAATTACTTTTGTCGTTGACGCTAACAAAACTATTCATTGCTTGTGCTTCCTTTTCCAATTCCTCTTACTTCTCTTGTTTGTTTGTTTTTTTTTAGTCATTTTTCTTTGTGACTTTCTGTTATGTTATTATTTGAATTCATATAATACATAAAGTTTTAAAACATCATAACCATAACCGAAGCGAGTGAACACTGATATGGTTAAGGATGAGTAAAATCAAAAGGAAAAGACACTTTTAAGAGCTGAATTACTGCCACTGAGTTCGATATCAATAATTTCAGTTCTGAACAAATGGAAAAAGAAAAGAACTGACCTCAATTGACAGAGACTTCGATTAGTGGAAAAATTCTGGAGATTACTAAAAGAAAAGTAAAAAAGTGTTAAATTCTAGTTTAGTCTAAAAAAAAAGATGCCTTTTTATATCAATCTCTAGGAAGATGTTCAATCATTTAAGAAAACAAACAAAAAAAAACATTTCAATCCAAAGTAACAATTATAATGAAACTCAATAATTCCATTTCAGAAGTGACATAAAATTTTTCATCCCAATGATAGCTCATTATATAACTGTAACTGAATTAAATATCTTATTAACTATATTAAATTCATCATTACATTAAGATAGATTTCTGATTAAATTAAATTAAATTAAAAATTTTTTTTACTTCAATACATGTCACTTTTAACTCTTGAACGTTACCTTACGGAAATGTAGAAAAACATTTATTTAAAAATGTATTTTCCACAAGAAATGTGTGGGAAATTCTTCTCACGATTCTTCACTTCATGGATGTAACTATATCTTTACTTGTCAACGTATTTCATTTTTAAGTCTTCCAAGTATGAAGACCGGGCTTAAATTTAGAACATATGCAAGGAAAGGAAGAAAATAACTGAAATTTAAACCCAAAGCTTTTTTATATAAAAAATATATAAAAAAAAATACCTCTCTTTTTAATGTTTCTCTCTCTCTATTCTATTATTATTATTTTTAAAGTTGCAGTTGTAAATAGACTCTTTCAATTTTACATTTATACTTGTGTTGAGTCCATTTTTAGAAATATAACTAAATATTTTTAGGAACGGGAAAAAAATAATACTCTGGAGTATCAATTTAGATTGAGTGATTTCTGTATCCAGGAATTTTTTTTCTTAAAAAAAAAAAGGAAAATCTAAAGCAAAAGATGTTTAAAAAAAATATTTTCTTTAAAATTTCAATCTCAGTTTGTTTGTTTTTTCCTTAAATTTTCTTTCTCTTACTTTTCTCTGTTCAGGTAGAAGAATAAGCTAAAAATTCCTTGAAATTCTTACATATACTACTGGTATTGAGATGCCAAAGAAGCCCGCATGAGGCAGCACCAGCGCCTTCTTCCTTCTTGCGGTTGGTTGGTGGCTTTTTTTCCCTTGAGTTGGCATCTGCAGAGACGAGATAAGTTTGGCGCTGAAAGGAATCATCGACCACGAATTTTATAGTAAATTAAATGCTTTTACAACGTTTAAAAGGACTGAAATAACACCGTTCAGTCGGTGGGATTAGGGAGCGCAGAATTTAAATGATAATCCAAATCCGACTAAGTCCCCGCAAAGCGTTGGACGAGATAACCACGGCGTGAATGGCAGACGCACGAATTGCTCTCTTAATCCCGACGGTAGAGGAATTATTTATTTATCAGCTATGAAACTAAGTAGAGAAATTATAGAGAAATAAATAAAAACCCAGAAATTAACCAAATAAAATAAAAGTGGCAAAAGTGGAAAAATACAGGAAACGAAATCATTACAATTATGGAAATAGTTGTATATTATTTGGATGTCTGTTGTAATCAGATTCAGAAACAGATTTGCTGTTTGTTTCGATAATTTCTAAGTTATCAAAATATGCCAATGGAAGCAAGAATTTAAATACAGTGAAATACTTGACTGTGTAATAGAAATGTTTCGCAGGGAAGCTTAATACGTCGAGAACTATATATATATTTAATGATTTATGTAATTTTTTTTGAAGATCATCTTCATGCCAAATATATTTAAAAATAAAAGCTCTGGTTAATTTTATTCCGTAATCGTAAAATGTTAGCGATAAATCGTTATTTTCACTTTTATTTATATTTTATTTAATAATATTAATAATTAAAAAATAAATGACACATCAGTAATTGCCGAATGCAATAAAAAATATAAAGATAAAATAAAAAAAAAATCTTTATCAAAAAAACAAGGAAGGCAATTTTTTTTTATATAATTTATAAGCTAATAATACCAGCAAATACGAATATAAAACGCACCTAATAAAAGTATTACAAAACAGGATGATTAAAACAAAAATTAGAAAATTGGGAAGTTATAGATAAACATCTAAATTAAAGAAAGAATAACAATGTTATAGAAATTAATTTTGGTTATTTAATTTTAGAACTAAAATTAATCTTACAAGTAATTATTTCAGCCAAAACAATTACCTACGCCTTGAAGAGAATTTATTATCTTCAATTAATAAATATGTTCAAGATATTTTACTATAACTAGGTTCCTTTAACTGAATATAATTATAAGACTTACTTAAATTTCTTGTTCTTCCTAAAACTGTATTTTTATATTTTGAGTTTGGATTCATAAATATTTAAATGATCTCCAGGGAATAAATAAATTAAACAGTTGAACTTTCATTCAGAATTGTTAAAAATTTCAGTAAATACAGTTATACAGTGCAGCCTCAATACAAATTTAAGAAAAAATTACATTCGTAATACTTCATATCATATATATTTTTTTTTTTACTTTCTAAACATATACTTCCATTCGTATTCATCTTTCTCTAACCTAATTTCTTTTATATTCCTATTGGCTGAATATATTTTGTAGAAAAAGGAGGGAAAACAAAGAAACATACGGTACTGAATTGTTTATTAACGTCTTCGAATGTTATCGTATTAAGTAGCAAGATACTTCTATGGTGTCTTTTCCTGGTTTCAGTTTAAGATTCTTTGATTTCTACTGAAACAAGTAATGGAAATAAAGAGGCTTGTAAAAACGAATGAAAATCTGAGGTAATTTTGAAAAGCAATCCATAGATTAATACTGAGTAAGCGACTGCAATTTGAAGCTTATTACCGAGTCGATTTCCAATCTGCAACAGCCCAATCCAGAGCGAATGAAAGTATTGTGGCGCTCGTGCTTCTGTGTTTATATTGATTCAAGCGTTCTTCATTTGACCTTTGCTAACTTTTGGGAGGAAAATGATTGGAAGGTGGTTGTCATAGCAACTCGAGCCACGAGGCTTTGGAACACCAATTACTTGACGGGAACACATTCAAAAAAAAAAGAAAAAGAAGAAAAAATTGAAATTGGTTGAGTCTTGCAAGGAAATGGATTCAATCTGTTTTTTTCTTTCGGGATTTTCCACGAAAGGCTTTGTATTTCCCGACAAACACAAATATTGATCTGAGATCAGCTCCTCAAATACAAAAGACGATTCTGATGACTTCCACTAAGAAGAGGAGTAATGGACATTTGGTTTTAATTAATTAGCTGCTGTTCTGTCACCAGTTTCCAAGGATTGTTCAGTGAAATCCAACTGCATCTAAAACTCTCTTGTTTGTTTGTTTTAAGGGAATCGGTTTCTCAAATACGTCGCGTTTCGAAAACAAGTTTGGAAAGATTTTTTTTACCGATCGGAATAAAAAGCAGCAATTATTTGGCTCAGATGAAAAGAGTTTAAAGCAGATGGAAAACACGATCTTATGGAAGGATTTACAAATTTGGGACAGGATTTGTAATTTTCAGGATTTTTTTTTTAGTATGAAAATTAAAATGGGAAATGAAAAATAATGATTAAAATAATAAATATCTTTTTTCTAAGTAATTGATTACGGTATCTCTTTTAGTAAATATTAATTGAAGCAATTTTTAAAAGTTCAGTTAACATCAAATTCTCTTCTGATACCAAATCAAAAAATTAAATCTTAAATAAAACGACTGAAAAACTTAAAATATCTACTTACAAGATAATTTAATCCAAAAATTAATAATTTCTGAAAATAAAAGTGTCAAAAGCAAATTAATAAACGAGGAATAGTTATTGTTATTATTAATGATCTCTTCTTATAATAGATTAACGATAAAAGTAAATGAAAAAGAAAAATTCTAAATGCAAATCTTTTATACCGAATATTAGTGGTACAAAGGTTTTTGCAAAGAAATTCACTAAATGTATAAAGAAATTTCTATGTCACTTCTTTATGTATTTCTATTAATTTCTTTATGCACGTTAAATGTTTTGTTTTACCATTAAATAATTTTTAGAATAATAATAAAATATTAACAGCAATATTATTATTGCAAAAAAAGGAGAACGATATTTCTATAGAACAAATATAAAGTTGTAAACAAATGTTAATCTTTGTCTTAATTGGTTTTCTATAATTCTATCTCATTTCGTGGAACAGACATAAAACCATCAGATCAATCGTCTTCTTATGTAGCAAAAGAGTTCATCATGCTCACATATTCTGCGGATACTTTTACTATAAGAGCATAAGAATGTCGAGAATTAACATATTAGCCGCAGAACAATCTAGAAAAATATTTAAACTGATAATATTAATACCAAGACAGATATAAATGATGATAATCAGAATGTCTACAAACAGAACTGTAATTAAATCCAGAAAGTTTTGTCTCTTATTCCATCCAAATCAATAATTCATTTAGTTTTAATTCAAAAATATTAGCGATCAAAATATTAAAAATTTACTTCATTAACTGGGTTAAGCAAAATTAATTAAAAGAAAAAAAAAAAACGATGTAGTTTAGCTTTTCGTACTTTTTGGAAAGCCATGTACAAAAGGTTATTCCACCAATTTCCCCGTCTTCTAAATATCGCTCTGGTTTGGCTGGGGGCGGTTCTGTTCAGATCCATCCCAATTAAATGGCAACAACAACCCTTCTATTGTACTGCTTGGCTTTAGTCAAATCAAAACTATATTCCATTAAACACAATGAAATCCTATTCGCCCAAAGCCATGAGAAGATTACAGTTCACTCGGAAAACTTACAAATGAATGGTCCTAGTCTTGGTTATTAACTAGAATCAAAAACCCCTGTTATAATAACTAAGAAAACATATTATCCAATGCACATCAATAAATAAGAAAGTTAATAGTTGAGAATTCAGATTCCTGTTCTCTCTTCCCTCATTTATATTTTTAATTATTTTAAACATAAATAATTAACAATTATTTTGTGATCAGACAATCTCAAATTTTGCTTTTCGCTAATAAATTTCAATGCTTTTGTGAAATGCTATAAAATTCAATAAATTATACTATCTTACTAAACTTTACAGTTAATTCTCGATGTTTCTATGACAGCTATTTTTTTTTGTTTCATCCGAGACAGTATTAGATAGAAATAATGCTTCCTTTGCTAAGACATCAAATATTTTTATCAAAAACTTTAACGATTTGATCTCCAAACAGTCTAAACAAATCAGTGACGTAGAAATCATTTTAAAATAAGCTTCCATCTTTCGCATCTATATTGGGATAAAAGCAAAACGCAGGGTTGTTTTTTTTTTTTCTCTCTGTAGATTGATGACCCTTGGAGGATTTGGAAGAGAGATATTATTCGGTTTTATTCACGAAGCTCTACAATCGAATTTACCTTTCTATATTATGAAACCTTTATTATTATTATTATTATTTATAATTTAAATTATATAATTGAGAAAATCTTTAATGATATAAATTGGAATATATTTAAAGATTATAAAAGAAATTCAATTGAAAAAATGAGATAAAAAATTGGATATTGGATAATATTGATTGATAATTTATAAATTTTATGTTATTTTGAGTTATTTTTGTGCTAATATAATGTTTCAATATGTTTGAGGATGACAAGTTGATTTTGAAATTATTTTGTAAAATTTATTTAAATGTAATTTTTAATATAATTATTCGGTATTATAATAAAATAACAGCACCTGTTGATAGGAATTTGAATTCATAACGGGACTAAATTGTATAAATTTAATAAATGAATAAATAAATAAATAAATAAATAAATAAATAAATAAATAAATAAATAAATAAATTTAAATTTTCATTGGATTCTATTTCGTTTTTGATAACACCTCCACAAAACATTTTTTTCGAAAATAAAATTCCCTAACTGAAGGTCATTTGTGTTTCTCAGAAATAAATGTCTAAGTGTAGATTTGAATCATGAGATGTTAAAACAAATTCTATACATATTCAAAATACTGATATTTGTTGGTTTTATCGAAGATTAATAGAAAGGACCAAGAAATAGAGAAGCTAAATAAAAGATCTCGGGTAGTCTTTTATTAAGAACAAAAAACAAAACAAAATTGCCCAACGGGACAAAAATACGATGTCAAAGTTAGAATAAGAAAAAAAAAATAGCATAATGTAATAAATTATAATTGATTGGGAGTTTATTAGCCTTTTATATTGGAGTAATTCTGATACGATGAAACGATCGGGATTTTATTCTATGTATTAATAAATAAACATAAATCCCAAAGAAATGAACATATATTGTAAATCTCATATTTATTTCTATATTTAGGAAAGTTAACTTTTTAATTGGAATAAAATAGAGTAACTGAAGAGTAAGGAAGGTCATAATGTTAATTTATTTAAGAAATAGTAAAGAAAAAGAGACAATGAACGCGCGGCTTTTATAGTTTTCTTTTTTATATCTTTGGTTTTAGTTGTTAAAACATTCTAAACAAATATATATAGTTGCTTCATAACTGAACATCCAAATTTTATACTAGCTCCACAAAATCATATTTATTTCGTGAATTTTCGCCGTTTGTGAAACAGTTTCTTCAGACAGAAGGAGGTAACAAAAATAAATTTTCAAAATTATAATGAACAATTCGTACAACTTCAATATGCCACTACATAAGTCCTTCGATCTAACAATGATATTCCAATAAAAAACAAATTTAACACGTATTAACTACTGTATTTTAATAATATGTGTGCGACAATTTTTGTAGAAGATATATTGTCTAAGAGGGCATTATTTTATGCGCAATTTCCAATATTGTGGAGTTAATTCTACACTTTTATATCCATTCATAAAAATACAGTGCAACTTGGATAATTCGAAGCTGAAGGGACCACTACAAAACTTCGAATTATCC
Source organism: Thereuonema tuberculata (assembly GCA_023159025.1). NCBI lineage: Eukaryota > Metazoa > Arthropoda > Chilopoda > Scutigeromorpha > Scutigeridae > Thereuonema > Thereuonema tuberculata. The sequence goes on along the minus strand of JAFIDM010000007.1, from coordinate 28,417,219 downwards.
AAGACTTCGAATTAAACAAGTTACATCTTTTAACTTTAATTTCATGTCCACTGAATGCTTGGAAAGATTATTCTGTCAATAAGTAAATATTTATTCAGAAAGATCATGGTATGAAAGACTTAAACACTATATGTATGTAAACAAAAAATAAGATTTATATTACGTAAGTTACAGTACATATTACATTCAATACAGAAAATTATAGTTTTTCAAGAAATTGTGCAATGTCTGATAGTTTTGTAGAATTCAGTCGCTTAAGGTTAGCAAAATCATGAAGCATGTTTAGTGAACGGAAAACAGCTTCACTTAACGTTGGTTTGTCCTTCAATGTATCGACGAAATTCGGCGCTATCCCACACTCGTTGGCGATTTGGCATTTCTTCTTCACACTCTTTTCCACCTCACGAATGACGGCGACATTTTCAGCGAACGTTAAATTCTTGTACACGCGTGGTTTACTGAAAGACATGGTGACACTGACAGCAGGAAGCTCGAATGGCGTTTGAAGCGTCACGTGTCGAATGGCGCCACATGTCGAACGGTGGCGGGAAGGGGATTTCAGTTGTCACGTGTCGAATTTCTTAACGATGAAACGCCGAAAAGTCGTTATGGTTCGAAATTTTTTATAAAAAACTTCGAAGTAAGGAAGTTGAACTTCGAATTATCCACGATTTTTTAACATTGATTTAATAAGAAATTCAAGGGACCAAGAGAAATCTTCGAATTAACCACGATTTCGAATTAAAGACGTTCGAATTATCCAAGTTGCACTGTATTATCATTCTTAAATTTATTTTGGATTATTATAGCTTCCAAAATGTTCCTGTTCATATTATTATGTTCTTTGCATTCAATGTCAACTTGAGGATTTGGATCATGATTATAAGACAAACTATGGAAAGCCCAATCATAATTCTTAATATCATTCCTTTTTATGCTAAAAACATGTTCATGGACCCGTTCGAATAATGTTCTCAGGAGTTTCTCCAATATATATCACAGAACATGTTCTACAAATCAAACAGTATACAACACCCGTATTATATAACGTATTACTAACATCAATGCTTTTATCAGTTATTATATCTTTAATATTCCTGCCTACATTCTAACATAATCTTATCTGATTTTCTTGCGTACCTCCTTAAACTGAAGATCAATAAAATTTGCTGGATTTACGTATAAAACATTTTTTAAATTTCATCAATTTTGAAAAATCTAATAACTTTATTAATAAATTGTATAGGCTGTCTGCCTTTTTGTTTGTCTATATGTGGAAAGTAATAGGTCATGAAATTTTAAAATACACTGTTAAAAGCTTCCAACAATGTAATTCAGCACGATTTTCTATTTGAGACCATTTGGGAATATTGTCTGATATTTTTCTTTTATATTAATAGTTCGTGGATGTCAAGTCCGGATAATATTTCCTACTGAATTTGATATTTTTATATTTTATTTATATTAAAAGAAATGAGAGAACCGACACACATTAAGTTTTAAAAAATATATATATATTAAAAATACATACTTACAGGACAGTTTCGACCAATTGTTCATTGGTCGAAAGATCTTGTCGCCGATGATGACCAACATACAGTTGGTCGAAACTGTCCTATAAATATGCATTTTTAATATTTTTAATATATTTATTTTTTAAACTTACGTGTGTGTCGGGTTCTCTCATTTCTTTTAATGTTACGGGGTTTTTTTTTAACACACATTATAATTTAATTAGCATTCATTTTTTTTATATTGTTGGTTTAAATGACTTCATTGCATTAATCAGAGGGTTTCTTGATAAACGGGAAATTAACTACGACAATAAGATGAAGAGAATAAGAGTCCATTAGAATGAATAACAGAATATGGTTTACATTATTATAAAATTAAAAACACTTACCGGATTAGATATTACAGTTCAATGGGAAACCTCAAGTCAACTGCGATTTCAGTCCAAGGAAAAAAAAAAGGGAACTTAATAAAAGTTAAATTAAAAGAAAACGAAGAAAGACTATCATAAAAAAAGAAAAACCTCTTGCTTCTTCGAGAATGTTCTTTTCAGGTGGAACAAGACGTCCACCTGGCTGGCAGCAAATGGCCACTGAGTGCAATTGTTCCACTGAATCCCCCTAAGACCAAAGACTGTCTTCATTTTGGTTGGTTTTTAAGTGAGTCCAGGTGGGAGGGGATGGGGTTTAATCCACTAAAGCCCAAAACCAAACACTCACCAAGAACCAATTCCACCCACTCGACGCTTACAATGAACCACAACCTCAGTGTAGGGTTCTTCTTTCCTCGATATTTCTAATCCTCCGTCACTTTTTCCCTTTTCACAATTGGACTTCCTCCACCACCAACAGAAAAACAATTCCATCAAACAAACACAGGAAAAGAATTTCTCTCTTTCTTTTTTAACTTTTATATTATGCTAAAAAATCTGTAAATTTGCAGTAAACTGTTAATTTAAAAACTGCTTTTATTCAGATATTAATAAATTAAAAAAAAAAAGAAGCCTTTGATGCAGATCAGTAAGAAAACTAGAAAACATTAAAAATTAATAATAATATTTTATTGAGACTCAACTAGAACTACTGTTATACAATTTTTCCACGCTATTTTCTTAGAAATACTTAGAAATTTTTATAAATGGAATTTTTATGTCTTAATGAAAATGTTTTCATATTTTTTAAGTATATAATATTTTAAACGATATCATTTTGTTCCTCGAATACAACTTATTCTTTTTCTTGTTTTCTTTGTATCGAAAATGAGTTTGTTCAAATATTAATAGACGGAAAGAACTTTACCCAGTTATTATAAATTCTATTCTATACTGTTGTGTTTTCTTCTCTTCAACCATTAAACACAAAATCAAAAGAAATGAAGGAGGAATTCATTCCTAAATGGTTTGTTTGTTAAAGTTTTATGACCGTTATACAAATGGTATCAGTTTTAGACGCCTGTCAATTTAAAAACAAAAGAAAAATGTTGGAAAAAGAATGAAATTTATTACAATTACGATTAGTCAAATGGAAGGTAAATGAAGATATGACGTTTAAGAAGTAATAGTGTATTTTGGTTTAGGAAAAAAAATAAAATAAACAAACCACTATCTATGTTTGTTTGCCATCGCAAACAAAAACAAATTCTAGAACATATCTAATAATATATCTAATATTTTGCTGGACCCTTTTATGAAACCTACAATATTCCTTTCAGTTGCTCGATTGTTCATATTTTACGCATGATGTCATACCTTACGAAAAATGTATAAAACCTCTGCATATGAATATTTTAAGTATTGCAATCTGTTGGCTATCTATTTCTGCGCAACGCATTTCCTCCTCTTGTGTTTGAAAAATAATTTTAATTTCTTCTGAAAATAAAAATAATTTCTACAATGAAACGTCCGCGACGGGAATCTAACCTGCAACTTTCTCATCCGAAATCAGGCGTCTTATCCGGGGACTACATTCTACTTATTGTTAAATATCTCTTTATCACTCCCTCTGGGTGTGACGCAATGAGAGAAGAGCCAGAGAAAAACATAATGACTCATTAATTTTAGTCTACTAGATTAAAAAGTAAATTTCAATGTCCATTTTTTAGCCCACTACAAGCAAAAGTCACACGAGCATTGGATACAAAAGCTCGCCCTCAGCGACAACTGAAGAGTCGTTAGAGACATTTCTCGACATGAATGAAGAAATTACAAATGACGAGCAAATACTCTATCTCAACTAAAAGCAGTCACATTGTAATCTCATGATACTAGTAATATAGAAGGAGTAATAGTAATGAAGTAAGTGAACCATTTCGGATTTGGGATGAATGTCTAATGAAGGTAATCATGTATTATCTCAAATATATTGTATTCTTCCAAAGTATTTTCTTTAGAAAGATACTTGTCAACAACTTACAAATTAAGAGCCATATGGTCAGTTCCCTGTTTAATCCGTGTTAGTAGAAGCAACTTTGTCCAAAGACTTTATTTCCATAATCTAAGAGATCATTTTTCTTCTCGAAGCCTTTGTTTAGAAACGAAAACATCAATACTAATTTAACCATGAACTTCCCAGTGAAAACAACGCTCGGGGCGGACAGCGTCAATGTGACCGGCAATTTTTCTGGGCCAATCAGTTTCTGGAGTAGTTTTGCTCGATTCATAAGACCACGGATGCAATAGGAACAAGAGTCACGTGACAGTTTCTATCGTTTCTTTGATCCTTTACTAGTGATCAGGATAAAAAAGAAAAGGAAAAAAAAAAAAACGGAGGAACCCTCGAACTGGCTGTAATTGATGTGTTCCAATTTACCCGTGAACCCAACCGATGGAATTAAAAGGGAAATTGCACGTGATAATGGCTCAGTCTCGTGAGGACCCCCTTTGTTTATCTTGCGCATCGACGCATGCGCATTTGCCCTGCGCCCCAGGGAAGAACGCTTCGCCATTTCATGAATAAATCACACGAACTGAGGCTCCGCGGGGACCCAGACGCCATCGTATCTCTTCCACGATCCTTTATTAGTGGATAGAATCAAACATTCTTTTCTCGTTCTTACATAACAATACGGAAAAGTTTTGCTCTTAAAATAACACAAAACGAAAAGCAGAAAAGGAAAAGAAACAGAAATGAAAGCTAAAATTAAGTCACAATTAATGAAGAAAACCTTCAGAATGATAGAAATACAGAATTAACAAAATACAAAATTAAAAACAGATGAATAATAAATTAAGATCGTTTAATATCGTCAATTATCTTAACTACAAAAACAAAACGGAAATATATAAATTTTGACTATTTTTAATAAGTAATGTTCTTAAATTTCAATATTAAGAATCGATTTTAGCTTCGTAAGTAAATGGAATTAAATTAATGTTTCTGACTCTTTAAGAATTCATTAAAAAAATTACATAAATTAATAAATAAATAAGTAATTATATTAATAAAAATTACAAAAAATGAATTATTCTTAATTGTTCAATAAGAAAAACCGTTCTATTATTCTCATTAAAATAAAGTACCTCACTATGTATTCTTATCAATTGCTAGAAATAATCAATTTGAGCTCAATGTTTCGTTTTTTCATCTTCTTTCATGGACAACGGTCAACTTTGGACCATGAGCTAGCCCTACCCGACAACGTCAGGGTGAGGGTTTTTTGAATCTATTTTTAACTTTTTTTCGTTTTTTTTAATTTTTTAACGTTTTATTCTTCTGATCTAGATCAGCAGACTAATATTCCTGTTTCGTCTGTCCGTCTGTGAACAAATATCATTAAAATCTCATTAAATTATTATTAAAATCTCATTAAATTTTAATGATTAAATTGTTATGATTGTACAACAATCATAACAATCGCAACAATTGCGTCTTTTGCATTCGCAACAATCACATTTATAGTGATTGTTAAAAGGCGTAATTGTTGCGTTTATGGAAATAAACAAACACAACAATGGTCTATGGAATTTATTTTTGTTACTCATTCTTACAGTTTAAATTTTATAAAGCTATATAATTATAAGTTAAAAGAGTTTAACGTGCCGCAAAATAAATTAAATTAAATAAAACAAGAAATGAGTTCAGCACAAATTTAACCACGAACCAGAAAGGCAATTTGGTTAAATTTGTGCTGAACTCATTTCTTGTTTTATTTAATTTAATATAAAATTATATTTTCATAAACTTCTAATTATTTTTTTGATTAATTCTTAATCTCACTGAAACTTAAAACAGGTCCAAAAGAAATTCACTTTCAAATTTTAATTAAATTAACTGAATTACTAAAACTCAAGTTTTTGCAATCAATAAATTATTTCAGGATTTATTATTATTATTATTATTATTATTATTTTAACTGAAACTGTTTTACACAAAAGTCACTTGAGTAAATTAAAACCTCACCGTCATTTTAGTAAATTCTAGATTAGTAATTTTCAGTCTTTCATTTATTCACGTAGCTTCGAAAACTAGCAATTCATGAAAGTTTGAAATATCCTTCATTTTTTTTAAGATAAAATAAGAATTTGACTTATAAAAAATTAGAATATTCATTTCAGGAAATCTCCTATAACTTGGGAAAAAATATAAAAGTACAGGCCTAATTGTTTGGAAATAAAAGGCCAACACATAGATTAAAAAAGATTAAAAGATTAAAAAAAATTATACAATTAAAAAATAACGACTCAGCGAAGCGCTGGTCATTGTAAAAGTTTGTGTATTTTTTTTTTTAATCTTAATATCAGTGTCGTGTATTTCAATATAAAATTATTATGCACACATTAAACCGCGTAATATAATTGTTTCGGCATTATTTTCGCAATTGAAGTTTGATGCTGAAAGTGCTATGGGTTTTTAACCCAAGTTTAAATTAGCATTATTTATAAATTTAACGGAAATGTTTATTAGACTCATATTGACTCATATTAATAAATACAGACTCCGTTATCATTTAGCAATTGTTTATTTTCTAAGGAAAAACAAAAATACCCATTGTCTGTTCCTTGAGTCAGAGATAGGATCTTCTTTACACTTACTATATCTGTAGACCTTTTAAATTTACTGAAGTTTTATCTGAAATATATCCTTCCAAAAAAAAAAAATTCTCTCGAAATTATCTTTAAATCAAAACTTACGAAAAAAAAGGACATTTTATTATTTTTTTTTCCTTCTTTGTTTTCATAATATATTATTTTTTTCAACTCAGATTAATTTAATGTTTTTTAAGTGATAAAATAATAATCATGGCACTCATTTAAACAAAATCTGATTAAAATTAAAAAACAAAAAATGATGTAAAATAGGCTTCTCTTTAAATCTTTGACTGCACTGTTCAAAAACACGTCTTCATTTATAGCGTGATGGTCTTTGAAAACTACTTGGTACAACCACTGGCTTGGATCAAACATATAAAATGTCCGACTGCTGTTCATTTACTGTGTTTCTCATCAGCCATGGAAGCAAATCGATCCTATTGTTACACTTTTAATAAAGAGTGATGGGCAATGATGTTAATATTAATAGATGGTAGATGGATGCTGTTTCTTTTTACTTTGTTTGCGTATCAATTAGTGCGAACAAGGAAAGGGAAGACAGGTCCTACAATCCATTCCCTACGCTAAATTTATTTACGAAAAATAAAAAAAATAAAAATTAAGAAAGTGAATTTCATTTTAATTTGACTTTCTGAAGAAATTGTTAATGTATAAAATACTTCGAAAGCCCCGAGAAGATAAATCCAATTCTTTTTTCTGTTTGTTTGGGAATTTCAAAGTATTTCTGAAATTTGATCAGATGAATCGAATTATACCTTTCCTTATACACTGAGTGGCCATTTTATTAGAGACACTTTACTAATAACGAGTTGGTCCTCCTCTAGATTTGATAACAGCCATTATTCTTCTAGGTATAGATTCTACGAAAGGTGTTGCAACCCTTTCCGCAAGAATACTGTCCAGAAGAGCCTACCTTAGTTGGTTCTCATTGGATGGTGGCGTTTTAGGCTTCGAATGGATCTTTCCACCTGGTCCCACAAATGCTCGATGGGAGGGTTGAGATCAGGTGACTGAGCCGGCCAATGGAGCAAGTGAAAATCATAGTCATGTTCACTGAACCAAAAGATGACCAATCGAGCAGGGTGACAGAGTGCATGTCCTGTTGATGGTGGCCATCTGATCTGGGAACACTGTAGCCATAAACGGGTCACCTGATCGGAACAATGTTGAGGTAGCCCGTGACATTTTAAGAGATGTTTCCTGGTGTATTAGGGGACCAAGCACGTGCCCTAATACATTCCCCACACCATTATTCCACCGTCACCCATTTGTATGGTTGTCACTTGGAAAGACGGGTCTATGGATTCGTGCTGCCTGGGTCATATTCTCATTCTGCCATCAGCATGGCGAAGGAATTGAGACTAATCGGACCAAGCGACCTTTTTCCACTTAAGTTTCCAATTGCGATGCTCCTGGGCCATGGCAGGCGCGCTTTCCTGTTTTTCTGTGAAAGTAAAGGCACCCTTGCTGTTAAAACCAATCAGGGACAAAGTCCGTCGTGTTGTCCGTTCAGATATGCGTTTTGGTGCTCCTGCGTTGTACTCAGCTGTAATCTGTAGTGCTGTTGTCCTTCTGTAACCGCAGATGATTCGTGCAGTCGCCTATTACTTCTTTCATCCACCAGCGCCTTTTCTGTCCTTAGTTATGCTACTGCTTGAAGTTTTTTGGCTCAACTACCATTCTCTGAACACCCGCGATATTACGTAATTGCACGAGAAATCTTCAAAGTTTCCGAAATACTGGAACCGGCTCTTCCTGCTCCCTTGATCGTGACTCGTTAGAAGTCGTTTAAATCTTTGTCTTACCCATGTTCTATACTGATATACAGTTCTCTTGATACCGAGCATTTATACTCTGTTACTGTTATGTCACTGCCGGACCCAGCCAAGTTAGAGTGAGTGTGTCTCTAATAAAGTGGCCACTCACTTAGTGTATGTGTGTATATGCGCTACTACACAGATAACTAGTTTTAGACTAAATTAATAGAGTAATAAAAAGAGGAACAGGAATATGTAAAGTAAAATAGAGCTTAAGCGTGGAATAATGTCTGATTTTTTTCATTTCGTCTTTTGACTTACGCTTCGATGAAACACGAATCTTTTACTTTAAATACATTTTTAATAAATCTTTGGATTAATAATTTAATATATTCTAGATCTTAGGTTTAGCTGTTCTGCCTCACTGTTACAATAATTTTTCTGTTTTCTTAATTTTCTCGGCTGTTTCTTTCACAATTAAATTTTTTTGTACTTTTTACAAAAAGTTAATTTTTTTACTATTTGATTTTTTTTTTAAGTTCAGAATAAACTGTTTCTAAACTGAAGACAGTAAATGAAAATATTACGGATCTTTCTCATGAAGACTATCAACCCTATAAACAAAAAGTATTGAACACATTCTTATATTGTAATAATTAAAAATAGTGTAAAACAAGGAAATGACAAAACAGAATTGGTTTATATGTTTATCCATTTCTTATTATAAAAAAAAATTCCCTAACAAAAGAAAAACATATTATTAAAAAAAAATCTTGTTAATTTATTATTCGATAAAAAAAAAATATAGAAATAAAATAGTTTAACATTGTGCTACTGATCAACATCGAAAGAGATTATTATGTAGCTTTACTTTAGACATTAAAAATTGAAGTAATTATTTTGAAAACTAGAAATCCATCAAAATCAAAGAATAAATGAATATAACGTCAATGTGAAGGAAGAGTTTATTAATTAAATATATAAATACTCCGTAATGTAAGTTTGAATGACGGTTTGTTATCTTTGGAGTAGAAAATATTCTTCATCCAATCGTGTATTACTAAAGAATAAATTTAATTCACATACGATATGAGGTTACCGATAAAAAAGGACAAATAATATTCACATCCCTATTTGCAAGACACTAGTTGTGAAGAATACGATTCAAGTCGTATTTGGAGGAATAAATAGTGCTGGAAACCGTCTTTGAATGATAATAAATAGTGGCGAAGGAAATAAGGTTTCTGGAAACAATCCGTAAAATACTATTAATATTAATGCTAATCTTTAATAAAATTTAAATTTTGTAAAATTTTCGATAATATCATCTTCTAAATCCAATCGTCACAATGATAATAAATGTCTCTTAGGTAATTTGTATTGATAATAAATTCAAATCTTGTATTGATGGAATCGACTCTTGTTGGTCAAACTTCTTTAAAATCAAGTAAAATTCAAAATTTTTTGGTTTAATCTTCTTTTTCTCTCCGATGTATATTGCGGGGATTAAATATTAATATTTAAAAATATCAATATTTTTAAATATTGCAAATATTAAAAAAAAAATAAGTAAAATCCTACTATGCGGTTATAAACAATGGGAGATTTACACCACAACATTTATCTATTATGGTTTTAACTGTCCTCTTTCTTGTAGAAAGAAAACAAAAAAGGCAGGCCAGGACATTTATGCTATTTCCCTATAAATAATCACAGGGAATCATAGAAAAACAGCGAAATAGAAATTTCTAATATTCGAACTGAATTTTAGGAAAATATTTACACTCCTCCAGTGGCGCACCCAGGGTTAAGGTTGGGGGGGGGGGGGCAAAGATGATGTAAAATGTCCATTCAGTGCTTTAATAAAGGTTTTCTTCTCGTTTTTTTTCTTGTCTTTTCTTTCTTTATTTATTTTTTGGTTCTGGGGGGGGGGGGGGGGGGGGATTGAGCTCCCTTAGCCCCTTTTAACTCATGGTTAAAACGCAACAGTTTAATGTCCCAGTTTGTTATCCACGTAAAAAGTCTATGGATTTCCAAGAAGTGTTTTAAGATGGTCTAATGCCAAATAAGCAGATTAAATTTAAAGTAAAACTTGAAAAAAAGATAAAAATGTTTTCTTGTTAATCCTCGCCTGACTGGTGTCGTCCATTAAGTGTTTGAAAATAACGTCATTTTTTTTTTTTGCTCCAATGACAAATCCTTGGCAACAGAAAAGATTTATCTGCTGAGATGACATTAAAGGACCCAAACAATCCTCTAAAACAACAGCTATTCGTTGAACACAATCGCTTATTCAACCATAAGAAAAACGCAATGTAATTCTTTATTGAATTTCCAGATGTTGTGACGGAGGGAGACACCAGCGTAATGTCTTTCTTAACACGTGCTCCCAATAGCTTCGAGCCGAAAGAAATAAGGGGGGGAAAATGGGTAGTGAGGGAAGAGAGAGGGGGAGGAGGAGGGGGGAAAAAAAAGGGACATTGGTGGTAATTAACTTTTTAAGGATACAAACCTATCTTTTGGTTGCGTCTTAAATTCTTCCCCTTTCGCCATTTGTCACAGGGAAATCGCTGTAATTAGGTGCGACGCCATCTTCGGTCCAAGATAACGCGCCTGTCAACAGCGCTTTTTGCCCATCGCTAAAATAAACTCGTGCGTTACCTGAGAGCGAAATCAAGAGATGCTCAACTGCCTGGAACAAGGTTTTGCTCGTTGCAACCAATAAATCCAAGGACGCTAATGAGCAAGGATTTCAACAGAAAAAGAAAAGTGTTTGGTTAAAACAGAAGCAGGGGCTGATTATCGTTGAAAAGCGTCAACAACTGACCTAAGACGACATTTGATGTTATCAAAGACAAACAGGAAAAGAACGGATGGTTCTTTATCTTCTCTCACGATTTCTCAAAGCCAATCAAATTCAGGGAAACTGGCACTTTTAGTATCAGTCAACCTAATGGATGCGTCTGATTCAGAAATCCTTCAGGAAACTCTACGAAACCTTTCTTTGAAATTAAAAAAAAAAGGAATGAGATTGTGGCAGTGGATAAAGACTAAACTTATTCGACTGTTACTTAGTAGCTTGTGGATTTAAGATCAAAACACGGTTTGAAGGAAGTAAACTTTGTCACTGAAATTATTTCTTCCGGTAACTCTGTGTGTTATTGAGTCGAGTGTTGAAACCGCTCCGTACATTGACCATCGTCTTAATGTGTGGCCAATTTCATTTCCATCTAAAAATAATTGGTTAGAACTTGTTAATAGGATCAATGTAAGAAACCGTTTGTGGAAAAGACATCACGAATAAGGCTCCTATTGCTTTCCAGGGAAACAATTCGATATCTTGTGATGCAGCAGCGCCACGGTGGCGGCTCATTCGAATAGATGGAACTAAACGTTAACAAAAAAAAAAGAGAGAAAGAGACGAAGAGGAAGAAAGAGGGTGATTTACAAGGTGAATTTGAAATTAAAAAGAACAGAAAAAAAGAGAGAGAAGGGGAAGAAGCAGTAGAGTAGAAACTACAGAATAAAGAAGGAAATTTTTTCTATTGTCGTTGATTTCATGCATAAATCGTGGGGTCGAGCCTCCCACTGCATTCTTGGGTGGCGAAGAAATAGATCCAGTTACTCGGAAGTAGAAAAAGAAGGCGCCTTACAAATTCCCATTTGGACGGTGGATAGAAAGACGAGAGCAAAAACACAATAAATAAATACCCATAAATTAAGAAGCACTCGTATATTTTCCACAATTTAGGAAAACCCAATGACGTCATTTCGAGACACTTCTTAAATCACTTCTATAAAAGTTTTTGAATTTACGTGTCTGTGAGTAATGAAGATGTGTTTGAATTAATCAGAAAAAAACATGTAAGGAAAAAAAAGAAAAAAAACCAAGTAGAAAATGTAATAAGAAATGGTTGTTACGGAGAAAAAAAGTCATTTACATTTAATCTAGTTATAAAAGATATCTTCGTTTTTAAATGTTTGAACTCTTCAGAGACATCCAGATAGACTTTTAAATAGGTTCTACTGACACTAAACCATTTCAACACATCTTTTATAAATGTCTCAGACGTTGTAATTTTTCACAACATTGGGTTTCATTGTTAAATATTGTGAAGTTATTTAAAATTTCTTCATTAAGAAAAAAATCCAGACGAGAAAGTTTAGACGTACCGAATTTGCGAATTTTTTTCTGAATTTCTGAATTTTTTTCATTAAACTAAAAAAAAAAGTAACAAAATTCTACAAAAATCCCAGAACTTGATAAAGAGATTTATAAAATTATGATTAATTGTGTTACTAAAACATATCTTACAATTAAAACAGCATAAATACCTGTGAATTTAATTTTTAAGCTCTAAGGCACCAATAACAATTTATAGCAACCAAAAAAATAACAGTTATTTAATAAAAGACTAATTACCATTCGATTCAAATTATATTTGGAATAAGTTCTTTTTCAGTGAAGAAGACGTTGGGAGGGAGATGAAATAATCTTTTAGGCACTGAATAAAGAAATAATAATTAAAAATAATCATATGGAAATAGGATCAATGTAAAATTATCAACTCAGGCAAAAGAATAAATGCAGGGGAATTAAGAATAAACAATTCATTTGTTAATAACTTATTTATAAATGGCCTTCTGACTTTATTTTGCTTCATCAAAAGCTGCCTCAGATAAAAATAAATAAATAAATAAATAAATAAATAAATAAATAAATAAATAAATAAAAAACTTGTTGAATCATGTTACAGCTGTTTTTCTGCATTTTTCTTTAGTGCAATGCCCTAAAGCTTCCATTATAATTTCATATGTTTTAATTTTTTTTTAAGTGAATTTAGGGTTTAGTTTAGATTTATATCTTATATTAAAACCAATGTTTAAAATATGTTCTTCAGATGGGAATGACCCCTCACTAACTAAAGACAACAAAAGAAAAAAAAAACCAATATATTGTGGAAATCAAATCCTTGGGCAGCTAATAAGTAATAATAATAATAAGAAAAACTCTCTAAAGGTGAACAATTCATTATAAAATGATAATGATGATAATGGTAATGGCTAACTGGCTGAGTAGCCTTGGCTGATGAGAGTCTAATAAGCTCGAAACAGCTGTCCTAACAGCTTGACTCAAACGGAATCCAATTACCATTTTATTAAAAATTTATTACTTTAGCATTTATTTAATAGTGACGATAATAAAAATTTGAGGTTAATTATTAATGTTTTTTTTTAATCAGATAAAAAGTGAAAATAAATAATTATAAGTAAGAATTTTTATTTCAAGCTGTTAAAAAATTATTAATTTTTTAAGACAAAATTATTAGGGGTTTTTTTTTTTTCCAATTATAGCAACCCTTTTCTCATTGGATTTGAAATTAATCCATCAGCTTTTCTAATACAGTTGACAGGATTACTGCTTCCGTATTTTTAGAATTTTGATAATTTTGTTTTCATTAAAACATAGTTTTACAAATATATTTTTTAATATGATCTCTCTTGATTTGAATTAATATTGTTTTCTCTCGTTTTAAAGATAATTTCAATATTCAATATATCTGATATAGTTGATATGCATCTTTTTTTTTTATTCCACTAAAGAAATATAGAATTGGCGATTTTGTTTTCGTTAGTATTGTATTCTCAAAATTCCAAATATTGTAGCTACATTATGCCTTTCTAAACATTAGTAAAATTCCTAATCCGTACATAAATTAAAATTTTATAAGCTAAATGGCAGATTTATTGAATTTTAATGATTTCAAATAGCATTTATGTAAAATGTTAACAGGAAACGTTTTCTTTATTTAACTTTCTACCATCACTAATATTCCTCTAAGTCAAGTACATTTGTATATGAGTTATGAAACTCATTTCTTGTAAATTCAAAATTTCTTAGTATTTCCGTTAAAACATAAAACATGTTAATGTGAATTAATTAATTAATTTATTTAAAATGAATAAAGTTTCATCATTGTTTATGGCTTCCAATGGAGAGCAGGAAATTACATTTCTTTCATTTGAAATACTAATAATAAATAAATTTACCCTAAATTGATAGAATTATTAATTACATCATAGATCCATTGTATATACAATGTACATTGTATTTATATAATGTTTCAAATTAAGAAATCTAAGAAGTTGAAAATTGACCCATGAATATAAACCGAACTATGAATTTAGAGAACAGATTTTTTTTTTTAATTCTATTTTTATTTCCTCAAAATATTACAGGGAATAACGAGTTGCTTCTCTTTATGATACGGATATTGTACTCATCCTGAACACCAATCCTCAATTGATGTTGGGTGTTTTTTTTTCTTTTCATAGGAAATCCGGTTCCCCAATTTTTTTTTTAAAAAAGACTCAAATGAAACGTTAATTGTTTTATTCAAAGATTACTTTTGTTAAATATTAACTTTAACTATGTTTACAACTTAATATGTTTTGTTCCTAACATTTTTTCAATAAATCCTCCTTTAAACAAACTTTTAGCATCGTGGGAACATACATTTATGTATGAAAAAGATTTTTAGACTTAAAAAAAAAAAAAAAAAAATGGCCTTCAGTATTTAAGATTATTCGAAAAAAATCTTAATTTGAAATAAAAGAAAAGTAGGATACAGTCCTCTGATACATTTAAAATCAGTTTATCTTAAGATACTAAGAATGAAGTCTAAAAAAAAAGCATAAGCAGTGAAAAAAAAAGAGAAGCGTTTTTCAAATCATTTTAACTGGTTTAAATAAATAGTCAACAACTAAAAAAAAAAGCCCCCCCAAAAAAACCTGAAAAGAAGGGAATTTTAGAGAAGAGTATCAAAATGCCGCTGAATCTGTTTTAATTGTGGTAGCGGCGAATCATTTATCACTGCAAGTAACGTAATTGTTTAAAGAATCACAAACATTGAAAATGCAACATTGAAATGCGAAGGAAGGCAATTCATAGTTAAGATTTAAGATAAACATTTACTTAGGCCTTCATTAATAATAAAATGCGAATCCTATGAGAATAAATCTTGGGAAAATTTTGAAATTGCAGTTGTTTCGTAAAAATAACATATTACAAATTCGAGGCACAAAATGATTTTCATATCAGAACACTTAACTAGGATACGTTAGAACGAGAGAAAACCAGCCATTATATAACTTACTTCAGAAAAATAAACTGCGAATATTTATATGAACTTTTGAAATTCTTCGGAAATGAAATAATCAAAATATTTGTCATTCAATTCAAAGAAGTAATTTATGCACAGCGATGTTCTGCTATTGAAGACTCCTTTAAGGTAGGATTAAATGTTATTACTAATTGCAACGGAGATAAAATATGTACGACTACTTTAAAAATATATTTATAACATGTTAAGGGTCATGAAATGAAAAGGATCTTAATTTTAGGGAGAATTTAGTTATAGGTTAACGTACAGATATTCGTTCAAGAATTTTTTTTTTCAATGGTATAAATACTTTCAATATCATTAATCTGGATGTGGGTGGATAGAGATGAAGGATAAGCATAGTTAAAGCAAAATAGGCTTAATATATTTTTGTTCAAACTATATACAGTATCATATTTGGAATGAATTCAAAACAAAACAAATTTAAAAACTAAAAATCGAAAACTTGAAGAGTAAGTTAGGTAAAGACATTTAGGTAAGTTTTAATTTTCTAACAGATCTGTTTTTTAGAGTACTTCAACACTTTTTATCTAAATACAAATCCATTCATTACATTATTATTGTTGTTTTAAAATCAAATTTTTTAAATCAAATAATCCAATGTGATTAAATGAGAAACCTTCAAATTAATCGCAAATTATTTTATATATTTGTTATAAAAGATATTTAGCTGATTTAATTTCTGTAGCGTGAATAAATTAACGAATTCAGAAAAACAGGAAAATAAACTTTGTAGAAATCCGAAAAACAAATGAAATAAAACTCCTGATTTCAGATTAAATCTTATGACACAGTGCGATTATGTATCTCAGGTTCTCTCCTACAGGGCCTAATTAACCAATAAATGGGATCTACAATATTTCTTTTTTCACATATGATATATATTATGTAAATTAAACAACATTTAAAATAAATTTCCTTTTAATTCTTTCTTTTTTTGCAATGTCACAGATCTCCTTCATTATCTCATGGATACTATTATTGTTATTGAAAACTTCTAAACAAATTAATGAATAAAGAAAAAAATAAAAATTTAAGTATTAAACATTATATATTTATTTTAAACATATATTTAAAATTTTCATTTACATAAAAGAAGAAGAAATTATTACGATTTTTTTTCTAATATTCCAAAATTTTAAAATTGTATACACTGAATATAGGCCAAGGGCCTGCTTAGGCCTATAGTGGGATACTTTAACTTTATACACTGAATATAAAAAAAAAAAAAAAAAGAATTTATTTCTCTTTTGAAAATTGCAATCCGATGAATCAAACAAAATATTCTTTAACATTAGTTTGTTTCAGAAACGAAACGTTTCCATAATTTTATGTTATGTGTCTAAAGTGAATGTGGCAGGAAAGCGGAACGTCGCGATCTTAGGTCTATTCTACTATTCCCACGGAAAGTAGAACAGACGGAGGGAATGATGGTGGAAAAGTAGTGCAGGGAAACAGGAGAACCCCCAGAAAACCTGCACAGCGCTGATCATACGCCAAGAAATCCACCTAAGAACCGAACTCCGGAACTCAAAGAGACACCGCGCAGCCCTAGTAACATGTTAAATATTTAACTATTAAAGTTTTAAATGATTTTCCTCAGCTTTAATTTGATTCTATAACACAATCTGAGTCTCAATTTTCCTCCAAAAAGAAATTAGTCTCAATGAAAAAAATGTTTTTTAATAGTTTTAATATCACCTGTAATTAGTCCATCACATGTGAAACGCCACTTCTTGCATGACATCAGTTTCTGTGACGATATGAAATCACCCCCCTCACGTTTTATTTATCCCCCCAATTTTTTTTTTTTGCCTAAGCAATGGTGATTTCTGATGTTGTATAAACAACTATCAAATGTGCAAAGTGATGTTATTAAATCCAGAAAGTTGAAGCAAAAATACAATATGTAGTAAGAGCTTCAGTTGGTGATTATAATAAAGATCTTATCTTTTCTTGATTTCTATCTTCGTTTCTTTTGAATTTTCCTGGATTTTCCAGATTTGCTATCACCTTCTAAGCACTGACCTGAAGGAAGCGTAATCCTTGACACTTTGCACCCAAAGGTTGATGGCTGCGGCACAAGAGCAACCAGGGTTACACAATGAATAAACACAACATTTCATTAAATAGAACAAACGACAGCTCCTGGAAATAAAGATAAAAATCTAAGCTACAAATCCTGTATCATTTAATAGACAGTACTTAAAAATAGACTATAACGAAGACAATTGTTGATCGAAGCTTAATAATTAATGAATTACGAATACATTACTATTTTTATGAAAGTTATGGAATGTTAATTTTAAAAAAAAAAAGAAGTCTACTTTATTAAAAGTAAATAATAACTGCGATCGTATAATTTCTGGAGACATTTTTCTAATTTGTTATCTAAAGTAATAAAGAAAACATTAACACATCTACCACACAGAATATATTTTATCCGCCATAGATCAGATGTAATTTTTTTCCTAAAAGTGCGCGGAAATGAAAAGAGCAGCTTTCTAGTATTTTGTACGTTTGATTTCTAAAAATTATCAGAAGGAAGAAAAATATTCACATATATCCAAAATACCTAAAAAACAATATATCATCAATATAAATATAAAACAATATATCAGATATAATTGAAATTGATTCAAAGTAATTTCAGTTATGTAAATCTTAACAATTATACAAGTATTTGTGTAACACTTCTTCTTCTACTAATGTTTATAACGTATATTTTAACCTACAATATTTCGGCAGTAAAATTTTCCAGCCTTCCTCAGGTACATAGTAGATTTAGTCCTTGTGCGTTGCTAACGAGACAAGTAAAGAACATAATAAAAGTAAAATTATATTAAATAAACAAAAAATATAACATCTAAGAACAACAAATAACAAAGTAAGAATTAAACTTACAACAATTAATTAAGTACTATGTAAGCATTATCGTATTTTAGCATCATTTTCTTGAAAACCTCAAGGGTATAATGCATTAATTGTCACTCCTTTACATGTATTCATGTTTTTGAAATTCTCAATCATACCGTACGTGATTCAACAATGAATCTAGTTTTTCATCCTGAGGAAAACTGGAAAATTTTAGTCGAAATATTGTAAGATATGTTAAAATATATATTATAAATATTAGTAGAAGAAAACTGTAAACTACAAGAGAAAACACAAACCTCTAATCCTGATACCAATATTTCGTCTTTATATCACTTAAAGATTTCCTCAAGGTCTACATACAGAAATAAAATAAAAAGAAAAGAGAAAAGAAAACTCCTCTTCTCATACAAAAATATATAAAACATATCATACAAGTAAAATAACATAAAACAATTAATTCAACCTTTGTTTGTCTGTAGAACTCTTCAAAAACTTAAAAATAAAAGTGTCTTAACTTTTGAAGCTTTCCTCTGACTAATAGTAGTTGAGAAGTGATATTTTTCCGAGGATATCTTAACAATATTATCAATTGCTTAATTATCTTTGTCTATAAATAATATAGCATAGATTATTTGGGAATTTGTGGCCGATTCATTCGCTTGTTTTCTTTGCAATTAAATTAGCTGATAAACATAGAACTACGAAGTTTTATTTTGACAATCAATCCAAGAAGTTTGTGAAAGAACTTGAGCCAGCTTTCTTTAAAATCTTTATTTTAAGAAAAAAATTAAAAATAGAACTTATTAATTTAACGGGTATTTGTATTATTTCATGAGCTAGATGAGACACTGACAAACATACACATGGAATATTAAAAAATATATTATTTTAAAACTTTTTTTAATGATGAAAATAAATAAATAAATCCGCATTATTTACTTAAGTTTTCTGAATCCAATTAAATTAATTTATAAGAGCTCGCGCACAAATTGAGCGTGAATTAATTTTGATTGTTTCAGATAGGAGTCCATTGTTTCCATTCAAATGGTTTTCTATGGGAATTTTCTCATCTTCTCCATCCACAAGGAAAAAAAAAACCCATAAAAAATAAAAATGAAATCGTCTCTTGTCCTTAAATTTACATGTCAAGTTTCAAGAATATTCGTCCAACGTCCCGTATTTACACATTGGCTGATTTGATGAGCCTAAGAAAGGTCTAACAAAGAAAATTTAAATACTTCAGAAAGAACTTACTATTGGATCTTTTAGGCCTCAGCAAATAATGTTTTACGTAATGGTATCTATTTAATCTAATGAGAGATTGAACGAGATGTTTAAAAGATCTACGGTAAAGATACGAAGAGAAAAATCCTTATTTAATAGGAGGTAAAGTCGACAAAAGAACAAGACAGAGAAGATATCTATTGAATTATTTGGTCATAAAAAACGAATGAAGAATTAAAAACATGGCCGCCATTTTAAAATAGTAGAAGAAATGAAATGCGTATCACATTGTTTTATTGACTGAGGAATCTTAAAGAGTTGTTTAAGGAGATCGTGGAACTATATTTGTATAACATCGTCGACTAACTTTTCTCTGACGTCATTAGTTTGTAAAACAATGTCTCAATTTTAATATTTCGCAGAGATTATATTCCCATAAGTCTTTCTATGAAAAGGAGTTTGAAGTGAGTAACTACGAAATTTCCCTTTAAGATGTTCCATTTAATAGTTTAAATACAGCCCAAGATACGAAAATAGCACAAAAGAGAAAATTAGGAAGAAAAAGTTCAATTGGAAGCACTCCAGCAATGGAGAATATTTTTTTCCTTAAAAAGAAAAGAAAGAAACAGAAAAAAAAAGAAAAGTTAGGACGTGCATGAAGATAAATTAAAATCTAAGAGAAGCATTGCTGGCTTTTTTTTTAAGAAAATCTTTCTCCTTAACTGATCTACATCACCAAGTGTCAACAAGAAGCAATTCAGCAAGTGTGAACTAATGCGATTGTCATTTGTCAGTTCTAAAGGAATTGTGTGAAATTACTATGATGACAAATGAACATTCCAAAATTATTAACTTGCTGTGATTAACTGAAAAAGCACAATAATGTAGAAATTCAATATTATTTATTGAGTAAATTTTGCTGTGTAAGAATTTACAAAATTAACTAAATAAAATAATTAGTAAATCTAAATAATTATCTTCTGTAATATATAATAATTAATGTATTTTCCTTTTCATCATGTCAGTCAGTGTGTGCGTGGGTGTGTCCCTTTTTGAACCACAGAGTGGAATATATTGAAATTTGGTCTACGTATTTAAGGACTTGAAACCATTCAACTTTTATATTGGAAAGATTTAGTAAGTTATCCTTGTCCACAGGATTATAAAAACTCTCCTATAAAAGCAATGGAACCGAAACAATGGGTTTCTATCGATAACAATGTGTATTTAATTTTTCCTAATCCATTAATTTGCGCGTGGTTTGATACGAGTAAAATTAACCCGATTAACAAAACTTAAGCAAATAAAGCAACTTTAATTAATTTTGTTCGAAAGATAAAAAACTTTTTGCTGTTTATATTCAGAAGATATTGTTACAGTTTGTTTTTCAATATTTTTAGAAATCATTTATCTGTATTTTATTCTTTTTTTATGGTTAACCGTTATTTATTTTAAAACATTCCTTCTCTATTTCTTAATTATTATTTGTTCTGTTTTTATTGTTCGATTCTTCTCTACTGTATCCGTTAAACCAGTTAATTAATTTAAATTCATTATTTTACTTATACAAACAAACCATACTTCTTCCTTAAATCTTCTCTTTTATAATAAATATTATTAAACATCATAACACCAGAAAATAAATGTCAAACTACATTTATTAACTGAAAAAACGAATTTTCAAGGAGATAAAAAATTAACCGTCTCCTCTTTTTCAAGCCTTTTTTTACAATAATAATAAATTGACGAGATTCTATTACAACAATGACCTTAAAATATTGACATTAACAGTTAAAAAACGTCAATACAATAATAATAAAAGATCATAATCTACAATATAACAATCACACATTATTAATAATCACAAATTCTTATCAAACGAATACAAAAAAATTCGTTTTTTCAGTTAATAAATGTAGTTTGACATTTATTTTCTGGTGTTATGATGTTTAATAATATTAAATTCATTATGTTCTTGTCCAATCGTTATGTATATTTTTAATTATTCAACAAATCAAATAAAAAACTAATGTTTTTCATTTAATAAATTAATTCAGTTCAGTTCCAGAACTTGACTCGTTGTTTCTCCATCTCAACGACTCTCCCACAAACACCAGCACAATATTAGAAGATGAAAACAAACTCTGGCTTCTCGCTTCTATCCATGATTTAAAAAACAAAACAAAACAGAAATTTTAAGGAAAATAAGGTTTAAGTTCTTTGAGGAACTTTTGGCATCTACTTATTCTTACTATTCTTACTATTTCGCAAGTTGTCTCTTCAGATGTTGTAACACAAGCACTGAATACAACATTGAACATGTGCCTACATATGTAAATTTCTGACATGCAAGCGACCTACAGACATTGAACAAAATAGTTTTGTAAATCCATCCGCCAGAATAATTGTCTATTCAATGGTAGAAGCGCTTTAATTACAATTGGTAACTTAATAGCAAAAGGCTATTGAAGATTGAGTGACTGCTTTGAACAAAATCATAGGAATTAATCATTATGATTGAAGATACTAACAGACATTGCAGCCGAGGTATTTATGTGACATAATATATTCTTTTGCTGTTACTCCCATATTAAGATCAGCGGGTTATAAATGATAACTTATAGTTTATAAAAAGATAAAAAGATTATATCTTATAAGATATAAAAGATGTAATACACACCGATTTCCTTCTTGTTGCTTGTGGAATTTTCATTTAACTGCCTTAGAGAGTGATTAGTTGATAAATTATCGTCTTTAATGTTATAGAATTTAAAAAAAACAAAAGATTATAGCTTTTCATTAATGTGTTGAGACACAAAACCGATTAGAAGGAAGAGAATTCGAACAAAATTATCTGCTTGTAAAAAAATAAGACCTTCAAATGAGCTTTGTAATCTAGAAAGATAAAAAAAAAAGCAAATCATTGGAAATTATTACAACTCTATTAAGAAATCCTTTTTTGTTTGTGTTGGTCTCCATGGCAACCGTCCATCGATTGCTCTGACTTTTCATCGCCGGCTTCTACTTGTCAGGGATAATAGCTTAAGACTCGATTGATAGGGAAGCGTACAATGTTTCGATTTGGGGGTGACTGCACAAAGCGCGTGCGCATTATTCGATTAATTTCTTGTGGTTGGACCAATGGCGATGCAGTTGGTGTGTTCTCAGTCAACAAACGCCGCGCAAATGAGAGGAAAGTCTTGTTTTGAGATCAAACAAAGATTGAGGGCAGAGAGCCAACCTTCCAACGACACGAGACCTGATGACAGCAGCCATTGTACTGCTGCACTTAAAACACCCACCCACCACTTGCCTCCACCCTCTCCCGTCTCTCTTTTTAATAGTTTCTATCAATCCATCTTCTCTCTGTGCATTTTTCTTTAAATCACACTGTGGTGCTCCTTCGGAAATAGTGACGATGATGGAGATTGGCTAACATCATCCACAGAACAGAACAATATGATGGCGTCTTTTGTAAAAACAGAGCAAAGACACAAAGATTTCTCCTGGTTTAAGACAAGGTCTTAGAATATCTCCAAAACACTGTTTCTACACACGAAATAAATCCTTAAATATTCTCATTCATAGGTAATTATTTTAATAAAACAGCTTTTTTTATAAATATAAATATATAAAATAAATGCTTGACTAAGCAATTACTATAATAATGCAGCTTTTTAAATACTGCTTAATAACAAAATTGGAAGCATTTTTTAAATTGTAAACTGCAGATTATTGGGAAGTATATACCAAACAAACAAATAAGCAGCAAACATACATCAGTAACTTATACATTTAATAAAAACACATAAGTAATATCCTAATCAATGCTATTAAAAGGTAAAAATTTAGGAAGACATCAAAAATGGTACCAAGACTACATTTATTGTAAATAAGAAGATAAAAACAAATATATTCAGTTTTCCCATCTTATATAAAAAATGAAAAAAAAAAAAGTTATAAAGTGAAAGTGACCAAAGAATGGTCAAATATCAGACAGAAGGGTAGAGCAGATCGTTCTGTTCGATTATTTACCGTAAGTATTGCAGACTATGACATCACTTTTATACTTAGAAAGTTGATTGAAGCGTAAACCTACACAAAAAATGAGCTTGGGGGTTAAATGGAGAAGATGAAACTACGAAATCAGATTTATAGACTGGGAATAAGAAAAGCTAGTCAAGATTATTATTATATATTGGACTGTCACATGAGCAAAGCAACATAAGAATTAACATTAATAAAAGAATTTATTGATCGAAACCACATCTTACATTGAGGGTAATATTCAAAAACGAACATTTTTACTACATTAATCAAGAAATGAGTTCTTGACGGAGCTAAAATTTGAATTCTGAGGTGAAAAATTATCCTAATCTTGCCATAGATGAAAAAAATACTAACCAAATTCAAAATATGAAGATAGACTTTTTACAAAATATGGAAACCTGGGAATGAGAGTTAAGTAATGTTTCATTAAATGTTTTGTCTTTAAAAGATAATATCAACAGAAGACACGTAATCTTTTACGAACACATGAGAAAATTGAACAAAAATATATTAGCGAGAAAATTTATAAATTACATTTCACTAAAACGAGAAGAAAAAGAAAATCAAGAGCAAACACCGAGAAGAAAACGGATTGAAGCTAAACGGATAGAAAGTGGAGCGTAGAGAAACAGTTGTGTAATAATTCCCTCTAAATAAATGCAGTTTCTTGAAAAAGGCGTTAACTTCTTGAAAAAAAATTAAAAAAAAAAAATTTGACATTCCTTCAAACGCGAGAAAAATATTAGCTTCACCAGTAGATTGTTCTGATTCCGAACGTGTTCTGAGAAATAAGGAAAAAACAGACAAGAATATTCTGTTTGTGTAAATTGGTAACACTTTTTTTTATAACGTCAGATTGACAAGAAAGCCATTGAAGGTTTCGAAAGCTCTCCCTCTGTGAAATGTATTTTTAGAATGATTTTTAAACAATTTTTAATCAAAATTTGTGTGTTTGGCATTTTATTTTGTTGTGTTTTAAAGTTATAATTTCGACGCACGTTAAATTTTATATTAAATGAATCTAATGCTGTCGGTTTGAATGAAATTGTTTTTGAGCTTAACGAAATGGAAGAGATCATTCATCGTATTAGTTTCATATTTCTTTATCTTTCTTTCCTTAAATATAAGTTATTTGTTTTCGTAGGCAGGTTCGTGTTTCCGCTCTGGACAGATCAGAGATCAACATTAGTAATTCCTTTACCAAGAATTTTTGGAGAATTTCCGATAAATACCAATAATTATTCGTGTGATCTCGAATTTGGTTTGAGTAATACACGAAAGCAATGCCGTGAAATTCTTTCTTGCGCTTTTTGAAATGAAACTTCAAATCATTCTGCGTGGAAGAGATGATCCAATACTGGCTTAAATTGTGTCCATCAATCTGCTGAACGTGTAGAAAAATTAGACAAGATTTTGGCCCAGAAAGCCTGAGCCATTTTTTGGCTTCCTACTTGTAGTTCTGCAATGATAAGCTATAGGTTTTATTTATATTCTGTATAAATTAAAATGAATTATCTTTCTGGTACTTAAGTATTTACTCTGATTACTACTGAGAATATTCTAGTCTTCAAAACAATTAATCTTCTTAATCATTGTATTAATCGTTCTTGTATTTAATATACAAATACAAACATAGGTCCATCAAATCATAGATTTTAACCAAAAATTAGATTTTATTCAAAAGGGAAATTTAAATTGCATTTGTCGGGTGTTTTTTTAAAAGAAATCTGCAAACATCAGTGACAGATTAGAATCAAAAATTTGTCAAAGTCAAATCAGTAAACATAGGGTTGGAAATACGTCATTTTCTAAATATCAGTAGTGAATGAGCAAAGGGACTATTTAAAGACGCGGAAGGTGAAGAACGTGATTTGTAATTATTTTATTTGCAGCCAGTTACTATGCTCGCTAAGAATGGCACAAGGATAATCACTGTTACAAGCTTTCACCAAAGTTTATTATGAATGTGCTTGAAATGTGTTATTAAAAATCCAAAGAAGACATTGCTTTTGTTTGTATTTTTCCTAAGTATAAAACTGCTAGCAGTAAGAGTTTGTTTTATTTTCTGAAATAGCAAACATACATTTTATATATGAACTGGCTCAGGGAAATGGATATGAAGCACATCGGCTGTACCAAGAACAAATAACTCATCACACAACATACATTTGTTACCAAGCCTTGAGAAACGGGGAAATTTAAGCAAATAGTGAAGGCCCAAAAGTGTTGCAACACCTGAAAGAGAAAATCGAATTCTTGATATAGCCACTGACCCAGGATTACATAGTAGGACAATAGCCTGAACAGAAGGGATTTGGAAGATCCTTCAGCATCCCTATCGTCTTCAACGCATTGTTCACTTTGAATCTGTAATTTTATTCACTAACGAAGCTTCATTTCTCCGAAATGGTTTTATGAATTTTCCTGATGCGCATTTATGGGCACAGGAAAATCCAAGAAAACACTAACGGCAGTTTTCTTTAAATGTGTGGGCTGTTGTTTTCATTGATCGGATAATTCTTATTAGAGAAAATTTAGAAAATTCGTATTAGAGAACACTTACTCCGTTCTTCGTTAAATGGCGAAGTATATACCGTGATTTTCTTCAAAGATATCTAACCGAGATGTTGGAAGACATTAATCCTGAAATGATAAGCAACTGTGGTTCATGCACGACATCTTGGCTCATTTTCATTCCGCAGGTTGTGCTTTGACTTGACCGGTTGCACTGTCACTGGCCTATAGTCCCCCGATTTAAATCTCTGAGCTTATATGAAAAACATTGTTTATTAATCGGAAATGTCTATGATTGCACAGCCTGGAATAGAGGATAGACAGCGGTTTTCAGGATAATTCGAAATACACGGTCGATTTGTAGCGGATTAGACATTTGCTATCCCGGATGTTTACGCGCCTGTATTGAGGCATGTGATGGACATTTACTTTGATGCCTGTTGGGTTGGTGGAGATTTCGTTCAATATTTATTTCTGTATTTAATGTTATCTGTTATGTTCATTCACATGTGCAATCAAAAGCAGAATCTTTTTAATTTTCGGAAAGCTATGTATTATACAAGCACACGGTATTGGTTACATACGGGCATTCATACATACATCATACATTTAGTGTAAAATGGATATTAACTCGTAAACGATGCATTTCCGACCCTATGTTTATTGGACACTTTTTTTCTGATTTGTCTTTGTGGAACCTGTCACTGACGTTTATCAATACCTTTAAAAAACACTACTAAAATTATGTAATTTTTTTAGATAATTATTTTTATCATCTAAAAAATTAAATTCTAAAGTAAATTCACTCAGTTATCCTCATCCGTTCTTTTTCGGATTAAAAGGCTTTTTCGTGGACAAACACTGTCCATGAAAGATGTCGCCAACTGGTGCAGTCGGTTTCTCATTCTAAACAGATTTACAATTACCTAAATACTAAGCAACCGCAATTTCTTCACAATTTTTCTTTGATTAAAAATTGATTTTAACAAACAATTCCGCTGTGCTTCCGTTCTCTGTTTTGGCCGTTTCCTAAAAACGTGATATTTAAATTAAGTCATGAATTCAATTAAAAAAAACAACAAATAAATAAATAAATACAGTGAAGAAACAGATGAATGAACAGAACCTTTTTTTTTATTAGTTTTAAATTTCAAGAAGTGAAGTAGTTTAAGATATCATATCATTCAAGAAAATCATGAATTTTTTAATTTTTTTTAAATTTTAATTTAAGAATTCCTCCCGTGAGGATTAGATACAATTGAGAAATGAATTACACTGCCATCAAATAAAGAAGGCATCAGAAATATTATGGTTTATTTCTAAGGTAGATGATGATTTTTTTTTTGGATGGATGTTGATGTTGCTTCTATAGAAATCCTTAAAAGTTCACAGCGATTTGAAAATTAAAAAGCTCTTACTCCGTTTAATACAAAATGTTTATCTAAGAAAATAACATCATAATTAATAAGAAATAGTAGATTAATATAATTTATGAAAACCTTCATTTCTTTAAGAAGATCGATTCAAGGACCGATAAAATAAATCTAAATACTGCAGTTTTCGTCGTAATTACTCGTACACTTTGATTTAATTGTAATAAAAAACTTCACAGTTTGATCTGAATATCTGCTTTTACGCTCAACTCGAAGGAAGAACTATTTTTTGCAGAAGATATAATTAAAATGTTAAAAAAAGACGAATTTACCTTAAAATGTTGGCATTTCCAAGAAGAAGGTTAAAGCTAATTTCACATTGTTTCCTTGAACAGATGGAAGAAACCATTGGTGCTAGAGGGGGAAATGGCATCCACAGTAATTGGGGAATTCTGCCAGAAGAGGAGAAGCCAACACAAACAGTGTTCCTCAATCAGCAAATGTTTTCCTTCCAAAACACCAACGATGACTGAACAAAACACCAATTGACCAACGAACAAACATCAAGAATTAACCTAAACACCAATTGGTAGCAAAGATTCAAACTCAAGTGGTCTGTATTAATTTAGATAGAAAGAAAGAAATCATACAGAAGTTTCCCAAATAATAATAATGAATTAGAAAATAAAGAGTTTTCTTATCCATCTGTAATTGGGAATGTTGAAACAGTGTCTTCCACACATTTGTTTCATTAAACCACTGACAATTCACATCAAATTAAATTAACTTACTGAACTCAACGTTAAGAATATTTAGTTTAAGTCCCTGAAAAAAACAACAACTACTTTTCTTATAATTCCTTTCTTATTTTCAAGTTGTGAAAACAACATAAACTTAAAGGTTACGTTTACTCTCAACAATGTTATTGTTGTCAATATGGGAATAATATCTGATGAATACAAACACTACAAATTTGTCATTTCTGAAAAATTAATCTAATCCTTGTAAATAACCTATGTTTACCTGAAATCCTTGTCCGAAGTCGATTAATTTCAATTACATCAAACCATCTGCAAATTAATGGATTAACTAAAAGGGGTTAATACCCATTGTTTAAGACATCAACCAGAAATCCATTTATCGTTTCTATTGATTATAAGTAAGAAGTTTTATCGCTTCTCAAAATTCCAAAATTTGAAATATCAAAGTTAGATTCTCTAATCTGTAAATATGCTTATTGTGTTTATTGTTTATTCTCTATAAGTTCACTCCGTTCGTTAAAGAACGTTTACCATGCTTATCAAGTTTCTAGAAGGATCATCCAGTGGTCCTTTTTGAAACTTGGAAGTTATTAGGGAAAGGTGGGAGATACACAAAGAGATTGATATAAGCAGTTCCTCGCTGCTTCACGCCCACTCAATTCCATTAATTACCATTACTGAAATATCTACATTTTTATTATTATTCCTAAAAATCTTTTGTCTTTCTCCAGATCAAGCAAAGAAGAGACAGAAATTGAGAACAGTTTTTTGCAACAAATAATATAAGCAAATGCTAAACGAAAATACGCAACTATAACAGGTTCAGAAGATCACGTTAAAACGTTAGCCTTTTACTTCTGAGTTCGGTTCTCATGTGGGTTTCGATGCGGGGGACGATCCGTCCTGGGCAGCTTTTCTCGGGTGTTCTCCCGTTCCCCTGCACTACTTTAACCATTTTTTCTGCGTCATTTCCACAGTCTGTCTGTGGATATAGTACAATAGATAATAGTTTGCTGTAGGTCGCGATGCTTGATTTCTATGCCACCCACACTCACCACAATCCAATCTAAGAGAGAATTCGATAGATGCATTTTTTTTCTATTTCATAACATAAAACATTTTGATAAAATCAAAATTAAATATCTATCTGGGGGCACGGCAGTGCCCCGCCAAGACGAGCCGAAGGCAGGAAGGGCACTACGTACCTTTTCTGGAAGTGTTTCGTCGTATTTTCGAACCCTCATAGCTTCGGCCTGGATAATACTAGAGAGCTCAAATTTTCAGGATAAGATGCAGTTACCAGACTAATGAAATACGCTAAGTTTCATTTATTTAGCTTTTATACTTTGGATTTTATTAATACCTAAAATACGTCGATTCCGTCACTCACTCACTCACTCACTGACTGACTCATGATCATCAAAACCTCTAGGGTACTTCCTGAAGTCCTAGAAAGCTGAAATTTGGTATGCAGTCTAGGATTAGCACACAAACAACAAAAAAATTAAGAAATCCGTAACTTTCACCCTCCAACCCCTCATAAAGGGAGGGGGGGGTCTGGTTATGTATTATCGAACCCTCATAGCTTCGGCCTGGATAATACTAGAGAGCTCAAATTTTCAGGATAAGATGCAGTTACCATACTAATGAAATACGCTAAGTTTCATTTATCTAGCTTTTATACTTTGGATTTTATTAAGATCTGAAATACGTCGTACCCTCAATGCTTCGGCCTAAATAATACTGTGTAATAATATGATTTCTTACAAAAGTGCAAACAGCTTGTATATACAAGTTGACCAATAGAAAAACAGAAAAGTAGGGTATTGAAAAAAAAAATCCATTTTCTAAATAATCTTAAAACTAAATTTAGTTGTAATAGATAATCCCACCCAAAACATTTCATGTAAAATAAGTTGCCAAGACTCACATGCTCATAACGCTTTCACTGTTAAAAAGTTATCAGATCTCATCTTACAAAAAGAAATGAAATCCCACCGAAAACATTTCATATAAAATAAGTTGCCAAGACTCATGCGCTCATAATGCTTTCACTGGTAAAAAGATATGAGATCTCAAGTAAAGCCAAGCCCCTAACTCTACAAGCCCTAACTCTAAAAACTCTATATCTTGGTCAAAAAGTATGGCTTGGCCGTTTTGGGTGGGATCTATATAAACGAAAACATGATTTTTTTTTTGCCCGCTTCTCCTCCGCAAAAGACACAGAAATGCAAATAAGGTGGCAAATGGTTGATATAGTATATGCGTGACCCGCTCTCTGGTTGAGAAAGAGGTGGCGGATGGTAAGATAATGATCTTAGAATGCACTTTTTCCGGGTTGCTGGTAAAAAATAATTAAGTAAAATGTAAAATTTGAAGATTAATAAATTATGTATATTTATGAAACAATGAAGGAATATTTTTTTTTAAATGTGAAACTGAAAATCAAGATAAGAGATTCAATTAAAAGAATTCAAAGAAAAAACATTCTTTTTTCCTTTCTAGGTTTCACTTTACAATAAGTGTGATCAGCATTCTCAAATGGAACAATTCTAGAATGGAAACAAATAGTCTTATATGACGTAATGACTTTTTTAAAAAGGATATGTTAAAAATTGGTAAGAATTAGCCTTGATGTGGTGGACATATCAGGATGAGATGTAGATGACCAGAGGATAAATTCTGTCAAGTGAAACTTGCTTTCTCGAGAACTTCATTCACTGCTGAAACTGAGATTTCACCAAGTCTTTGATGTTTGAAAGCAACTGAAGCATTTCGTAACTATTAGACGAGACACTTGAGAACAGCATTAAAGGCAGAAGCAATGAAGCAAATGGAGTAACTTTGAAGCATGACTAAAGCAACAATCAAATCTCAACTGATTTCACCTTCTCGTGGTGTGAAGACAACAGCAAGTGAAAGAATAAAATGGCGAAACCTATAGCAGTTTCTTTCAATTTTTTTAATTTTAATTTAAAACTTTTTGCACAATATAAGTGCAACATCATTATTTCCATTACTCTTAGTACTAGAAATCGAAAACCCAACGTTAAAGTTTCCGGCACAGCAAATAAAATGAGCAGAAGCTGTCTGAAGGGATGTTTGTGGTGTAAAAGTAGAATATTCCTGTAGTTGAAGAAGTGAACTTCCAGTAAAACAAAATATCCACTAATGCGAATGTTTTCTAAATTTATTTAATAACGGCACTGGGCATTTCGTTTACACCACCAAGTAACCAAACGCTTCAAACCATTCTTTGAAACGAATGGTTTCTCATTCACTACAGGAAATACTAAGATATAGAAAGTTACACAAGAAATGCCATTACTTTAGAATTTAAGAAAGAGAGATGTCATCTCTTTTCCTTAAGATTTTTGTACTTGGCTAGACAAAGTCCTTGGAAATACAGGACGAAATATTGCCGGAAAGATGATTAAGGTTTGTGGTTAATTAAGAAGATATTAATTAACTTACAAACAATTCTCCTAATTAATGAGATGTCCTGTGATATTGCCAAGTAAAGTTTAGCCAAACACTACTGATAAATATTCAGCAGTGGGGGATAAAAAAGCTTTTTATTATTGTTGTGTGTGTGTGTGTGTGTGTGATGCCGGTACGCACCGAAGTCCGAGCTTCGTATCCGAAGCATCCGTGTTCCAGGGAACGCTAGTGTTCCCAAGATGGCGAACCCCTAGCAGACTCCCTAGAATTTCAAGGGAAAGATACTAGGGTGGTTTCCCGTGGCCTTCCCCATTATTATTGTTACTATTTATTATTATTAGATCATTGTTAAGAAGGTCTATTTAATGATTTTATCTGCTGTAAATCAAACAAAATTTATTTTTTCAAGCTAAAATTCATTCATTTTTACTTATTTCACACATCCAATTACATTTTACTTATTTCATACATCCAATTAAATTTTACTTATTTCATACA
>JAFIDM010000007.1:28213778-28384971 GCA_023159025.1 Thereuonema tuberculata | reverse complement strand
TACATCCAATTACATTTTACTTATTTCAGACATCCAATTAAATTTTATATATTTCATACATCCAATTACATTTCATTCTTGAATAATTCATATCTTTACTAAATAAACAAATTATGTATTTTACAAAACATTTACTTTGAGATTTCTATACCTTGCATTGTATTTCTATTCTGATTTTAAGCCTGTATCCGAGAATATTTGAATTTCTTATATAATACTGGAAGAAAGCAGTTTGAAAATTTCAAGAAAAATTCGCACTGAAATTCAGGTAAGATAAAAATTACCAGTTTTTCTTTTACCATTAGAGAAGAAGAAAATGAATCTAAAGAAATTCTTAATCATACTAATAAGAATTATCCAGAAATTTCGAAGGGGGAAATTAAGGCTCTTGCCAAAAAGAAAATCAAAAAATCAAAATCTTTTTTTTTTTTTTTTTTAGTGGAGAAAAAAAACATAAAAAGATTAAAAAGAAGTTAAATGTAGAGACCAAAATGTAGAGGCCAGTAGATGTAGAGGCCAAAATTTAAATTAAAAAAAAATGTATTTAGGAAATTACGAATTTTAAATCAAAAAATTACAATAATGAATATCAAAATCAAATCAAGTTGTTTGAATAGAGTATAAAAATCAAAATCAAAATAATTCTTTATTCGAAGCTTAGGAATTGCATTTTTTAAAATGTTTCCTCTAGTTGAAGACCCCGCAACTTAAAAAGCACCTCGGGACCAAGATAATAAAAGATAAAGGATAATAGTGCTACTAAAATATATAAAATAAAAAATTACAATAATAATTTCAAATTAATATAAGGCTATGAAGTCAGAGCATGATTGGTTAAGTGAATTGAATGGACTATTCTGAACTGAGGAGTCCTACAATTTACTAAGGATTAAGGACTATTCTAATAGCAGTTGTTTCAATCTTGTATTTTTTTTTAATGAACTAAATTGCAAAACTAAAACTCAGAGTTATTAGTGGAACTCACTGCAGCAGATTCTGTTTCAAAAAACATTGTATTCTACTAAAGAACAGACTGTCTTCTGGAGAGACTCAAAGGCGTGGTCTCATTCTACTATTCTTTTGAGTGTAATGAATAACGAATACTCCAACTACAGCAATTATCAACCCACCATTCCCTTCTGTTAAACTACGAGCAATGCGAGGCTCCTCTCGAATTTCATTTCAACATTTGTACATTCGCACTTAAAAGCACTTACAATCGCTATAAGCCAGAATTAACATTGTTCTTAGGCAACTCTCCTACACCCACCAAGGAGAATCACTGAAGTGTAAGGATCATAAAGTCTGAATCCTTACAAATTGTCTGAATAAGGTTGAGTATTGCATGAATTTATCTACAAGTACAAATGTAATAACTAATTATTCCGAATACCATCATTATTCTTTCACCTTGTTTATCTATGACTTAATACTTTTAATTGTTAACTATCTTCTAACTTTAGCATTTTCAAATCTATGCCCTATTTTAAAGTCCAGCAGCTATTTATAATAAGAAAACTACTAATTAATAACTAAATCAAAAATACATATGCATCAATTGAAGTGTATTAATAAACTATCATGTCAAAAGAAATGCCTGTATGAATCTTGATATTATACAGTGTGGCCGGGAAGTTGCCGTACCCCTTAATTGGTAGTCATATTTTTAAGAAAATGTTTACACATTAAGTGTCCAATGTGTCTGTGTATTTGCCATCTTGCTGTACACACAAGTTCATACGCCGCTACGTCCTACTTGACATTTTTTGGAGCATGACCGGTGTGATGGTTCGAAAAGCGTCCTCAACTGCATTGCACAATTCTTTATTTGTAACATAACGACGTTCAGGGCAAATAGGCCTTGATGATTCCCCACAATGAATTGTCAGGCGTCGCGTCATGAGGTCAGGATTTCGTGGTGAACATTTCAATAGAGTTGGCGATACTGAAGTATTAAGACCAATCCATCATCCTGGAAAAGTTCATGAAGAAACCCGCGCACAGTAAGAGCGTAGTGATCGGATGCGCAGTCCTGCTGTAGCCATACGCATTCGATGATACCCGCGTTTTCAAGAAGTGGGATTAACCATATTTGTAACATGTGTAAATAAGTTTTGCCATTAACTTGACCATCAATAAAATAACGTGACGTCATCGCAGTCCATATCATTACGTGAGGTGGATTCCTCTCCAACTCCAATGGGTAATAAGGGTTCTCTTTCGCCCAAAAGACAACATTTCCACTACGAACACCTGCATTCTAGTTTCAGCAATTGAAATAACATTCAACACTAAATATTTACATTTATTACTACAGAACAGGGGTACGGGATTCCGGCCACACTGCACATTTATATGATTTCATGCAAATGAATATGTTTCCGAAATATATGAAAAAAAATGACTGACACACATTTACACTTTAGTATCATTATTCTGTTGGCATTCACTTCTATTGCTCCTAAATGGTTTTTATGAATTTTTGAAAGTTATTCGAAATATTTCTTTAAAAAAAATGAAAAAGAAAATCTTAGTTCTTAAATATCATATGTTTTAATTTTCTTTTTTTAATTCATACATAGTATTTTCAGTTTCAATTCCATTATCTAAAGTTGTCCAAAGAACTGTTTATTTTAACAATTTTCTGAGTCTTATTTCTTCATTGAATTTTTAACTCAATTCACTTAGTACTTCTTTTCATCAGTACGATCTTACTTCTCATGAAATTCAAAGAAGAAGTAAACGACATAATAAACATATGATTGTGATGTTACGAAAGGAAGAGTTGAAATCAAAGCTATATCAAATCATTAGAAATTGATGATGTCTAACTAAACTCCATGAATATTCCGAAGTGAGACAAACAGAAGTGAAGTTATTCGCCACCTGAATAATTGATTCTTGATCAACCGATTTAGAGACAAGATCATTTAGCCATTCTTAGGAGGAATATCTTTGGTTGGTCGCTCTCACTTGGCAAATAGAAGTAATTAGATCAATAAAAGTCTAAGAGAATTAAGGAAACCACTGAATAAGTTACAGAAATAGAAGCATCTTCAAAAAAAAAAAAAAAAGAAGTTAATACAACTTTATTATTCAGTGACGTCACTCTCAAGCGGAACTCAAAATCATTACAAAATGATTCCCCCATTTCCCACCATGTAACCAATACCAACCCACAAATCAATGAATATCAGCTCCCCCAACAACGATGACGACACAACCTACACAGAGCCAAGAAATACCAACCCCCACCTATAACTATACGACCATTCACAAATGGTCTCAAAAACACAAATATAGTAAACTTACACTTTTTCTAGCAAATAACTTATAATATAGTAAAATTTCTATTGATACAGTAGAGTCCCGAAAACTCGGCACTCGATAACCCCGCAGTCCGGATAACTCGGCCAGCCCCTGGTAGGGCGGAAAACCCCGGGCGCAGACCGCTACAAGTTACATTTATATACAGTTCATGTATTAGGTATTTTCTTAAGTTTATTTGGACAGTTTAAGTTTGAGTTACAGCATTCTTTGTAAACTGTTGTATTCTCAAGCAACAAATAAAAGTATTTCATGACGAAAAAAATCGTACTTATTCTTTTTTTAACATCTTTCCCGATAATCCGGCAGTTTCACAAACTCGGTCACCCTTCGGTCCACATTAGGCCGAGTTTTCGAGACTACTGTAGCAAGAAACTAACAAGGAAGTTATTTTAAAAGTGGATAGTAATAAAATAAATTATTATCGAAGATAATGTCTACAATTGAAATTATGTCGTAGCACGTTCATTGATAGTCATACGGATGTATCTACGAACATAAATTAACTATATCATGCAATCACTGTGTACAGTAAATAAAATTTAACTTTGTTAGTTATGTAATTTAATTTATGCATATTAAATTTTTCAAAACAAATTTCTATTTAATTTTCAAAATTTTTTTTCAAATTTAATTTTTGTAATATTCTAATGTTATAATTTCTAATCCAAAATTACTGCTTTTGTTTGCTGGATTAAAAAGAATAAAGGAAAAAACTAATTAATTTAGTTTTAAAGAATTACCTTATAGGTAAAAGAATAAATAAATTAAAAAAAAAAATGTTTAAAAAAAGACGAGAGGGTTATTTTGGAGAAAGGAATTTTTCTTGGTGATGTTTGTAATTAATCGTGCGATTTTTATGGCGAAAGCGGTGAGTGTAGTAATAGGTGCTGCACCTGGTCCCTGTGGAATGGAATGGTTAAGAATCGTAAAAGATATCAACAGTTAGTTAACACCACCCACCACAAGCCGAGTGATCTCCCAAAGCACTTACAACAAAATGGCCAACAGCATTCCCCAGAGAGAGAGAAAGAAAGAAATAAGGGGAAATCATGGCAGTTTAACCCACAGGAACTCAATCCCTTGTCATGTTCCAATGAAAACAGCACAGAACCGTTAAAACTAAATACAACAGGGAAATAATACACAATGGATAAGCCTAATGACCACCACAATAACAAGGAAGGATCCTCGATAAAAACGGATTAACTATCGAAATGTCACATTTATTTTTATAACCTAGGACATCCGCTGCCCATCTTTTTGGATCTACTAATCCCTTTTTAATACTATATTTCTATCGTAAGTCTTATCCGTAATTCAATCCAAAAAAGAAAGAAAAGAAAAACTGAGTCAATCCAGTGTCAGACTGACACTTCAATTTAGTATCTACGTAATTTCTGTATTCAGCAAACTATTAGATCTAAGATATTTGAGAATTAGGATATCGTGTGAAGATTGATGATATTAACAAAGGTAAAGATGTGACACCTTCCAGGAAGTTAAATGAAGAAGTGTTTGGAGAAATATGAAGGTCAAAACCATCCAGTCATAAAAAGTAAATAAGTATCCTGCCCGCCTCTAGCCATTCATTGCTAAAATTATATAATTCTTGGGCTAGTTTGATGGAGAACAAATAAGAGGAATTACGCAAAAAAACAAATGAAAAATAACAGTTGTTCAAAAAATACATTACTTGTATCAAAAATAATTCAGAAATAACGATAAACCTAAAATCTTGTAACTTATTCCTATGTTTCATAAAAACTTATTTAATTTTAATAAAATCTCAATCTGGAGAACAACATGCAAGTGGGTTGGTTTGGGGATATTTAAATGTAAAATGAGAACATTCTGGTAATGAGTGAAATTAAATTAAAGAAGGGACTAATTCTCAAATAAGAGTAGATGCCAAATTTATTATTTAAAGAATTTTAATATTTATTATTATATTTCAAGCCTTAAAACAATATTTTGTGAATATTTGTGGGTTTGTAAATCTTATGCCTTTTATAAAACTGACTTTGGTAAATGATTAATTTAAAACAACTAAAGAATTACATAAATTGCTTGTGAAACTGAAACATTCTTCCTTGCACTACAGAAATCGAAAAGAGTTCATTCAAAATTCATTCATGAACACTTTCCGCAGCTTGCATTTAATTCTGTGTTTAATCTTGAAGTAGAATTTAGAAGTTATTACAGTGCAGTCCTTCAAAATGGAAAAGAATTCCTAGAAATCCTTTGATCGTATACTTGGGTAAGTGCAACATGATTCGATTTTGTTTTTAATCAAATAGAAGGATCAAAATTGACAAAAGCTTTTACTGGATATCGGCTATTTATTCACTATGTATAAAATGTAAAATTACTAGTTTTAAATAATTGTCTTTTGTTTAATGTTTATACAGGGTGTTTCAAAAATACACGGCATAATTTCAGGTATGTATTTCCCACATGTAGACAATCAAAATAGTTCATTACAACATATGTCCGGAAATGCTTCATTTCCGAGTTATGGCCTTCACAACATTGAAAATCACCGGAACGTTTTTCGTTCCGCCGGTCGTTGCCATTACAGAAGATGTTCAAAATGACCACCTCCTGCTTGAATACAGACCTCACATCGATGTCTCAATGACCTGCGAACACGATCCCACACTCCAGGAATGTTGCGTATGTCCTCAGAACGTGCCACAATTCGATTCCGAAGGGATTCCAAATCAGGCACCGGAGACGAATAAACCAATGATTTTAAATGGCCCCACAAGTAGAAATCGAGAGGGTTCAGATCAGGTGAGCGTGGAGGCCAAGCAATTGGGCCACCTCTACCTATCCATCGATCAGGAAACGTTCGATCCAAGTACCGGCGAGCCGTACGACTGAAGTGTGCAGGAGCGCCGTCATGCAAGAAGTGAGCGTGCTGACGATCGATCAGTGGAGTGTCGTCATAAACATGAGGTATGGTGTTTTCCAGGAAGTTTGTGTACGCCTGCCCCGTAAGTCTGTTTACAAGTACATGGGGTCCAACTAATCGATCACCAATGATACCGGCCCACATGTTGAGGGAGAACCGCACCTGGTGATGAGATACAACAGTTGCATTTGGGTTTTCATACGCCCATACATGCTGATTGTGGAAATTTGTTATGCCATCTCGTGTGAACTGTGCTTCATCTGTAAATACGAAAAACGTTCCGGTGATTTTCAATGTTGTGAAGGCCATAACTCGGAAATGAAGCATTTCCGGACATATGTTGTAATGAACTATTTTGATTGTCTACATGTGGGAAATACATACCTGAAATTATGCCGTGTATTTTTGAAACACCCTGTAGATAACAAAAACAAATGTCGTATTTATCTTGTAATTTAAGATCAATTATCCAAGCCAATCTTAATCAATCAAGTTCCTTCAAACTGTTAAAGTGCTACATTTCAATATAAAAATGTGAAAATATGGATTTTAAAAAAAGAAGATAACATTTTACTCTCTTCATTTTACATTTTTTTACCAAGTAAATGGCGAATTAGCATTTCATAGACTAGACTAATTAAGTAAGTAAGACGTTTTTGTTTCCTAAATAGTATTTTATTTCGAGTCTTCTTGATGTCTTGAAACTCCACTGCACATCTCAGGCCAGCTATTGGCTACAAACAATAAAAACCTGCGGCTATTAACAAAGCACAGGAGATCAGTCCTGTAGTGCCTTAAGATCTAACAACTACTGTAAAATTAATAATATTTTCTTTCTCTGGAATAAGAGGCTTCTCTTTGATAAATTAACGGAAATAGTAATCTTAAAAAAAAAGGGCAAGGAAAGTTTACTTTCTCTTGCAAACAAACTGCTACGTTCTGTCATCAAGGAGAAAGAAGAAGTCTTCAAAAGCAGAATTTGTGTTGTTGAGACGATGTTTGCCTTGGATGTAGCAGCAGAACTGATTAATTGAAGAGAGCACAATAGACAAGGGTTTCTTGTTGGTTTTGAAAGATGAACTTGCCAAAATCAACTTGATCGCATAACAAAGTAAATAATAGCATTTGCCTCCATTCAAGAGACCTCCAACTCAACACCAGAACAAAACGATTCCAGCGTAACTATCCAGTAACTTTATTTAACTACCATGAAACAAAATGTAATGGAAAATACAAATGCTATGAGATCTATACTTTCTTTCTGTACATCAAATTAAAAATCAAGCAACAATATGGTTGTGCTGATTACCCAACAGCAATCTAAAAACATTATATGAACATTATTAGAAATCAAAATCGTATTAGAAATTGTAAATTTAAATCTTAAGAATTGTTACCAGAACTTTCAAAATTGAATAAAAGAAAAGCTACGAGGAAAAACTTAAAAATGTAACAAATCTTAACAATTCACTACGAAGACTGTCTTATTTATTTTCTCATTTGTAAATTTAAAAAAAACACATTATATTGCTATTATATTTTTAAGCATTCTTAAAGATTTATTGAAGTTTCATTGGAAATACTAAATCGTAAAATAATATATAAACTTAAAAGTTCTTGTAGAATCTATGGTCAACTGCAAAACATTATTTTGTTGTTGAGTTACAGGAGAGCAGTAGGTTTCGTACGTATTGAAATACAAAAATTTCAAGGAGTTGTTATTTATGAAATGCTCTCTTGAATTCTACTTTCGTTAAAGAAAAAAGTTCTTGGCATTCGTGGCATTTATTTTTACTTTATTTATTTAAGAATGTGAAGAAGTACTTCTTAATTACTTGTCGGTATTTTTTTTTCAAAAACTTAAGCCCTGAAAAAAAAAAATAATTTTAATTCAAAATAGTATTTTTAACAAAAAAAAAAAATCAAAGCAAATACTTTCAATACCAGCAAAAAATCTGAAGTTACTTCGAATGATTCTTTAAGGGGATTTTAATGAAATAAATAAAAAATATGATAAAAATGTAATTAATGTTGTCGAAGTGGATCTTAATCAATGTTTAAAACAATGCAAGTTTTATTCAACAGCTGTGAGAATTCTGAAACAATGTCAGAATCAATTGAAGTGAAGAACAGAATTAGTTTAGGCAGTCCATGATTTCTCTAAATCACAGTTCGGGATCAAAGACATTTTTATATAAATAGATATTTAACGAAGGAAAACATTCAGCTGATCGATATTAAAATGTATGTTTGTCCTGATTGTAATTTTGCCAATTGATTTGATGATTTGTAGTTTGCTTCCAATACAAATCAACAGCAGCCATTGTTGGATAAGTGCTTCCTTGTAGAACAGATCAAAAAAGGAAAAACTATTAGTGTAATACTTCGACATAAAATATTCCAAGAATAAAGAAAGTCGTGAAATAAAGGACAAGAAAAAAATAAAAACCTACTGATATTGAGATTTTGTTTTGTTTTTTTAAAAAAATTCAATAAGGAATTTCAATTTTGGCATTTGTTGAATGAACTCATTATATTTCATTGGTGGGAAAAATTTTAGTTATTTTTCCCACCAACTAAATACATTCAAAGACTTTGTAGCAATGATTAAAATTGTTGTAGATCTCAAAAATCCCAAATGATAACATGCGTTTATTGATTTTAATGAATGACAGCATTGACACTACAAATTTCTTACGAGATACTTCAGAAGAACGTCAGTAAGATTAATAATAAAAATAACGTACTTACAATTATTGTTAGTTAAAATAAATGTTATTGAAAACAGACCAAGGCCATATATTTTTTCCCTTAAGATTACGCTTTTTAAAATTAAAAAAATTTCAGAAGCGTAATCTTTCATTATTTAAAAATTTTAATTT
The DNA here is from genome assembly GCA_023159025.1 of Thereuonema tuberculata. NCBI lineage: Eukaryota > Metazoa > Arthropoda > Chilopoda > Scutigeromorpha > Scutigeridae > Thereuonema > Thereuonema tuberculata. The sequence continues at coordinate 28,375,845 of JAFIDM010000007.1, read as the reverse complement.
TTTAAGAATATATATTTTATACCATATTTTCAACGATTAAACTAAACAACAGTACATGTAATACCGTACATTGAAATAACCTCTTCCTATCTATTTCTTTGTGTTTTTGTCTTTATTTAATGACTGTTTTCCGTTGAACAAGAGTGTTGTTTGTTTTGTTTTCATTCAGAATTTTTCATTGAAATTTTCTTCCGCAATCAGCGACTGAATCTGAACTGGAGAGGAAGGGAAGGGAATGACAGAGAGCGTTGTGACAAACCACAAAGCCTTTGGGGAGGGTTAAGGGAGGGGCCCGTAAATATTGTGGTGGCAAAGCCAACAACGGCCATCATCCCTTATTTGATTTGGGATCTCTCGGTAGAAGGAGAAGAGACAAAAAGAAGAGGAATTAAACAAACCAATCCTTAATAAAACGAATGCTTTACAGAATAGAAAAGAAATATTTCAATGGCAGCAACCTCAACTCTTGCATTTACGTTTTTAATTTTATAATTTACATTAGTAAGTTTCGGTAAATCAAAAGTATAATTTCAGACATGAATTGCAGTTCTCTTGGGGATTCTGTTAGAGTTATGCCCTGTTCTATCTCCAGTCAGAAATTTCTTTATACCAGCATTTCTGTCTATATTAAATCACATACCGTATATTACAAGTTGTCTCAATATCTTCGAGATTATTTTAGTAAGAGATAAGATTTTATTTGATTAGGCTGAGCACATAGACAAAACATCCACATTTTTCAAAAAAACAAAAACAATCTGCTGCAGTAATTATTACATTTTTTTCCCAATTTTTTAGTATGTATAATGTTTGATGATTATCTATTGATTATCTCAGAATTATTGCTCCACGGCTTCATCTGTTATTATTAAAAAATAAGTGAAGTTACAAAAAGGAAAAAAAGCCTCCAATACGAAAACAAAAAAAAAAGAAAGAAAGCAAGAAACATATTTTGATACCATTCAGTGACAGACAAATGGTCTATTTATTAACTCAGTAGCTTGACATCAACAGGTTTTGGATTCGATTGCTAGGCAAGCCGTGTGTGTTTTTTTTTTTCTCTGCCTAAGTCAGAGGTTGGGAAAGTAACTGGGGTTGTTTTCTTCTAGGACCTTGACTCAGGCTGTTTTCTTTGAAAGACAATGAGAAAACACTTTTACCAGCCACCATCCCTCGCGGGTTATTTATGCCGAAAAAGTATAATGGCTGAAAACAAATCTTCAAGTTGGTAAAAATTAACAACTAATTAAGTCACGGATATTCAGCACCTGGGCAACATTGGCAATCTTGTTAGTTCTACTTTTGTTTCTTAATGTTTACGAAAATGACAATCGCGAATAACAGAAATTTTTCTGAGGTCCATTTGAATGTATGAATGGATGAAAGTGCGGAGTTTTAGTCGTCCTGTTGGATTTACAGAAACCACTATAGCTGTGACTGTACTAATCAGTTTGTTAATAGTCTAATTAAATGTATTTTCAATTGATGCAAGATTCATTCAAATACAACTATTGGATTTCAAACATGTTTCTACTTACGGGAAAAAAACAAAATTTCCTCATGGTTTCAACATTTTCAGAACAGCGATATTCAAAGTATGCTGTAGTAAAGTAATCAAAGACTCTTCTTCCTCCCACCCCACAAGAAACTGTATCAAAGTCAAGCTTCAGGTGAAAGATCCGTTTAGAACTTTGCCCCAGTCTATTCTAGCGGAACACAATGCATTAGGTCTGTAAAAGAAGATAAGTTTTGATTTTTTAGAAGATACTTCATCCAATGCTGATAGTTCATAATTAATTAAGTAATCTAAAAAAACAACACAATAATTGGCTTTTCACAAATATCCCATTCTGACAGTTATATAAATTCGACAGCAATTGGATTCTACAATAACTTGCTACATTCTGGAGATCCCATTTACCAAAACGACATCTTTTTCTATTTAATCTTAATAATCCACTGGTTTCAGTAACTTTATGTAATGATTTATTTCTTGCGATTCATTCCCAGACAGTCCTGAGTAAACATCATTGTTTGGAGGAAAAGACGTTCTTTGAGGTTTGAAGATCTTTTGGATGTTGTATGATTAGCAAATGGCTTGAATTCAGTATAAGTAGTCTACCTTCTAAGTACGGTATCTCATGAAATTGAGATGGAATATTTATATGATTTTTGATTCGAAATTTAAAAATTGTTCTATAATTTCTATGAAATCTAAATGCTAAATTTCTAAAATATTATTAAAATTTTTGTTGTTGTAACTGATTGTTTCTAATGTTTTTTCCTTTTTATCGCGTAATACTGAAAACGAGATTCTACTAACTTAATTACGTCATTAATAATAATATTTCTATATAATCATAAATAGTAACCGTTCTCGATATCCACAAAATTAAAGCCATAAACGTTTGCAAGAATATTTTAGCGAGAACGAAGATGATTAAATAAGGAAATCAGAATGACGAAGTTCATGATTTGACTACTGGCTTCTACAAATACAGACCCGTCATTACTTTAAGGAAAAATCAAATTTCATCTTATTAATTCAGTATAAAACGAATATAATTCCCTTGAGAAGATGATACATAGGCTTATAATGATTGAAAAGATTAAAAGTTAAATGCTGGATTCTAAATAAAGTAAAATAAGCACACTAAACGTTAAGTTACTAAATGAAGCGCTCGAACTACCATGAAGCACTGAAGTACTGTATTCCTAATAGAGCACCAAGTGAATCAGAGATCGGTAGGAAATCGTGACTGAGTGGCAAAAGGGTGTTTCTGCATTGGTAAAGGCTGTAATGAAAGTAGCCGAATTTACTGGTGTTTCGAAACAAAAAGTTCGAGAGTATTCGCACATTTAATTCGATCGCTAATCGTGATAAGCCGACGTGTATTAAGCCTAGATTTCCAAACTAGACTGAGATTGTTTGGGACAATCAATTAAGGATAACACTGAGTATTTGAGAACACTGCAAAGGAAACTGTAACCTCTGAATATCTGGAACAGAACACTAACGGCTACATAGAAACTGGCTAAATAGACTCTTTAGATATTGGGCAGAAAACCTTCACAAGATTTGATAAGTCCCCTATAAAATCCAACAATGAGAGGCGCATCTCAGGAATAATAAAACTTATCGTCCAGAACTTTTATGGCGTTTTACGAAGTTGTAAGAGTTACGAAGGTGTTACCAGAGCAAACTTAACTCCTAAACATTTTCTCTTTATGGAAATTACACCAGAATCCCAGATAATTTACAGAGAGAAGCCAAATTATTTTGTTCACTAAAGAAAGGTACTCATTTACCAAAACAGGTGAACAGAGAAACATATCTGATAATTCTGAAAGAAACAAAAAATCCTATTCGAAACAAACTAGGCTAAGGTTCATTTCCAAAATAATACGATATCTTTCTCAAAGTTGGTCGTAATCGAATGCAATGTTGGTATATTAGGAATACATAAGGAAAAAGTCTTATAATATTAACTACATATCTTTAGAATGTATAAATCTGATGGGAAACAGTATAATATGTAACGATTAAACTTATCACTGATTTCAAACTATTACTTTCTCATTGTGATGTTAAGCAAAGAAGGAAAGAATTTATTAAATGAAACCTGTATTAATAGATTCATCAAAGCAAGGCTTAACGCTAAGTTTTATAAAGCTGCAACAATAGATACATGTGTTTTTTGTGATACGTTCAAAAACGATCAATGATTTAAATTGAAGAGACTGTAGTAGGGGTCAATGTAGAACACAGCAGAAATAATAGACTAAGATTTAGAAACATATAAAATAAAGAAAAATTGTTGCATTTTTCATAATGAATTAATTGTAGGAATATAGACTACAAATACCGAAGATGGTAGTCGAATCTTAATAGTAATTTTACTGATTTCGAGAAAGTATCAATAGTACTTAACTGAATTAAGAATGTAAGCAGCAGACGATTAGAAAAGCTATCCATGGATGGTAAAGATGATATTTGGAAAAGAAAATGGAACAAAGCAGATAAGAAAACCATTAAATCACAAAATGAATTTAATATGCTAAATAAAATAAGGAAGTTATTTGGTAACAAAAATCCTGATTTTAATAAAATCGCTTACTTAATTCTCTGTGAAACCTAAATTCTAATATGAGATCTGGTTGATAAATTAGATAAATTGCAACAGTAAGAAAAGCATCTAGGATAGAGCTAAGGAAGAAATACAAACCCACTTATCGCAATGAAATTTTCAAGATCACCAATTACTCAATGAGATGTTGTCATATTCCTTTCACATATTTACTGTGATGTCATACATTTAAAACCGTCAAGGAGTTTTCCGTGAGAATGAAGAAACAGACAAGATGATCTGCACCTAATCTAAGATATAAGTTGTCTATTGATCAATGCATTACGAAAGCTTTTATCTACAAACATTTGCACAATTTTTGCGATGGCAACAAACTTGTTACAGTCGCCGTCTGACATTTAACTATCACGATTTCAGATGAAGAGAAGCTTTTGTTTTCCTGCACAACTCACCACAAACTTCCTAGGATAGCACCAACAGAGATGTTCAATCAACGAGAGAGAACTTGAGTCATTGACAAGAAATTGGCTTTTTATTTTTTGAGATAATTTATTTATTTTCTCACCCAGTCACCACCAGGTTGTATTTGTGCTCTAACTAATATTTTAGAAAACTGATTTCATTGTCTGTTCTGAAAACTACTACAAACGTTAATAGGTAGGTAAAGATGTCTTAATGGGGAATGCCTTTCTTTACTGAACTTTAATCGTTTCTTTCACTCTAATTATTCGGGAAACGTCGAGGCTTTTCTGAGCGTTTGATATTTTGCAAAGAAACCCATCGCAAGCCAATAGATTCAGGAAGAAAAAAAATTCAAAATCAGTGAATACTAGTTTTCAAAATGTGTATTTATATACTTTTCAAAGCCAGTGAAGTTTTTGTTATTGTAACAGTAAAATTCAACGGAAGATTTGTTTTCCCATTTATCCGTTGTTATTTTAAGTTAGCTAATTTCTAACATGGTTTCCATCTTACTTTATTGGTACAGTGAAGATTAGAATAATGAAATTACGCTCATGAATAATGTTATTTAGATTTACTTATAATTCAAAATTTCTTAATTCTTTAAGAAACTAGTAAATAAGATCACTTGATAAACAGACGAAAAGAGAGAATAAATAACGAAGCCGAGTTGTGATGAAAATTCGACAAATCCAAAGGTTAAGGAAAATCCACTATAAACTCATCACTTTTATCAATATCTGTATGGTTTTATATTAAAAATGTAAGTGTACATTATAAGAAAAAAGGTTAGAAAGACATTCGGGATATACTATTTTTTTTACTTGTAATTCGTGATTGTGAGAATTGATAACACAGGAGATAATATCTATTGAATTTCGAAACATTGTGTAATGGATAACAATAATAACTGGTAATTTTCATAATAAAAAATTTAAATACTTTTATGAGTTGTAGGAAATTAATAATTCTGATGATTTATCTCCAATTGTCGTGGTGTTAGTTGCTTTCTGAAAGGGATCAGAGGATTTCAAATGGCAACACGAACAGAACTGTAATTTCGGCTAGAAGTTACTTCTACTGTTTTCGGTTCAACTAATTTAGTATGTAAACGGCTCGATTTTCGTCGCTTACGTCAAAGGCAATGATTTATACAGAAAGAAAATGAACATAGAGCCCGACGTGGAATGACAAAAGTGTCGATGGTGCATATCATGTTAATCAATCGTAGTAGCTTCCTTTAATGTCACTGCTCTGGGCTGTTGTGACAACGGAATGATTAATTATTGGTTGAGGAAACTAGGTTAATAATTTACCCTGAGGCTACACGATGAAATCGAACACAACTTTATTTCAAAACCTGTCAAATCAAAATATTCAAATTTTAACAAAGAGTTGTGCGGATTCATTGTATACACGCCTGTCAGATTATTGGCAAGTTATTAGAAAAATAATGTGAACATTAATAATTGGGAATCTCTTGTTTTATTAAAGAAAACTATATAAATAAATTGTCCAATGGGATTTCCAATAAATCCCATTCCTTATAAACAGTAATTAAAAAAAAAAGTGGACTATAATCATTTAGATGAGATATTTGAGACGACATTAGGTTAACAATGGATGAAAATTATGTTAATTTGTGTTTCCATTTTTAAATTAGAATCCAGAAATGACAGAATTAAATATTCACAAACGAATATTTAAATTAACAAAATTACGTAGATGTTTCTACAAAAAGAGATAGGGACTGAAAATCAACTGGTACTAAAAATTATTAGAACCATACAATTTATTAAAAAAAAAATTCGTAATTAAAATGTATTATGTATCAGTTAAGATAATTTCTAAGAGTAATATAAAAGAACAAATTAATGAATCAATTAAGATTCTATTACAGAATAATCATTCTTTAAACTGAAATATTAAAAGAAAATTCAGTTCTTTCAGAAGAACAAGTGAAAAAAAAAAAAGAGAACATGAACATTTAAAATTATTAGACTTCCATATCGTAGATTCATTCGCGATAAAACTGTTAAAGTAATAGAATTAAAAATTCAAGTAATATTTCATCCTATAAATTACAAATATAAAATAAACCAAAAAATTAAAATCTCAAAAATTAATTTATAAAATGATTGTATCACTTATAACAAAACATAAATGGTATCGTAAATCTCAACAATTATTGTTCAAAAGAATAAGTCAACACATGGGGATTATCAAAAAATAAAGACAACAACAGAGCTGTTACTGATCATTTTTTGAAAAAAGTCCCACATTTTTAAGGAATTTGCTCCAACAGATTTTAAAATGAAAGAAAAGGACACTTTATTAATTACAATCTCCCACGAAATCTTCTCCACCGAAAAAAAGTTGTAAAATAAGAAACAATGTTGATTACGGAGGTAGTTCGTTGCTTTCAGGGCCATCCTTAGGGTGAGTGGAGCCCCAGGTAATATTTCATGATTCTGATAGTTAACAAGAAGCGATAAATGTAGGAACTCTTAAGTGACAATTGACTGGTTTGCTTTAGATGCATCTTATAAATGTATCCAATGATTGATTGTTATTTTCTAACAGTGTAGTACGGATTATAGACTTCTTTTCCACAGAATACAACACAAGGTTAAAAAGATATTAAAAGTTATCTACACATAAGATTTTGAGGATTTCAACAAATTTCAAAATAAATATCTTCAAAAGTTAATGAAAACAATCACTTTTTATTTACAGTTTTGAAGATTTCAAATCTCAGAATGTTCGTAACATTGTTTTTCTTTTCAAGTCAAAAGTTTCCAAAACAAAGAAAAAGACGTATTATAAAAATTATGGAAATGTTATAAGTTACAATGCGAAAAGTTTTGGAGAGTTGCAAAATTTATTAGACTAGAATATTAAGAAGATAAATAATTATGTAATTTAAAACAAGATGAATCACTGAAGTGATGCTGTTATAAGCTTAACAAATAAATGGATTAATTCTTATTAGTTTTCCGTTGTTCATTTGCTGTATTTCTTTCTCTTACGCTAAAGCAAAGAATCCATTATTAAAAAAAAAACCTTATCACAAAGGAATGTATGATTAAGAAGTGTTCATGGCTAATAAATAAGTTTTAGTAAGTTATCGAATCTTTTGAGTTATTTACAAAAGAAACATCGGATGGAAACACAGCATGAAGTTAATTTTATTGTAATGCTATTATAACCAATGAAAGACAGTCCTCCGTGTCTGTATAAATTTTGTTACAAGATCTTTCATTTATTTCAGTAGATCTTATTAAAAGAAAATAATTCTAAAAATTTAGTTTGTTCTTAAAAGAGTTTGTATTGTGTTTGTTTGTTTTTGTTTTATCTATAACAACGCTGTTCACTCAAAGGAAAAGAATATTGACTTAAGTCAATAAAAGAAATACATCAAGAGGAAAACGGTATATGACATTTTACAGTTTTGTTTTGTAATTCTCGTGTCTGACACATAATAAGTGGTTTCACTCTTGTGGGTGTGGTTTACTAAAAACTGATAAAAACTGAACCTGCTTCGCTTGCTTCTGCCTGCGAGCGACTGTTTTCACAGGCGAGTGCTTCTTGCGACACACACTTGCCTTCGGTTGCTGCATCCAGCATTCCTCGACCGATTTCGTACTTCAAAGGGTAGTTGAAAAGGGTGATAATGGTCTGGGTAACTCCACGTGCGGGGGTGGAGAGGGAGCGCTCAGCGGGATGCTGACAGACAGCTGCTGCCACGCTGGCTGGTTCAACCGACATTCCAGCCCCCACCCCAACACAGCTGACGGTGTTTACAAGAAAAGACCCTTACGGAGGGGGATGAACAACATGGAGAGTAATTCACCTGCTTAATTCGTCCACATCTCCTTAGAGAACTTCAAATAAAAAGATTCGTGCTTAAGGACTCGGACTTCGTCGCCCACTGTTTGTGCACTTAATTGCTGAGGGAGACCCCATGCAAATGCCACCCACCCCTTGTTTGCCGTCAATTAGTCAGCCATTAGCCATCGGCAGCCAAGCAACAGGTCGGCTGTCACTGGTACCTCAACATTTCATTAAGATCCAAGGACACAACTGCTAAAAAATTATCTACGAACAAAGTTTTTCTTGAGATTTCTTTATTTACTATTACTTTGGCTGTAAATCAACGAAGTGACATTTTTATCACTTCTCTAAAAAAAATGAATGCAATTATTTCATGTTTTTCGCGAAAGGGAAGAAAAAGATACATTATTTACTCAAGCGTGATATGAAGAATTAACTTTCATTACAATGTGAATTAAAAAACACAAAAACTGGAGAGATACATCTAAAAGCAAAAGACGCGATCAGCATTTTTTTTTTTTGGATATTTTGTCATTTTAAACATTCTTTTAAAAAAATAATAATCAATAGTGAATGAAAATTGAAATTTACAAAAACCAGGCCTACAGAATGTTTCCCAAACAAATGGCTCTTAAGTATTTATATTATCAACACTCGATATTTTTGCTGCCATTTTAATTAGGGTTTATTGATTATTGAGCATATCTAAATAAGCACAGACTGACATTAACTAAACAAATAAAAAATAAAACAAAGAAGAAAACTATTTACTATAAAAGATATTGAAATTTTGTTTTTGCAATGAAAGTTATTGAACTTTATAGACAATATATTTTTATTTCATTTCTATTTTGATTTTAATCGAATGTGAATTATTTTTTCTTTGTGATTTCTTTTTAATCTTTGTAATTTAGTAAAAAGAAAACAGATCACAATTTCACCTTTATTAGAATTAGAACATCTAAAATGTATTGTCCATTAATTTCAGTGAATTGTGAGTGATTCATCTGTTGGTTCGTCAATTTCGAGCTCTATGATAAAACGAGGAAAACTTTTTCTCTCAAAATCCTGCGAACCCTAAAGATGATGCGGAATTTGGTAAAAGAAAAACTGTTCTCCTCATTACAAATTTTTCTACTGTTCTTTTACTATTGAACTTTGCTCTAACAGTTTGATCACATCCGTTGACGAAAACAGAATCTTTTTTTTTCCCCCTCTTTCAGACCTCTCTCTCTCTCTGCTAAAAAAGAAATAAAAATTAACCGAAAAAAAAAACCCTGAGCTTTGGTTCATCAATCACTGAGAATCGATAGTAAATTTAGCTGCTTTTCAGTGGTGACATGTGTGCGTGGCTCTCATCAACACAGTTGGAGGACAAGTGTTCCTTTTCGACCGCCTGGAGAGACGCCAACGGCGATTGGGTGCAGAAGAAGATTCAAATGAACTATTTATAAAAGGATTCACTTTCCCTCTTTGCGATTCTACAATAAATCCCATCAAAACAAACCCATCCACCAGAGAAAAATAGATATTACTAAACCACTGACGTTACTGAAAGGTCAGAGCAATTGACAATTGAAATACATTGTTTGAGAAAACTACCAAACTATCACGTGACTTTCAAAATGGCCAATGAAAGAAAATAGACCTCAATGATAAACAATTAATAAAAACAATAGAAAATGAGAAAAAATATTTAAAAATAGATTTGAAAAAAAAAATGCCTACGATTTCATAAGATAACGATTAGTGGATCTTAAAATAATTCAACTTATGACAAATAAAAATTGATTAAATAAATAAACACCGGCTAAAAGAACAATAACTCTTAGTGCATGTAGGCCCTTTGTACTTTATTTTAATGAATATTAATGAATAAGGGCAAATAGCGTTAATCTTCACATAAATATCTGTCACTTTCAAAACAAATTCCGACAATCTAAATAAATTGAGAAGAAACTAAACGGTTTTGGTAAAAAAAAAAAAAACAGAAAGAAACCGAAATTTTCCTGCTTTTTAATGATAATTTTTGTTTAGCACTTAAATATACGAGTTCATCAAAATCTAAAATTCAGAAATCGACCTATTTTATATAGGCCTACTTTTGACAGCTAAAGGATTGCATCGACACAACTAAAAAAATAATCTTTTTTCCTTATTGTATTTGGTAAGTTTTGGTCTGCTTTCTTGTACTTTCTTTCACAAAATTTAATTATTAAAGTATTAAAAAAAAAATCTAAAAATTTGTAAAAATTGGATATTTTGAAATTTAGGAGAGGGGAAATTTCGAATTTTTTTTCTGTCCATTTCGTTTAGAATCTGACGATGACACCCAGCGCCCTCTTCTTCTCTAATGTCAACAATTGTAAAAATAAACAAACAAGGACAACATGTGCTTCAGTCCTGAGAACCAATTCCCACTGATGAAAGATTCCCATCAATAAACAACCGGGTTTTGGAAAAGAATATTCGTTAGTTTTACGAAATGATTCCTTAGCAATTTGAATGTTTCGGATTCTTCTAGGTTGTGCTACCTTCTATCTACTTCTATAAATTGTACGGAATTAATTGGTAAAATAAAAGTCAGAGAAAAAAACAAAGTTTAATCTTTCAGAAAGCCAGAGAGAGAAGAATAAAAGAATAACAGATATGAACCTACTTCAACTCTAGCGTCTTTGGTATTTAAAATATTGAAATAAACATTTTTGTTGGTTCTTGGGATGTAGGTTTTTTATTCTTTAAATTTTTTTTGAAATTTCTTATTACCACTATTATTATCACCATCTTAAGCAACGAATATATTAAGAAATTCATTACAACATAATTAACTCAAAAAACAAAAAATATTACTTCTTTGGATTAAATATTAAATATTTTGTTTTTCGTTAAAATTTTTTCCCGCCCTTTAATAAAAAGAAATATTATCTTCATTGTTTCTTAGGGAGAGCATAAAACAAAGTCTTGCAAAGAATAAAAAGATTAAAGAATAAGGTGTTACATCCACAACGATATTTCCAAATATTTACCTGTCAAATAATTCTTTTTCTTTCCAAATATTTAATCTTTCAGATCACGTTTCTTCTTTCTTGTTTCTTTTTGAAGACTCTTGAGTTGTGTTAGAGAAAATAGCAAATTCTAAAAAAATAAATAAAAGAAAAATTATGCTAGTCATCAGTGGCAACTTTAATAATGAATTAAATAATGATGTTTTCAATTCATTAAAATCTGGGAAAATGTGTTTCATTGTATTAATTCACTTTCCTTTACAAGGGGGAAAAAACTGAATTTTAGAATACACGAGTATTTTAAACAGTAAAAAGGCAATTTTAGAATTCTCTCACTGAAAGTAAACATGGTCAAAATATTCTTTCTTATTAGCTTTACCTAGTGGTAAGTTTTCGTGTAATTCCTAATAATTATCTTCCCCTGTTTCTTCTAACAAACTGATAAGAATCCTTCCTTCTTTAGCAATTAAGCTCTTTTGGAAGCAGCAGAACATGTGGTCTTCCTAATGCATATTTTACTTAATAATTTTACCATAAACTATATAAATGGGATAGATATGAATCTTCATAAAATAAAGTTAATGCATTTGGCGTGATCTGATCCAAAAAGTTCTATTACATTATAATGTACGAAAAGAAATATCTTAAATAAGTCATTTTCTCTAACTGAAGCAAAGATGGGTCTGACCATGCGAAGTAGTCCCGAAAGAAATAAAATGGTTGCTCAACCATTTTTAAAAAAATCTGATTTTTTTTTTTTGTCAAGTAATCCTACCATATTGGTAATTCGAAATTACTATTATTTTATTTTTATTGTTTTTGCGTGACAGCCAGATTTGCTGTACAGGATGATGCAGTTTTTGCAATTTTAAGGATTTACGGAATCTTAAATATCTCAGCATCTATTGACTCTATTAACTGGGGAAAAAAGCAATTTGTTCAGAAAATAAAGGACCACAATTTTCTTTATTTAACATTTTCACCTAAACTTAATCATAAGGGGTGAAATTTCAGCCTAAAGTCTTATCTTTGTTTCAACAATTGTCCCGTTTTCATGAGGAAATTTTTTTAAAAACTACTTCCTTGAATCATTAATCATTTACGAATAACTGGAACTTTCTTCATGTTCCAATTATCTATTTCTTCCGTTAGATAAATGTCTTTGTTTAAGTTAGATTACTAATACAATATTACCGCTATACTAGCATAGATAAAACAAGACTACAGGCGGCCCTCGACTTTCGCACATAATAATTGGTTCCTGAAAATGTGTGCGAATGTTGAATGTTCGAAAGTAGAGGGATGTAAAAAAAAAAACATCAAAAATTGTATTTTAAAATACAACATAATTAAGTTAACGAGGCGTGTTTAAATGCTTTCAGATGTTTTCTTTATAAACTTGTCAAGAGTTAGTTGATTACCACCCTTTTTTTTTTCTTTTCTTGATAAAGAGTTCTATAAAATGCTATATCTTTCTCAATCGTCCTACATACTTAAGATATACGTTCTCCATTGGGATCACATTCTTCCGTGATAATCATCTACATTGAATATTTGACTAGGAGATTATTCTCCATCTACAATAATTTTTGGACAATGAGGAAATAAATTCTTTTGCAGCTTCTTTATCTGAATCAGTCGATTCTCCTGTGAATTTAATATTATGTAAAGAATACCTCATTTTACATTTGTCTAACCAGCCATTACTTGTTTGAAACACCGTGTTAGATTTTTCTTTTAATCTAGTCTTCCAATCTTCATGCAAATTAAGAGCCTTAGTTTGAATAATTGAAAAACTCAGAGGGACATCGTTTTGATGTTGATCATCAATCCATGATGACAAAGGTCTTTCCATTCATCCATCACTACGCCGTGTCTTTTGGAAACAATCTTTGAAGATATATTTCCACAATTTTGAACGTATTCCTTAATTTTATTCTTGTTTTCCAAAATTGAACATATCGTAGACCTGTTTATGTCGTACGAACGGCCGATTGAAGCAAAAGATTCATCGCTTTCAGAACGTCTAATTATTTGCATCTTTGTCTCGATCGTATGAAGTCCTTAATGAGTCCTTAATTTCTTTTTGTTCGTATCAACATTGAAGTTTCTCACTCATGTTTATAAATTTATAAGGGCGAAATATTTAAACGTAAACAAATAAATTAGCAAAACACAAAACGCATCGACATGCACCCTAACGCAAGACTAAATCTGTTTAATATGACATTCGGCCCCCGCCACCGCGGCTCGGAATCCTAGTGACAACGATTCCGCTACTCTAGGAGGCAATGTGTGAGTGCTCGCGAGCTACCGCGCTCCGTGGAAGCGAATAATTTTTGCATTATTGACAAAAATCTTAAAAAAATGGATTTTTAAAAATGTTCGAAATAGCGAATTGTGCGAAAGTAGAATGTGCGAAAGTAGAATGTGCGAAAGTCGAGGGCCGCATGTACTCCAAATACTAACTGCTGATGGAGTTTGGAAATTATAAAAATGCAAATAGAATAGCATGAATTGAGCACAATAGTTTGAATTATCAATTCAGAAGAAGGATTTTGATAATCAGGTAATTTTCTTAAACTCCAACTGAAGCAGACAGATAAAATAAACTGGAGTGTAAAACTTAGGGATCACCTGTACTTCTCACAGGAGCGGCCTGGATTTGGAAAAACGAAAGGAACCTCATGAGGTACAGAAATGATGAAAGAAACAACAACGGATATAAAACAAGACAGAAGGACTTTATGCAGAAATGGCTACAGATGCATCTCTGCCACTTAGGGAACAAAAGGAAGAGGTGATCCTCAGTAGGGGATACGACCATCTCTAATGTTCGCACCGCCTGTCCATACTTAGAATGAGATGGTTGAAAAGTTCTTGGAGATAACATCGCCTATTTCTCGGCCAGCCCCGTCTCCACAGTTTCCGGTGAGTGTGGACGTGCCGCAGAGGCATCTACCCAGAGCGTCCATTGTGTTCGACGGGATTTAGATCGGGGAACATGCGGGCCATTCGAACAATATTTTCACTTTCCAACAACATATCAACAGCTGCGTTTTTGGCAGCGATGGGGTCTGGCGTTATTATTCAAAAGATAGTCGGGGTCAACGGCACGTTGGTACAGATGCACATGGGGGAAGGAGTACCTCAGTACAATAGCGCGCACCAGTTACACATATTTCCTTCCAGTATCTGGAAGTTCATTCAGCATAATAACTCCCACAGATGAGAACAAATCGACAGCCATGTCGATCTCTTTTCTTGATGTTTGCGGTGTGATATCGTGTGCCAACCTCTCGCAAGATTAGCTGACGTCAAGAATCGCTGCTGAGACTAAATCTATTCTCATCTGTAAACGTACCATGCCTTATTGCGCTGCGGTCCACTGCTTGTGTTTGTTGCTATACTGTAAACTGTGTAATAGGAAATTAGCATTAACGTGTAAAGTGTGTTTCAGATTACTTACCTTAATTTCCCTAGATATATTCATTCTGCACAGATAACTATAAAATGGTGCTTATGCCGGTGAAAAAAACAACAGTGTGAACGTTCAATAAAAGAAAGTTCAGCATGCAACGTTCACGTGTAATTGTTGACGGAGTAGTGGCAATGCTCTGTTGTGAAAGGAACTCAGTGTGTTACTTGGCAACTGCGAAAGCAGAAAGTTGTGTTAATTCTGCAGTGCTAAAAGCAGTTCCTGTGATAAGTTGGTGCCGATTCAAATGAGAGGAAAGGATTCTCTCATTTATGGTTACAAATGGTTACGGACCCCAGCATCACCTTCCACTGCGCAACTAACAAATGAGTGGAACTAAAGAAGAACTGTGAACGTGAAACCTACAGAGTTAGGAACTTAAGCTACATGTTCTGTAGCGTATGTTGAGTGATTCAAATTTGAGCGTGCTCAGACTACTAATAGAATAAGAGTAGTTTAATTGCGAACTTATAACACACAAGGAAAGTAAAGCATATTCATTATGGCTAGTAAAGTTTTGCTGTTTGCGGGGACGAATTATCTTCAGTGGAAGATGCATATCCGAACGTTTTGCAGAAAAATGGATTGTGGGACGTGGCAAATACTCCCTTTGATGAGATAAAAAACAAGGAAGACAGTCCTTTAAAGTACAAGTTGTTGTCCTTTAAAGTACAAGTTGTTGGATAAGTCCCAGAAGGTAACGGGATTCATCATTGAATCAGTGGAAAAGAAATTCCGGTTGATGTTAAAGGAAGAAAATGATCCGAGCAAGCTTTTTCAAGAGATTGAATCGAAGTTCAATATAGTGGACCATCTTAAGGTCACCGACTTGAAGAGAGACCTCTATAATGTTAGCAAACTTGTAAGTGATGAGAATCTTCCTGACAACAGTATGAAAATCAAGTTGTTGGTGAATGAGATCACTTCAAAAGGCGGTCAGATCCCAGACGAAGAAATAAGTTGGCTCATCCTGTCAGGATTACCAAAGACCTACGATGCCTGCGCCCAGAGTATCATGATCAGACACAATTCGAGCAATTACAACTCAGAGCATGTGATTGAGGATGTACTTCAGGAATATAAAAGAAACCACTCGAACATAAGCGTCGAAAAGCCTGCTGTCGTGTCCGAGACCTTCCAAACAACAGTTACTCCTCCAGTCGAGATGACTGCCAGTACATCTGGAAAGAAGTCCAAGTTCCAGGAAAACAGGAAATATTTCAACTGTGGGAAAACAGAGCATATTGCGAAGAATTGCAGAAAGAAGAGATCCAAAGAAAGCACTACAAAAGGAACTAACAAGTTCAAGAACTTTTCGGGCGTTGTAGTTATGTGTGAAGATCTGGAGAAAAAGCAAGAAAGTCAACACCACTGGTATATCGATAGTGCAACTAGTCATAATATCTGCAATTGCAAGTCATCATTCAGCTCATACCAGAAGCTAGAGAAACAGTACGAGTTTGTGAAGCCTCGAATATCCCTGTACCTGCCTACGGAATAGGATCAGTTGATCTTAAAGTTGAACTCGATCAAGACCAATCACAAGTTTTAAAGCTAACCAACACCTATTTCGTACCTAAGATGTCAGCAATCTTATTTCAGCAATTCAATTCAATTTTTGAGTGCCTCTTTTCCCTCCATTTATTCTTATTCTCTCTACATAAACGATGTCCCGATATACAGTTAATGGAACACGTTAATGGAACACTGTATACTGGCCGTCGGACAAACAGTCCACTTTGGTGTAGTCTATAGAATCGCTATATCCTGCGTCCTGTGCAACTAGCTTGCAATGGTTCCGCTGTCTGGTATGGGTCTATCTCTTCGCCTTTAGTACTATATAGCGTCATGACTGAGCATTGTTCTGCGTGCACGATCACCACGGTCCTTCGACAGCTGTACCTGTTGTTCTGAAGGCCACCACATACACGATGCGGTGACACCGAACTCTTTAACCACAAAACAAATTCTAACACTTCGCTCTTCCTGGAGCTTTATGCGACCCCATTATGTTGTCACCCATATGTTGTCTACTGTTGTCTACAGCAGTATATGAAACCAGTAGAACGACTGTAATACTCTTACTTACCTTTCGTTAACTTGCACATACCTGCTGAGCTGTTGCTTTCTTTCGTTTCTGTGCTACCATGTGACAATTCGTCACAATTCGGAAATTTGAATGTGAATCAACTGTCTACTGAACGACCACAGTTAAGCAACACACCACAGACTATTTCATTTGACTTTGCAGAAATAGTGTTGGTCTCGAACTTTTGCACTCCAGTGTAACCATACTGAAAATTATTATTCGTAGCAAAACATCATATAATGCTCAGTATTAATCATCTTCGTTTGTCATTAAGACTGTATAAATTTTTTTTTTTCTATTCAAAGAACCATTCTATGAGAAATGACAATGCTTCGTTATTATGACAGTGGTGGAAACGAATCAATTATAAGAATGGAAGCTACATCCATACAAACATTACTTCGTGCCATTTCTTTCCAATCCGGAGTCTTTCAGTCATTCATTATTTTACTTCGAATTTCGTCGAAATCCTAATCACACTAATTGTTTTTTATTTTTATTCAATGTGTTATTTATCTTTCCTTGGCTTCTTCTCAGATCACGCATCAAAATAACCTATATTCAATCAGTTGCTTGATGCAGAAGAATAAGAACAATAGATTTTAGTTCTATATTATTCATCAATAAATAAATTCGAACATGCAATTATATTACATTTTCATCCTCCCTCCCGAGAGAAAAACAAAGGTAGATTCTTAAGAATCTTGTATTCCCATTACCATAGATAATTCCCTGTTTGCTTTCAATATTTTCATTATATAAAACCATTAGGGTTGGTCAATTGGTGTCCCAAGTCTTCCTTTAAGGACGCCAGTATCCGTTTAAACGTAAGGGTAAATTCATGGTAGAACTTAGAGTCATTGGCGTCTGTGACGATAAAAAGGGAAATTCGAATTATTGAAATAAACCATATAACTATTTCAACATGGTATTACGCTATGAAATCATCAAGCTGTTGTTTGGAGCAGTTGAATTTTTAATGATTTTATTTTAAGAATAAAAATTATAATAAATTCAATTAAGCATTTAATTCTTTTTTGTTAAATTTTCTTACTAAAATTATTAAAAATATTTAGATATCATAGATTCCTTTAAATTTTTTATTGATCATTAATTTATATGAAACCTCAATATCAAATACTCAGTTTTTATCTACGAGGTTAGAGAAGCACTTTGACAGACAAACACTTTCAATACTTGGGTTCCTTTTTTTATTAAACGAAAAAGACTACTGAGAATTTCCATTGCCAATAAGTTTCCATTGTTTTTTTAACCAGATTAAGCTTTTCCCAAAAACTATTTCTACTATCTGTTAATGTGTAGGAATTTGGTTTTTTATTCTTTATTTTTCTTTCCTGCATTTATCCCTGAAAGTAAATCCTACTTCATCTAAAACACTTTTTCCTAGAGTTTCCACTACAAACTAAATATTAACATTTTTTAAAATTTAATGTAGAGAGTCATTCTCAACATTTTTGTTTTTAATAAAATAGAACACCCTAAAATGTTCCGGGCTAGAAAGGCCCACAGATGTTGTCCATCCCAAGTGAACTGCCTTATTTTAAATGTTATTTAAAACATTGGTGGGAAGACAGACCCTGTTCTGAATTAGTTGTGGATCGACAGCCAAGTTCCAATACAACGATTCATCCGATTCTATTACAACGCAACTTGTCAAAGAAAAAAAATAAATAAGATTCACTTATTTATTTTATAGAGAAAATTTAACAGTTTTGAATCTTTGAGATATTTATTCATTAATTTACTTTTTTTAAAAAAAATAAAAAATGATTTTTTTTTTTACTTCTTTTTTTTTAAATCAACAGTTTCCTTTGTTATTTTGTAATTCAAAATCAGAAAAGGCTTGTGAAGATCAAAGGCGTATCCTTTCATTTTGACGGTGGTTTTCTCGTAATTCCTCCAGGGTCGATGGATGGTTAGAGCAGTCAACAGCAGTTAAATCGGACGGTGGAGGGAAGGGAGAGGTTGTCACTCTTCTTCAACCAGGAGGGAAAAAAACTTCTTGTCAGTTCCTATTCTGGGGCGTCGATGCAATTAGCAAAGAAAAAGTGCAAATGAAGATATTTTGGGTGACTCACTTGGAACAGGATGCAGAAGGAGGAAGAATATTACGTGCAACAACACATTCACTCACTGGCTTTGGTTTCCATCTACTTGTTTAGTTTGCAAGAAAAGAAGCTGTTTGTGCAATAAACCTATTACAGACAAAACCAATCTCTTCATTAGAAACTACCTCAGAAGCAAAGAAGAGCAAAATGACAAATTGAAGGGATTCATTGTTAGATTCTTGGGAAAAGATATCCAAGTACTGAACATTCAAATCAAAAATCCATAAGTCATTTACTGTGATTAGACTGAATTATTTCAATGACCCAGTGAAACAAAAACCATTTACGTTATTTTGAAATAGTGATCAAATCAACGGTAATATATCTGCTTTTAAATAATGAATTTCTTTCAATATTTTTGTACAAAAATAATTCACCCTTATGATATTAAAAAAGAAGAAATGCTTGGTTTAATTCTGGGCTTTTCAAACAAATCAGATGTCTGATAATTTTTTTTGAAATACCTTCTATTTTTAATGATGTACAGTTATTACCATGCACTTGTGATTTTTATTTAACAATCTATTAAATCTATTAACAATCTATACTTTTCTTAATATTAGAAGTACTCATCCAAAATTAATCAGCTTATCATGTTACAATAAAACGCTTTATACTATATTATATAGATAGTCCCCGACTTACGATGGTTCGACATTGTGATGGTGCGAAAGCCATACGCATTCAATAGAAACTGTACTTCGAATTTTGAATTTGGATATTTTAGAGATATGGGATACGATACTTTCTCGTGATGCTGGGCAGTGGCAGAGAGCTATCAGGCTAGGCTAAGCTATGATGTTGGGTAGGTTAGGGGAGATAACCCTATCATAAGTCATTGACATCTATATACAAAATTGTTGTAAATTATAAGATGATGTTACTGATGAAAGAGGAAGTGGTTTCCTCAGTGAATATGAATGAAATGAGAATTTGTCTATAGATACAAGAATACCTTTTTAACCAAGCATGGAAGTGAAACTTTGGTGTGGCAGGAAAGGCATAGAACAAGTTGAAATAAAATACTGTATTTGAGGCGAATGGCTAATGTTACTATTACGTTTGACTGTGAAATGTGGACACGAAACAGATACGTGAAGTTGAAAGGGGTTCTTGTATAGATTTACATTAAGATCTTTTAAATATTTAACATTTTTGAGTACTAATGTCTCATTAAACATTTACGTATTAATGAAGTGGATGTTAAAAGTTAAAACAGTTAAACTGTGCTACAACAGGCCTTGAAGGTCCTGGGGTGTGCGGGAGGTTTAAGCTCTCGACCAACGGGACTAATTGAGGTCGGATGGTCAGCCCGACGCTCGCCCGCGTTTAAACGTAAGAATCTCGGTACCCTTTCGACAGAGGGCTGGGTGAACTCTAGGACCCGTCTGGAGGAGAAATACTCGTGGAGGAGTGGATGGCTGAGGAAAGAAAGGAAAGAACAATTGAATGAAAAATATATGGATTTGAGAAAAACAAAATAATATGAACTGAATGTGTTGTGTAAGGTTATGGAATTTGGAGAAAACCAACTTATATTTTGTGACTTTTTTTTCTCAGTTTTTTCTAGCGCTTTTATGCCGATGGTTTTATTGTTAATTAAAAAAAAAATCTATTGACTGATAGTTTCACAGTGTTTACATAGACTGACTGTATCTCTGCTAGAAAATTATAACTGTAACTGCAATAATATAAGTAGTCATTCACTGATACATCTAAGGTGAATTTTTGATTTTTGTGAAAAGTGAAAGAATGCCAAGAGAATGTTTGGAATAAGCTACGACTTTTTATTGTCTGTTTAACATGTCTTTCTTAAGGAATTAGAATTCTCTGCCTATTTCAGTAATGATCTAAGCTTTTGGAAAACGACTGTAATTCAACAGAGAAAAACTGAATTTAGAAAAATGGAACAGAATACAAAACACTTTCAATGTTTCCAAGAAAGTTTTGTAGTTTGGGACAAGGATAATAAAGATTACTGAAATCTTATGGCAATAGATCAAAGTAGGACATTAGTTTGCTGCTTTGATTAGGAAACATCATGATTAGCTACACATAGACATCGACTAAATAAACTTTAAAATAGAAAAAAAGATTAATAACTTCTAAAACGATCTTAGTCTTAACTATCTTTGGCGCAAACAATTAAAGCAAAGCAATGATTCCGACATTTCCCGAATATTCAAAGTCTCAAAAGATTATTTTAAATAAGGCAAGGTTTTCTCGTAGAAGAACTAGGAGTGAAAAACAACAACAACCCATAAAAAAACAGAAAATGTGTTAAACGAAACACAAATAGTTCATTGATATCGCCTTCAAAAGACTGCTAGAATGGTAACTGTTCAACTTCAAATTCGGCTTTGTTAAACAACTGCTTTATGCGCTTCTATTTCAAAAGAATTTAAACGTAAATACAGTTATTTTTGAAGATAATGTTACTTAGCTCAAAATGGTCCACACATTTCCATGAATATTATTGTAATTCGAATGCTTTTAAAAGATAAATTTTTCTTTATTTATGATAATTTCTCGAAAAGAATTTCTCAATAACGACACTTATAAATTTACAAATAATTTTCTATAAAAATTCGCAATTCGACAAACATACACATATTTGACATATCTGATTAAACATATAGAATATTTTTATTGTGCAACCAAGCAATATTTTAAACACAGCAAAAGCTTTTTAGTAGTTATCAAAGCACCCAAAATAGAAGGCATGTAGGAAATTAATAATAAAACATGAAAAAAAGACCCCCCCCCCCATGTAATAGTCCACTTACTAGAAATGTAATAGTCCCCATGTAATAGTCCACCAAGTAGCTTTGCTTGAAGTTTACGTAAAAGTAATGACATTGGCAGAAGTCGCTGTTAAATATTTCGGTAAGATAAATTTAACATCATGAAGTTCAGAAATGCAAACATTCACAGATAAATTATGAAACCATTCTTCTTTCAAGAAGTCTCCCACAAATCACTGAAGACATAAGCCATCTTTCTAACACCGTATTTTCACAACTGGATTGTTACAATTGCGAACTGTCAGAAAATTTTCAAATTTTTTGACAAATAACAAAATTTATCTAAAGAAAATGGGGCGGGAGTGAAGGAGAAGTGTTTAAATCTCCATCGGGTAAATTTTAATTGAAAATGACTGAAAGCAAGGAATTAGTGACTTTCTTCACATTTTGTCCAATATCCCTAGAAGGGATACTATGCGGAGAATTGAAAGTATTGAATGTAATTTGACTTTTGTTTTTCTTTTTATAATCTTGTAATTTTGCCTCTTTCTTACTTTCGGTGACTATAAGCTTATATTCTTATCTCATTTCTTGGATATGATTCAGATCATTTCCTCGTCTACTGTTTTCCAGACGAAATAGATTTGAAGCAAAGACAATTGGAGAAAAACTTTGTATTTAAGAAAAATAACAACTCACCATTTTTTTCTCTTGTTTGTTAACCTCGTCTCCCAGTGAGTTCGAAATATTTTAATCCATTTAAATGCTTGTTTACAAGTGTTTACATCCATCGTTTGTTTACAAGTGAGGCTTTAATCTGTTGTTTTTTTTAATCGCGTTAAACATATAAATGGATCAGGGTCGGCTGTATTTTAGAAAATCTCCTTTCGATATTAATAACTTGCCAAATAGCTAATATTATTAAGTCAGTTTTAGTCTTCCAATAGCATTTTTCTCTTAATAATGATGGAAATAAAGTCACTTACAAATAAAATTTAAATTCCAAATAAAGTGAATTTTATGATTAAATCCTAAAAATAAATTTGATTTTTATGAAATGCAGTTAAAGAGTAATTCTTACTTACATATAGTGTTATTACCTTTTGTATAGCAATCATTAAGAACAAGGTATAAGTGTTCATGGTAAATGGTATTACCTCTGTAAAAATCGGGCCTCAGGAAAAATTCCTAAGAAAAATTGTAAAATTGTAATACCGTTTGGTCAGTACTGTTTTAATAAACAGATAATTCCCTTTTTTTCACGTGGTTATGTAAATATTATCTATTAGTAATAAAATCCTATCTTTTGACCGGAATTCAAGCCAGAAAATACAAAATTCAGGAAACTTTGTATTGATCTCATCAATAAAATCTCTTCCGGGAGAAATCAAGTTTCAGTAGAATTTATTATGAATCCCAGTGAATATCTAAGAAAATTTCATGGAAATCGAAAGGTAGAAATTGCGGATTTTTTTATTCTATTACAACAGACAGAATAATGAATCAGAAATGAATCAGTGGGAAGGATACCGGTATATTTTTTTTAACTGTAAAAACCTGTAAAAACCAACTATAGAAACTTCTTATTGCCAGAATTTACTCAATAAACAGTAATATTTCTTACAAGAAAACAAAACCCTAGAATGCTATTTGATATTTCTGTATCATAGAAAATACTAGAAAAGATAGTATTCTACCAGTGAAAAAGCTCTTGTAAGCTCTTATATAAAACTGGTTTTCGGTTTACATCGAAAACATTACCGTTGCTACTGAAATTTAAGACAGAGTTTTTTAACAAATAGTTCTCCAATGTTATTTGGAATATTTAAGAAAAAAGGCTTGGAGAGGAAATATAAGACTGATGAATTTACAGTTAAAAGATTGCATTCCAACATCTGACATATAATACAAAGAAAACCCACAAAATAAAATTACACTTATAAAAAAATAAAAAAAATAAGATAAAGTATCGGCGAGGAACAGCTGAGGAGATGAAAATAAAAGGTTTTTGTAAAGTATTGTTATGGAAGTGTGTTTAAACAGTGTTTTAAACAACGTGCCACTGAAAGTATAGTTCAGATTCTTAGATGCTATTTAAAGATCGTGTAAGGTTTTGTAGAAGAAAAAACATTATGGGTGAGATGGTACCAGTAATAATGAATGTAAAACCAACAACATTTAGAAGAAATGTTAGTAAACAACTAATTGGAATGTAAGAGTATTTAATGAGAATACATTTAGCAGAAAATATTGCAATGATTATCTTCAGACCGGAAAACAAAGGAAGCATTGGATGTTCAGAAAATTAAGAAGAAAAGAAAAGAACGGATCATCAAAATACAATCTGCATCATGGAAACGATTGTATAAACTGCCTTTAGTAATAATTAAAATTATCGTTGGAATACTTATAAAATCAAATAAATTATGTATGGTTATTGCAGAATGAACATTTTCCCCCGGTCTTTATGTCGAAAGATTTTACAGACCTAACTATAATCATTCTTAAGTCTGTTTTATGTGTGGCTGAAACGTATGAGTGTAGATATCAGAAATAAACACAAGCATAAGCAGTCCAAAGCTTTCGCCTCAATAAGACGAGGCTTCTTCAGTGGGAATTTGAAGCCTCGATTGAAGAAGCCTCGTCTTGTTTAAGCGAAAGCTTTGGACTGTTGCTTTGGACTGTGCAGGCTGAGATTCATGATTGGCTTTTTTTTTAATTTTATTCATTCATTTCACAAATCTAAAAATTGAACTTCAGTTGTTCATCTCTTGCTGCGAAATCTCCATTCCTTTCACTCGCTGTAAAGGAACTAAAACAAAATAAAAACTTGTTTCCTCTCGAGTTTTTGCATTTGAACGGGCTTCTTACAATAATTGGTTACCTTTATATAAAATAAGATAAATGAGGAGGTATTTCTCTATTTATACACCTGAGTATGCAACTGTATTCTTGATGAGTGCCAACCTTTCAACTTCATATTTTTTTGTTTTTCATTCACTTAGAAAGATATCACTGTTGAATTATTATCAAATGCGTTTAAATAAAACAGATGAAAATACACATTACATGGACCAAACCTGTTCTTCTTCTTCTTCTTGTGTGTCTGTGCTGGCACATGTGTAGTTCATCTCACAATAATTTGGCGCAGGCAATCTGCCCAAATTCCACAGTGTGTGAAGCGAATTTCATTATTAATGTAATGACAGAGATGGATGAAGATACTTCTTTCACATCTCTTTGGTTACACTTCAATGGAAAGCTTTTGTATTCAAACGTTCAGAATTAACAAATGTATTAAAATTAGAACGACCTCATCTTTGAAAAAAATATCGTTTATCAGGAAAGTGTTTTGGGTGCCTCTGAAACAAACTGGGATTCAAAAACAAACAATCTATTTTTGGTGCTTATTAAAAAGAAAAACTGCATTAATCTTCATTAATTAGTTTTTCTGGTCTGATTGCTCCAAAACGGAATATTAAATCCAGATATCTAAAACCAATAGATATCTACTGATAATTCGTTCGAACCTAGAACGATTATTTTTAGAATTATTCTTCGGAAACAAATAGTATAAAATATACTTACTTTTTGACAGCAACTTCTTTCAAAGGAAGTGAGAGTGATTTTTTAAGAAAGGAAAAACGAAATAAAGCCAAGGAGGAATTTAAAAACCAGTATTCAGAGATACAAATGCCAAGAGCTGCAGTCGATAAGATTCTAAATAAAGATAGTAAGTTTAATATTAAAGATTGAAAAGCAATAATATTTTTTGAATAGTAGATTCTAGTAATTGTGATTTGATTTTAAGTACAATTTTTCAGTTAGCTAAATTTCCCATTCTGTATTTTAAAAATGATAAAAATAAAAGTTAAAATGAAATGATTCTGGCAAAATAGATTTATAATTAGAATGTTTTCTAATGTAAAATTATGTAGTAAAACCAAGTTTTCATTTGATAGCCAATTTTAAGATTGATGAAACATCACTTAAGCTTCATTTTCTTGAATTTTTCATTTCGTTGATACTAACAGATCCTTTTATGTTTCAATTTTTAGGTTGCTTGTTTTTGCATTTTATTTTTTTATTTATTCTCCAAATAACTAAAATGGAGAATTTTAGCTTGTTTGCGAATTTTCTTTGCGTTAATTATTTTCTTTTGTTAACTGTTGTTTTAAGTATGCATTAAGTTTCTTAAAAGAATCCTATGGGGAACGTTTCCTAATTTTCTAATTTTTGTTAACATTCATTTTACAGTTTCATCTTGCTACATTGTTTCGTAAGAATTGTTGTTAATTATTTTGAAATTTGATATATACATGTTCTTATAGTGTTTTAATATTATTCTCTTGTATTTCTTGAAAATGCAGTAAATACTTTGCTGCGAAACATGTTGTATGTAATATTGATTCATTTTTATTAACCCTATTATCTTATGAAGTTCTATAGCTCACGATATGGAATAAAATATCAGTGGCCACATCTAAAAGTCTGCTTATTGAAGAGAAAAGTACACAGAAAACTATCAAACTAACTTAACTCCCATATATCAGAATTTATGTTTTATCAAAAAGAACTTTTTATTCGGTTTATTGGAATTTTAAAAATTGATTAAAGCAGAAAATTACAAGGAATGATGACTTTTATTTGACATCTTGAAATCCTCGTATTTCTCAAGATTCAGATTTGAACCACCCAAAAATTCAGAAAATTCTGATAATAAACTTAGAAGTGTAATGCATCTGATAGTTAATAAACTTTAAAATTTGTTATTTTAAAGAAACATTCCTGCCTAAGATTTTTTTTATTTTTTTTATTTTTGATTAATACAAATTTAGTTATTAAAAACCGTATAAACCTTATAGAAAATAACGCACAGATTTAAAAAATAGCAAAACACATTACCACCAAACAGGACGTTTCGACCAGCGGAAAACTGCAAGGTCATCTTCAGCTGAAAAACTGCCAAAGAAAGCAAAGAAAGGATTATAAAGGAAACAAATGTTAGCAGAACGAAACATTGACCAAAAGATAAGAAATAGGAAGAGGATTGGTTTGCTCTCTTTGTTTGGCAGTTTTTCAGCTGAATATGATCTTACAGTTTTCCGCTGGTCGAAACATCCTGTTTGGTGATAATATGTTTTGCTATTTTTTAAATCTGTGCGTTATTTTCTATACTGTTTATACGGTTTTGATAATTACCTATCCCCAAACATTAATTTTGAATTTATTACATACAAATGGAAAATTTGTTATTTGTGTGATTTGTAAGTTATAATCCCTGATGTTCTCATTTTTAATTTATTCACAAAATACGAGATCATCTGATTGATGACATTTTGACACCTCATTCTTATCACCAAGATAAAAGCCTAAAGAAAGACAAGAAGGCTGAAGTAATTCCAATGAAAAAAACTAATACGAATTTCTTTATTTTATGACGTGAGAAACGAACTGAGAATTGTTTCATTCTGTCTAGAACTGTGTCATCATGGGAACTTTAAAAATAGTGAAAGAGAAGCAGTTTTTAATGATTTTAGAGGGAGGTCATCCTATCATTCAAGTCTCATTTGTCGCTTCTGTAAAGTGAATGTGAAATGCTTTTGGTTCTAACTAACTATTGTGACTATTTTATTCTATCCTTCATCAAATTAAGCTATAAAAGAAATGTTACTTTTGTATAGAAGAAAGTGACAAGTCATTGCTGAGTTATTTATCACATTGGGAAAAACCGATCCAACTTGAAATGGACTTCTTATCATTTCTTCACATTTATTCTAAAGTATGTAGTGAATGTGGGTGGCAGAGAAACCAAGCACTGCGACCGGAGGTCTATTGTATTATCCCACGGAAGGAAGGACGATGGAGAGAAAGACTGAGAAAGTATGTGGGAGAAGTGCAGGGGAAACGAGAGAACCCCGAGAAAACCTGCCCAGCCCGGATCGTCCACCATCACGAAACCCACATGAGAACCGAACCCCGGTACTCAGAGGTGACGCCAACCGTGCGGCCTATTCTAAAGTTACTGACTTTTACATGTTAATTCCGCAAAGTTTTTCCTGGCTTCTCAAAGGCTACTTCAAAAAAAAAAAAAAAAAATGCTAAAAAATGCATTACAAGCTGTGCAACTGTTAATATTTCTGAAGAATTCAGTATTTTATTTAGAATGAAATCAGAGTAGATAACCAGCTTAATATTATTTCATAAACAAAATGGAAACCACATAATGTCAGATATCCAGTTGGTAAGGGGATTATTCCAGAGCATGTAAATGTACGGGTTCATTAATAGTAGAGGAAATGTGGATATAATTTTTTTGTGTTACTCTTTTTCATTATGTCTTGAATAGATGCCGTCACTTAGACTGTGCATTGATGCTATCAGGAAACGTTTCCGTAGAAACTAGAAAACTGTTTTGCACCTTTCATTCTCTGAAAACTAACAATTCTCTATCTCGTATTTTCGATACTTAAAAGACGTTAGGCCTCTTTACACATTCGAAAAACTAACAAAGAAAATAAGTGCCATTATTTTACTGCTAAAAGCGAAAACGAAACATTTATAAATTTCGAAATTATATTTTTTTCCCTTTGAGATGTAACTTCAGGGCATGATTTTGAAAACCAGAGTGTGACTCAAAGAAAAAGGAAATACCAGATAGATGTAAGTCTATTTGCAGCTGATTTTACAATTCTTCTCTCTTCTTTAGAGATACGCAAAACGACAACAAAGGAATACTTATTTCGGAAAAAATAACACCTTAAAATATTAGACATTTCTGTAAGATACAAGAAACAAGCATGAAGTCTGGTATAAGGAAATAAAAACTAAAATTTTCCGTGATTAAGAAATCCTGGCAAAGAGCATTTCAATGGTAATTCTGATTCTTTCAATGGATTCCATAAAACCTATCAAAATCCAGTGTATTCTGTAACTGAGCAATCCCGTTCTTCAAGAGCGAATATTTCTATCTCCTGCCTTCGAGAATGTGCGAGTGAAAAATGCAATTATCCCTGAAGAAATACGACAAATGGATTTCCTGAAGAACTTCCACAAGGATATCAAGAGTATAATTTATCCTGATAACAGATATAATCAACATATGGAATATCATGTAGATAAGTTTTCCTCCCATATGAAATAAGTTGGTTTGGATGGATTAGTGACAGGCTTTCTTTCGTTCCTTCCCATAGATCTGATGGCTGCTTCATTTTGGGTTGTAAATGTCAGTGTTGAAATCGGTTCTTCTCTTTCTGTCACGTGTTCCTGTCTTCTAATCGATGGATGGCAAGTATGGCACGATGTGCGTCTGGGGAAGTTCTAACCCCCCCCCCCTCCCCTCTCTTCCAACGGGTCCTTCTCTTCACAGGTGCAGTGTAACTTGAGAATTCTTCCGACTGGGACGCTGTCAGCGATTGGCGGCATCTGGTGGTGGGAAATATTGACCCCGTGGCTGCAAACCAAGAAACAATCCCAGATCTTATTCGGTTTTTAATGCGGATGAATGAAAGTTATTCTCTGAGGATTTTGATGTTTTTCTCTCTAATCTCACGATGAAAGCATCTATTAATTTTATAGTCTTTTTATTCAGACTAATCTATTTTTATTCCTAACAAGTCTCACTCAGAGGAAAAAAAAAACGAATTCCAAATCTTTCAAGAACAGGAACTTAGTGAATACATAAAACAGTAGTACTGAACTGTGTGTGCTAATCAT
This sequence comes from Thereuonema tuberculata, assembly GCA_023159025.1. Classification (NCBI taxonomy): domain Eukaryota; kingdom Metazoa; phylum Arthropoda; class Chilopoda; order Scutigeromorpha; family Scutigeridae; genus Thereuonema; species Thereuonema tuberculata. Next base: position 28,346,300 of record JAFIDM010000007.1, on the reverse strand, counting down.
TAGTTATAAAAAATAATAAAACAATTCTGATAAAACAACTCTGCAGCCTACATTTATAAAGATCCTCAAAAATACAAAATAAAATGAGGTTTCAGAATTAACATTTTTCTTTTTCATTAAATATTACAATATTTTCTGCATAATCAGCTGATTAGGCAATTCTACATTTGTAGAAGGTGATCCAGTGGTTGAGGCGATGCGGACCTGAGAACCGTCTTCAACTTCCGGCAGGGGTTGGGGATTTTTCCCAGGGTGTTTTCTTCTCCAGACGCGTCCTAGGGTTCACTCAGCCTTTGTAAATGAGGGGATCTCATTTCTTTCTTTTGAAGATATCATCATAATAAGAACGTAGCCTTACATCGCTGGATCAATCAGAAAAAAAATGATGAAACTAATCAAAACAATGCACAGACTGCTTATTTTATTGTAACATTCTAGTTACTGAGTTTGGAATGAAAGATAAAATACTTCTGACGATTCCCTTGTTTGATACAGCTGTTGTTACTAAATATTAGGCTGAATTCGTAGATGTAATCTTTTCGTTATCGTAAGAAATGCAAATAAGGAAATGAATATCCAATGATGAGAAGTCTTCATACTTTAATAATATTTTTATTTCTTATTATATGGGGGAAATGAAGTAGATTTTTAATAATATCTAATCTTTGAAACTGTATGAAAAGCTTAGATACGAAATTTTTTTTTTTTTCTTTAACAACGATAACAATGAATGTCTCGTAAGATTTAACACAACAATGTCCATTTTCAGGAAATCTTGGTTCTCATGTTTTCCAAGAAGCTCGTATTTACATATAAACTTAAATTGTGTTTCTACTAAAGAAACGGGCGCGAGGCCAAACTTTGGAAACCTGATGGTCCATTCAAATATTTCCCAAAGTGTAATCCACTGCTTTTTTCGCAATAGAGTTAAAATAGGAAATAACGAAACGTAAAAAATATATATTTATTTATTATATGTAACACTACATACACACTTGAATGTCAGCTATCACTGGAAATCTTTATTGTAAGTGAAATGGGCCTAAAGACGGTCCTTAGTTAAAGCTGTTTTATGATGGAATGGTATCATATTCTTTGTTCTTTGCAAGTAAACAAGTTTAGGCCAAAATCTTATCAGAAACACAATATTCAATTCTATAACATTTTGGCAGCACGTGAATTGTGGACAGATAAGAAATGAGATCTGGTCAATAGCATCGTTTCCACATTAGCCAATTCAATATTGTTAATAAAAGGGGACAGATATCATAAGTCTGATTTGTTTAATGTGCATTCCTCGAAGCTTTCTTATCACTGTTCTTAAAGACAGATTTCAAAGGCAGACCAATGAGGTCGGTTAGGACTCTACCTTCCAAAAATTGGACCCAAACTGTATTTATTTATTTATTTATTTTGACTTATATATCTCGACACATCTTCCGTTATATGGCCATATTGATATCAGAAAAAACAAGAAATTTCTGAAGAATTTAAAACCTGCTTTCTGAAAATGCTTAAAATTTCTTATTACTTTTCTTTGTTTTGAGTCGTGAAAGCGATACAAAAGAAAACTGATTGTTAAGTTAGGTTCTCTGCTGAAAACAAAGAATAAGAATTTCCCAATTCTGAAAAAAAATTAATTAATAAGCATTATTAGATTGCTCTCTTTAATTTCAATCAATGAAGTCACGCGGAAATTCATTCACAAAATAAATGGATTAATATGCATTCTTAGACCACAGTGTTCTAATATTTTCTCTAAGAATTTTTATCACTTTCTCCCGCTAATTTTTCAATAAAAAGGACCCTTGGAAAGATTTCAAGAAGAAGAGTGAAATCATCTTTAGTCCATAAATACATAAACTTATACCAATTTTCAAGAAGATTCATCCAGCAAAGTTATTTACCTGCACAATTGACTCTAAGAGCCTCATATCCCTGAGAAGAGCATGTGGTTCAGTTGCTCATTTCGAACAGATATTTATTATCTATTTTTGGATCTATTTCGAGTTATATATATTATCTGACTGTAGGTGAGTCTCGAGATGATTTCCGTCTCCTGGAATTGCTTCCAATATCCTGTTCAATTTTTCGCACAGAGCCATCCAGAGGCATCAAGTTTTCTAATTCTCACCATTGCATGGAATCGTTGTCATTTTCAAGAGAAGTAAGTTTGATACTGAGAAAGCAATAAACTCGAAATAAACGCTCCCATTTTTTTATTTATTTATTTATTTTTTGTAAGTTGCAAGGAGCTGAATATCCGTTGCTTTCAGGATGAATGAGATGTTGATCAAATGGATGACATCAATGTAAAAATGATGGTAAGACATTATAAGCTTTTGTACATTCCTATCATTCTAAGGAATTATTTTGTAGCCTAATCATTTATCATAGGAAATGATATGGATTTGAATGTGGCTTAAAATAACTTTTTCTAATAGCAAGCTAATATTATCTGATGTCTATTAATGTTTGTCTTGGCGGGTCTCATGTTATTAAATTTTCCAGTACTTAGATTATTCTTAAGCTGCTAGAGATTCCTGCAAATGTTCGATAAACATAAGCTTTTATTGAATTTTGAACTGAAACTAATCAACGCTGCCAGTAGGTCCTGAAGTTTATGATATATTTATTTATATATATAAGAACTATAATTCTTGCATTGAGATTAAGATTTGCATTCTAAAAGGATCTCATGTTCCGATAAAAGAAATTCAGGTCACATTTATTTTAATATTTAAAATATATCAAACTTGTTAAATACAGCAAGAATTAAAATCATTTACATTCTTATTTATCAACATTGTATTACAAAGAGGGAGAACTTATTCTTTCTCCTTTTCATTCCTTATTTTGAAAGCATCTTCTGCGAAATCAGTATCTTCTGTTTGCGTCAGATCCAAAATGGCGTCGGTGCTTTCTGGTTGCCATTGGCGACGCCCAAAATAGCAGTTGGTGCACAGACAGATGAGTGGAGGTGCGAAGGAGGTAGTCAGTGCGCAGGTGCAGCGCCTGACCAGACGCATTCCTGGGCTGCAGGGGTGGGCGAACCACCTGAGTTGAGCGTCACCTCGTGGGCATTCATCACGACTGTCATCGCACTGCGCAGCCACCAAAAAAAAAAGGATTGTAGAGGAGGAGGAATTCAAATTAGCCGCCCGAGCCGAAGCTCACGTCGCCCGCCTGGACGCCCACCTGGACCCTTCAAGCACGTGCACAGGAATGTGTCGCACGTGCAATTCTCATCAAAGGAGGGAGGAAGATTGTTTGCTCAAAGAATGAAGCTCTTGACCGCCGGCGAAGGAAGGAACCCAGCTTCAAAAGATGGTTCGATCCGTGTCAGGGTTGGCTGCTGTGGCTTCCTCGTTCAACCCACCCCCGCACTCATCTCATTTTAATGTTTTAATAAAAAAAAATGTAATAAAACTGCTCTTCTTTTAGGTATTCTATTCGTTACTTACATCAAAAAACATTACGGCAGAATTATATTTTGTTACGGTAGAATTATATTTTGTTCTAATATAGGGCCTATACTTTTTTAATATCTTGAGAAGTCAACTTTATTTAATAAAAGTTAACAAAACAGTAGTAGTAAATCATTGTTAAAATATACGAAATGCAGAAAATAATAGAATACGTAGAAAAATGAAATCCTTTTTCATTCTAATTAAATAACTAATTTACATTTAGTAAATCTAAATCAGGAGTCTTTAACTACTCCAGGACGTCAGAACCTTTAGTACTAGTATCATTGATGGTCAAAAAGTATAAAGAAAAATTGCTGAAACTCTTTTGACGAGAGCCGTGTACAAACATATCAAACACCTGAATTCACACTAATTGGATGAAAATGATGACTGCTTAGTAGTTCAGAAGAGACTCTTCTCCAACAAAGAGGGGAGAAAAAAAGATACAATTAAGAAGCAAATAAGATCCTGTAATAAATAGAGAGAAAAAATCTGGACAGTAAATAGGCCTTCGCACACTGAGCCAACATCAACGGGAATTCCGAACAGCTGTTTCATCCTTATTAGGAATCATCAGCAGAATTTTTTCTCTCTATTTATGTGTTATTATGGACGTTAAATTTGCTTTTCAAAGATCCTGTTCTAACAAAATGATTAAATTCCTAATAAATGAAGCTTTTGAATCTTTCGTTGAGTTCACTTCAATCAGGTTGAAACTTCTGTCTCCATTTATGTTATTATATTTATTTTGATTTGATTGCGTTCATTTCCTCTGCTTTTGAGACTTCGAACATTAAAAAGACAATCATCGTTTGTAGGAAGGGAGCAGTGATTTTCCTAAGTTTTTCCCAAGTGCATCCTATGAAAATATCAAAAAATTTTGAATTGAGGTTTTTTTGTTTTGAGAGTTTTTTATTTTTATTTGTCATTTATGAGCTCAAAAGGCTGATAGTGTAAAACACTTTGGGATAGGCAATCTATGCTTTTGCTTAGGGACTTCCGTGTTTAGAGGCATCGCATGCGAAAAATGTCAGTTTTTTTGTGGGTTGGATGGTGTAAGGATTTGGTTTCCACATTTTTTGATATTAATTTATTTTCTTTATCTTTATTTTTGAGAGGTCACTTTGTTTTCCAAAAATCAATATCAATGTAAAAGACTGTAATTAGATACAATTACATAAGAAATGATATTGACTTTCTTGTGAATTAAACCTACATTGATACAATCGCAACTCTATTCTTTTGTTGTTGTTTTTTTGCATTATTGTAGAATTGCTGCTAGTTCATAGCAATGTCGGAGGAAAGATTTTAAACAGAAAAATAATCACAGACAATTCACTACACTGCTTCGGATCCTCGTAAGCCTCTGAAGTTTGTCTAATATTTCAGTCGTCGAAGCAAATCTGACTTCCATTACGAAATTAGTAATAAATTGAAGTTAGCAAAAAAGAACAAGGCAGAGTCTGGTTATCTCCAGAATGGTAATTTTGATGATAAAAAAAATGATGCGAAACCAGAAAGAAAATCAACGAAATCACAAAAATACCACAAGTAAAAGTATTTCAGATATAGCTTACGACAGATGATAGTTCTAAATACATCTGTTCTGCTTAGAAGACTTGAAATTCCTAATAAGTTTAAGAATCGTAGAAAAAAATTCCTATTTCATTGTAATGTTTGTGGTCGAGGATGGGCCTAGTTGCCAAACGCGCTTGACTGAGATCTAGAAGAGCCAGATTGAATCCCCAAACCAAGCGGAAGTCAGGGAATTTTTTTCACGCTGAATTCTCCTGCAGACGGGTCCTAGGGTCAACCCAGCCCAGCATCAGGTTTCATTCCCCCGGGATTAACTTATCTTTAACATCACGGTAAAGGACAGAAGTGACCAGAAAAATGCAAATTATTTTATTAAAACTCAAAAATGTTTCCATGTTTCTTACCTTTTGCTCCCAATGGTCTTTCTACCTCTTTCTGTTTTTCTTTTCTGAGAAAAAATATCTAGAAAAAAAGAAATAGATTATAATTAAAATAAATTCCGTTTGAAAAAAATAAGAAATATAAAAATAGGAATGAAAATAATGATGATATAAAAAAACCGAAAGCTCTTCAGAGACAAGATAATGTAAATCGCTACTGAAATTAGTCACGTGATGCTACTTTGTTTGTATTTTTAATTTTATTGTTTTTTTCTTGGTCTTTTTTAAAATCTTTAACGTTTTAAAATATTTATTAACAGAGACTGTGAAATTTAATTTATAAAACTTCTAACAGAAAAATTTAAAAAAAGAAGCAAAACAAATAACAATAATTGCCCAAAAGTGAAACGATTCGTGTTAATAAAAATAAGTAATTAAAGTAATTGGAATACGGCAAAAAAAAAAAAAAAAAAAAGACTAAAGCAAAAAATAACGACCCAAAAAAATTACAAATATAATTTCGAACTAAAACAGAAATACTTAAATTTAAGTAATATGGAAAACGATTATATGAAACAACAAAGTTTAAGTCATTTTTCATTTAAACAAAAACTTAAAATTTTTGTAAGGTTTTATTTTAAATTCACAGATAAAGGTCTGTGAATTTAAACTCTGTTTTTATTAACCACAAAAAGTGCTTTATATAATTTCGGTGTGCTCAATTCGGAACTGTTTTTTTTTTTTTTTTCATATGACATACAGAATTTTAGCAAAAGAATAATAACGATGTTCACATACATTTTATTCAATAGATTATTTTTTAATTATTTTTATCGCAAACTTTAAAATATAAATATTGCAAATATTAGAGCTTTTTTTGCGAAGTCATTCAAATCATTTCCTTTTTTTCATGTGAAAGTTCTTCCTTCCATGTGAGTCGCATAAACATTTAAATAACAAAAAAAATCGGTATGTGATATTCTGGTCTCCATCTTGGATTTATTCTAATTATTCTTAAAATATCAAAATATTCTCTGCAATGAAATCATAGCACACAAGTGTAATTAATAATATTTGGGAAACTTTTGCTAAAAAGTGAAATTTCCTTAATAAACAGAATATAATAATTTATATTATTCCATTAGAAAACTTGTCATAAAATAATAATTCCTTTATTACACCACAACAACCGATAGTGATCCATTAACGGAAAGTTAAGAAATCCTCACATAAAATGAAAACATTTTACATGTATTATTATCATATTAATCAACAGACAGAAATGATGAAAACTATATTAATTACTTATAACAATTTCCGTAACTATTAATAATTCCTATAAGTACACTGCATAATAATTGTTTATTGATAAAAGTTGAATAAGAGGGTCCTAAGATTTTCGCTTTGGTAAGGAAAACAACATCTACATGATAAACATTGTTGCATATTCATATCATTACGAAAACAAAACAGAATGAATCAGAATTTATTAACAACGAAAATGTTAATATTTATTTTAAATTAATTTGAATTTTCCACGTTTACTTAAGAGATACGAATTAATTTACTTCTTTATGTTGGCAAAATATTTCTTTAATGTGATTTAAAACTTATTTAAGTATATACAGTATTTCGCATTTAATTCTGTTTAGATAAATTGCGAATTACTTTAATAAAGACAAATAAAATTCATATATACTTTATATCAAGACATAAGTTCGTACTATACCAGCGCTGCAAAAACTAACCATTGCAAAACTTACTCTGCAGACCTTGTATAATGATTTAAAACAAGTTGGTTATTTTTGAGTTTTTTTTTTCTTTTATCAATTAAACACATACACTATTCACAATTAGTATTTAGAATTCAATATTGTTGCAATATTGTTGCGTTCAAGTATTGTTGAGGATTAGGTTTAAAAGCAGTTCTGAAGGCTTTTGCTATTTTAACACATTTTCATTCACCTCTAAAAAAATAATGTTAAAGGCCTTTGGGCCGAAGAAGTTTGGGCTTCACTAAATTTAGGTGAAGAGCGATAACAATTGTGAAATATTCTGAACCTATAATAATAAATGATGCATATCTATTAGAGTGACTATTATTTTTTTTTAACAACCTTCCACAATATGCTTTGGATTTAATTCAGAAACGCACAAAATATAAAATCACACAGTTAGGAATCATAACAAAAGATCAATTATAAGGAAACGTTTTTCCATATTTTTAAGCTGTTTCGAAAACAGCTGTGAAAAGATATTTACCTTATTTATCTTTTCTTTATCTTCAGCCTGAAAAAAAAACTTTAATATCGTAACATAATTACGTTACTTTTTTTTTTTGCATCTTTATAAATTTATTTAGATTCGTAAAACAGTTTAAAAAAAAAAACAAGAACATTGTTTTTAAATAGATTCATTTTTGAAAAAAGTCCCTATAAAAAAGTTTGGAAGAAACCGATGCAAGCCTTTGAGTGCCAAAGAATGAAAATAGCAACGCAATAATAATTAACAGAATTTATTATTTGAATTATTTTGTTCGCCAGTTCCTTCATCATTTAATTATTCCATTCAAATAATTAATACGCAAAATAATTCATTAACAAGTGATTAATGTTATACTTAGCCAAACAATAATACTTAAAAGTATAGATAATATAGTCTTAAACCTCAATTCTGTAGTTCTTGTTTGAATTACTTATTACGAAGTCAGAATGGGTTCTTGTATTGGATAGGACTTAAAATGGAACTTTACAAACCAAAATTTATTGATATCCTGTCTACCTCTTATCGAATTTAAAAGATATTGATTCAATCTTCAAATTCTGTAAAATAAAATAAATGATCACTATGGTTGCAACAACGTAAATGCCCAAGTTCAGATACAGTCAAGCAATAGCTAAGAATCAACACCATATAAGCTGACATCATCAACTGTAGAAATCTTACACCGAACCCTCAAACGTTTAACGACGTTCTTCTGTTACGAAAAGAGTCTTCTCTCAAAGGGGTTTTCAGGTCAACGGTCGTCTGGGATGAATTAAAGCCATACAATTACACTTCCTAAAGAAACTTTTGAGAGTGTTTCGAGTTGTGAACATATTCTTCATTTCGCCAAGAAAAAGAAATGATCTAATAGCACTTCGAAAAAGTCTACCTAGGATTCTCAATAGCAGTAGACAGTCTAAGTCCCGTTAGGGGCTGAGGTTGTCGCTAAGGCCTCTCATCTCTGAGCACCGGACTCCCCTGCACTACTTCCGCCATTCTTTCTCCATCTTTCTCGCCTTCTTTCCATTGGGATAGCACAATAGATCTTAAAAGGTCGCGCTGCTCGGCTTCCTCCTATCTCCCATATTTGCCATATACAAACATAAACATGAGAAATTGACAGGTTTTGTAAAGACATGGAAGATTTACGAAGGTTTCACCGTGAATCATGTCTACACTTTTGCACTTTCATTTCCAAAACTTTCTCTTCTCAGGATATTCGAAGCTGACTTCTGGTGCCTAATGCATTTACTGTCATTTTCTAACAATAATTACCTGAAATAAACATCTACCAAGAACACAAGGTTACCATATGTCCAGTAGAACGTCCTTATATACAGTGCTAAACTAACTTTTAGGGCTGCAGATAATTAAGATACAGATCCTCGATTTCTTATTTAGCCTCCTTTTTAGCACAACCTACTGGGTTGCTTCAGCCTTGTTTTTAAGATTCTCGTTGGCAAGAAAGGAGAGTTATGAGGTGTCAAAAGTCTATTATGCTTTGCAATTAGAGCTGTCTACCTCAACTGTCAAAGTCTATGGTTGATGTCCATCTACTAAATAACCTTCTATCTTTGAATTGTTACTGTAGTATCCATGTAATAGTTCATAAATCTGGAAATCCAATATAATTTAATCTGCTTCCATCATTCATTGACGTTTCACCTGCATTAGTCAAATGATGTCATGAAGGCATTTACAATAAATACAAAAGCGGTGCCACTAAATCACAAAAGAAAGACATGCGCAGTTTCTGTAATACTACATGTAAATACTACATGTACAACATATGCAGATTATTTGGTTTATTAGAACTATTTACATAGGATTCAGTACTCATTGGTTACCATATACATACATACATATGATATGTGATAAAAGTATCTGAAAACTTCTGATTTACTTTTAAACCAACAACTACAATCTGGAACCTTCTTAATTTATACTCTCCAGTATTCACATCTTAGTGCTGGATTTTAGTAAAACCAAGTTTCAATCAATCTTTGTGGCTTACATTTTGAACATTGCAACCATCTCAATGTTAGTCTTTCGTAGACTAACATATCAGGGAAAGATACGACAAAGCAAAATTGATAATAATAATAATATTACTGAAAAAAATCAAAGTCATTTAACTATTTGCTACATAATTATTTAATTTTTCGAATTCGTCATGAAGTAACTGATAAATTTATTATAATTGTTATAATATACATAAAAAAATTAATAAACAAATTAAATTAAGATAAAAGTAATACTAAAATTGTTATTTAATTCCAACATTATTATTCATACTATTTTTTATTTACAATAAAAATATTTAAAATATTTCAAATAAATTATGGAACAATTTCAGAACCAATTTATTATTCCGACTTCAGCCATTAACGATATGACTTGAAAAAAATTAAATAAGAAATAATAATTATAAAAACGTATTTTAAGTTCAGGTCCAATCAGGAGCGTCTCTCATTAGAAATAAGAATTACGATTAAAATAAGACAAAAACACATCAAGCAAACAAACAAAAAAGGGTTATTTAATTTTTCTGTATGAGTGAACACTTATTATTTTGGATACGGAGAACCAAAGGTTGGTTGAAAACGTACGGCTACAAAAAGAATACTTGAGTTCTACGAAGTGACTTAAGTCGTAATTTAAAACGTAATAATTTTCAAAGAGTTACTTTTGCTCTTTATTGCAAAGGATAAATTTATTTTAAAGGTACTTTATGTGAAGAAGGAAAAAACTCAAGTGGAAGTATTTGCTACTGAGATAAGTTAAAGTCTTTGGTGGTGGGGAGAGCTATTTTTTACGTCCCCCAGTGCGAGAGCGCGTGTGAGGGTCCGATGCTAATTGCTCGGCGTCTCCGACAGTTGCCAAACACGTTAATCCGTGCAGATGAAGTTGTCGAGGGAGGCAGTAACTCATAGCAACCGAGGGATCTCCACTCAACACACGGCGCTGCCATTTGTCTAATTTCGCGTCTCATTAGAACTAATTTTATTGCTCACTTATTTTTAAAGCAAAGGAAAAAAAAATAACAACGAAACACAGTGAAGGAGAAATAAATAAAAAGGAAAACCACAATAATAAATAAGAATTTTTCAAAAGAAATGAATTTGGACGATTTCTCAGGTTTTAATTAATTGCAAAGCCTCAAACTATTAGAAAACCATGTTTTAGATTAAACTAAGTAATAATAACTTTTTTTTTTTTATTATTATTATTGCAAAAAAGATAATTCAGTACAGTCCCATTAGGGATAAAATCCATATCAAACGGGTTCTGGAAAATATTACAATATTATATTAATTTCAATAAAAAAAATAGTAATAATAATTAATAATAATTATCATAACTATAATGATAACAAAATCTATAATATAATTATTAGTAATGATGATAATTATTAATAATCATTATAATAATACTTTATAAAATTTACATATATAAATCTTAAATTAAATAAGTCAAAATATAAATTACAATAATAATAATAATAATTATAAAAATTACGCCGATAAATAAATGCAGATTTTTTTTTAATTAGAGATTAATAACTTTTAAAATAATGATAAGAAAATCGATTCATAATTTTGCAGCTACAAAAGTATTCTTTAAAGATTATACATTGAAGGAAAGAGGGATGGACCCAAATTAAAAAAATTAACATCTTTTGATGTCAATGTTATCTAGCACAAATAAAATAGTATTATCTGTCTAGTATTTAACTCACATCACACCAAAATGAAACTTTTAAAAAAACGATGGGAATAGTTTCAGTGTTTGAGTATGTTCAAAAACACACTTCCACTAGAACACAAGGAAAAAAAAAAGAAAATTCACTTCTCAAATTATTGGATAAATAGTTTTTAATTAATGAATGCCTGCTTTCTTTTTCGTTTTGTTTTTTGAAATTTTACTCCTATTTTACAGTTTACAGATTTTCACATAGGGCAATCTAAGATATTAGAGCAATAAAATAATCTTAATATTTGTAATTCTATTGTATTGATATTGTAATAATAAATAATAATAAATAATAATAAAATGGTAATATATATTTTCATCAATTGTAATATATTAGTTCTTCATAGACATTGAAGTTTCTAAATGTCTTGGTTACATTTATGTCATCGAGGCTGATGAGTCCTAATAAGGATGAAACAGCTGTTCCAGATTCCCGTCGATGAAAGCAAACGATTGTGCATTTCCATCCTTTTGTCGTTTTACATTTCGAGAGGAAAATGTTGTTGGTTCTCTTAAAAGTTCGTCTCTTTCAAATTTAAATCAAGTCTCAGAAAAGTAAGAATCCCAAGAAACTTTTTAGTACTTTGTAATCAACTCTTCATGTGTTTAGTAAGCAACGTGTTTACTAATCTTTTTAATTTTTCTAATTTTCTTTCTAATTTTAGTTCTCTAGACCAAGAGTGGTAATATTGGAGAGATGATTTAATAAGAAGTTTTTATTTGTATTAAAGTAGATGATGAAACAAGAGCTCCTTCAAATAACTTAAAAGCCTTATTAATGAAACACAACACATTTTCTTTTCTTCTTCAATTGCAATATTTCGCAGGCAAAAAAAAGAAAATGCGTTGCGTTTGATTAATAATGTTTACTAGTTGCGACCCGTGAAATATTCACGGAAGTAAAACAAATTCCACATTTTTGAAAAACATAAGATTGAAAAAGATGTTCTAAGCAAATTTTTTTAGAAGCCATGACTTCCACAACAGCCCATATGTAATTTATAAGCCGATAGGCTTATTTGCTAAAATAATATTATAATATTGTTAAAACAAAAAAAAACAAAAAATTGATTTACCACTTTCGTAGTAGCCAGCGATGCGGTTTCTCATTATGAAACACAATGGCAACCTGCTACCCTAAAAGAATAGGTTCGTCGAAATTGAGGCAATATTACTGGAAGTAAAACAAATGCCACATTTTTTAAATAACCTGAAATTTTTGAAAAACACAAGGTTGAAAAAGATGTTCTAAGCTCATTTTTTAAAAGCTATGACTTCCACAACAGCCCATATATAATTTGAATGACTAAGCCAAATTTTGTTAAAATAAAAGAAAATAAAAAATTGATTTATCGGGTTCAACAATAACAATAACAATAACGAATGTCCAACAGCCAATACCAATAATCCTGTCTTGACAACAATGAGGGCACATGCATTGTCATTATCGCCTACTTGTTGAGAATTGAGAGAACGGCGACACAGCCGAAATTATGTAAAAACCGAGGTTTTACAAACTCTCTGATAAATTTTGACGCATGAACTTCATTTATGTGGGAAAGAAAATCTCAATACGCTGATAATAATTGTGTAATCGCAATTCTTCGTGGTGGAGAAAATAGTAGAGACGCCATCTTTAAACATGGGCGTGACGTCATGCCTGACGTGTTGCAACGCTGCACTGTGATTGGTTATTTCAAATTACAAATTTACAAAACTACAAATTTACAAATCTACAAATTTACAAAGATCGTACAACTTTTGCCTATTAATAGGATGATTATATATATAAGTTTTATATATCTATCTATCAGAGTATTAAACTTAAAACCTACTTTCTTTTAAATGTTCTCCTTTTGTCTGTATTTTTTTCTTTTCTTAAAGTCGTGAAAATTAAAACATAGAAAAGCCAATGGTTACTTTTAAATTACAATGAACACAAGAAACATTGAAAATTCAATCCACATGATTTATCTAAATTCTTAAATCGGATTAATTCTAATCGTATCAACTATGAAGGATTAAGAACCTCTGTTAGACATCACTGGTCGGTTCTATAAGTTTTCTAGGGAAATTCACGACGAGGTCCAACAAGGAAACATTTTCAAATATAAAATTTCTATTGTCTTTTCTCCTTAAATAGGCAAACCAAGTTACAAGAAAACCCATCCAACAGTTCAAACGTTATTAAAGGATACACACGAACAGACTGAGTGATTTGATGAGCCTCGCTTTTCTAGGAAAGCAGACTAAAGAAACGAAGAAAGAAAAGTGAAAGTAAATGTTTTAACTAAAAATTATAATAAAAAACAGCACACAAAAGTTTTAAAAAATAATTAAAAATTTTTTTTTTTTAATTTTATGTGCTGTTTTTTATTATACTTTTTAGATAAGTCATTTTCGCACACGTAAAAAGTATTTTAAAGTAAATGTTTCTTACTGGAAATTTCTGGAAATTTGTTTTGAGCTGAAAATGTAAGTCACTTGAAATATACTTCGCCTCGTAGGAGGAGGAGAGATAGGCTACTACGATGCTCTGCCAACTTAGTCATCGAATCATGTATCTGGTTAACGTATCTGATTCCACGGTCAATAACCAATAGAAAAACCAGGATTCCAGCATCAAACTTTTTATGCCGTACAGTGAAATAAAAAGATTTTCACAAAATGTCGAATGTTGTTTTGTAGTTTCTGTAATTTAGAAGATGATTTTTTTTAGAAGCAGGCACTTTCCCATCTAAGAAACATTACTAGTAAATCTTTTTTATGGTAATTAGTAATTTCTCGTTTTCCGTTTCTTTCTTTTTTTTTTCTGTTCCTTTCTAATTGCTCTAATGATCGATTCCAAACGGAAACGCTAAACATTAGCCATTTGGTTCCAATCTGTCAGCAAAGACAATTTCAGATACTTTTTTTTCCTTCCTCTTCCCGATCAAAGACAAGCAGCTGCATTACATAAAACGGGAAAAACACTTTGAGGTGTTTTGTGAATCAGGAAGAGAAAAAGGCATCGATGAATATCAATCATCGACAACTGGATTCCTCCTAACGTTACGCACTGTATTTTTCACTCTTATTCTTCTTTACAAGTTCTTAAGACAAAGACTGTCTTTTTTGGCTGCTGAATAAAATGGTGAACAATGACAGATTACTTATCTGCTTCCAGAATGAACCTTAAAAATTAATTACTAATTACAAACTTTACAGATTCTTCTGATCTATTATTTTCAGATATATAACAGCATTATATTATTATTTCTTTTAATTCTTTGCTACATTAATTTTCTTTTTCATTTAACAAAGTGACACTTTTTTTTTAACATTAAAATTCATTCCTTGTGGTTTTTTATTAATATTTAACATCTATTTATTAGCTAAATTTACAAGCGAAATCTTACTATTCAATTTGAACATTTTCTTGTTTATTGATATGCGTGTCTGTTTATATGAGCATCAAGCAAAAATGGCGCAACGGTTTTTCTTAAAATGCTTATGTACGATCCGTGACTTAGTAAAAATATTACCAACGATGATTCTCGTCTCCTTCTATCCCTCTCTGCTGAATGGTCTATACCTTCTACGCGATGGAAACAAGAGGATATTAAATACTGAGAAAAATATAAAACATAATGAAAAAGAAAAAAAAAATATTTATAAAAACACTAAACGTTCTACACAAATAGGATAAGAACAGAGAAAAAATAAACTAACATTCAGTTTAATTTCTGAAAGTTTTTATTTTTAATTTAATTTATAATTTGTAAATGTAAATAGTATCAATAAATCCGATGATTTCCTTAAATTAAGAAATTTCAAAATTCAAACTTATTTGATGTTCCTTCTACAAACACAGCCAGAACAGCTCAATAGAAATCAGCACAGAAAAGTTTAAAATATGTAATTCGATAGTATTAATTTTAACGTGTGTGGTGGCCTCGATTTCATTCGATTTATATATAATTCGAACTCGTATATTACATTCTCTATTTTTTTCCGTTTTCACATTATATTTAATGCAGTTAAACCTTCTTATATAAATCTATACGTTAAAAGCGGAAACTGCTGAATGTATAATTATGTGTATATATAAATTCCTTTAGTATGTAAATATGTGGATTTATTGTTTCGTACGATAATGATAAACTAAATTAGCAGGAATTCCAAATAAAGATAAAAGTTAACGTTACCTTTCAACAGAAGATTCTAATACTGGATATTTGATGTTTCGGTTCCATATTTACTTAAGCTTAATACATTTCCTATTCTAAATCAAAGATTGCTTTTTCCACTAGGAATAGAATCTGTCAATTGTGGAAGTAAATGAAAATACCATTTGAAAACTGTTTATAATTTCTTCTTGTTTCTTAAAAAAAAAAAAAAGACCTTCTCTATTTGATTTATAAATTAAGGTACAGGGATGGCGTTGTCGCTTTGACATCGGCCTCTCACATCTGAGTATCGGGTTCGGTTCTCATGTGGGTTTCGTGATGGTGGAAGATCCGCGCAGGGCATTTTTTTTCTCGGGGTTCTCCCGTTTCCCCTGCACTTCTCCCATCATACTTTCTCAGTCTTTCTCTCCATCTGTCCTTATTTCCGTGGGATAGTACAATAGACCTCCGGTCGTAGTGCTCGGCTTCTCTGCCACCCATATTCACTACATAACATAACATAACAAGGTATAGGGAAAAATTTTAATTTCAAATAACTTAAATACCTATATCGGAAAAAAAAAATTAGACCCCTAAAGTATATTGTGTTATGTTCTTTAGTGATCGAATTTTTTGTCCGGTGTGTGTATTTTGGAACTAGAATAAGACATAAAATAATAAATAAGACATTTTCAAAGTATGCAAAAAAAAATCTTTTTCAGGGTGTCTACAAAATCTGAATAAAAAAATTCCCTGATTTTTCCCTGATTTCATGAACAATTTCCTTTAAAATTCCCTGATAATTCCCTGATCTGTTCAACCAAAAAAAAAAACCAATCTGTTCAACCAAAAAAAAAAAAACGATCTGTTCAACCAAAAAAAAACAAAAAAAAACGATCTATTCAACCAAAAAATTCCCTGATTTTAAGTAATAATTGCAAAATTCCCTGATAATTCCCTGATTTTAAGTAATAATTGCAAAATTCCCTGATAATTCCCTGATTTTTTCCAGAATAACAAAATTCCCTGATAATTCCCGGTTTCCCTGATTTCCCTGATTCTGTAGACATCCTGTTTTTATAAGGAAATTACGTGTAATTATAGCATTCTTCTCCTTGGTTCAATAATAAATAGTCGTTGTTTATAATAAATGAAAACTGATCGGGAAAAAAAAAATCGTTTATCCTCTTTTCAAAATTCAATACGTGAAGTTCCTTTAATTCATATCAGCAAAAAAGAATTTTTTAGACTTGTTTTTGGCCATTCTTGAGTTTTGTATTTATCA
The DNA here is from genome assembly GCA_023159025.1 of Thereuonema tuberculata. Lineage (NCBI taxonomy): Eukaryota > Metazoa > Arthropoda > Chilopoda > Scutigeromorpha > Scutigeridae > Thereuonema > Thereuonema tuberculata. Next base: position 28,329,463 of record JAFIDM010000007.1, on the reverse strand, counting down.
TTTAAAATGGAAATTGGTCTCCTTCTATTGAAAGGAGTTGGTTCGGTTCATTTGCCTTCGGGGCTGTATTTATAGTTTGTGTGACTGAATGATTAATTCCTACGAAACCAGATCCCTTCTAACAAAAGAAAGCCGAGTTTTGAAGCGAGATAAAAATAGGAGCGAAATTAATGTAATTCATAACAGTCTCTGACATCGAACCGCATCAGAGTCAACAAGAATTGTTCGGTAAAATTTGAAATCATCGAATTTTTTCACTTTATTTCAAGCTTCTTGTAAACGCAAAGAACTTTTTAATTACAGCTACTGAGGTCAGAGGTTGTGAAAGGCTTTAGGCGAGTGAATACATTACTGATGTACAGGAACAGAGGATCCAAGAAAACTGAGGGTTCTACATCCAATAATTGCCCAACATAAAGAAAAACACAAAAACAAAACAAGCAAAAAACTTAGCTCTAGGCTTTCTTAAGCTGATTCATGTTGGAAGGAATTAAGGAGAATGTCTACTTCGTACATTTATTTGAACATAGATATTCGGCTTTTTTCCTTTCCAAATTCTGTAAGTTTTACTTCCCAAAAAAATCCTTGCTACTAAAATTCAAAGAATGGGAAAGAGATTATGAAAGACTTAAAAGATTAAACCTTGAGTTTTGGATTTTATTCGTTTTTTTTTCTTTCAAATTTGATTGTTGTGAGTTGAAAGTTAATTAACCTTCATGACGGATTTCATAAAAACAGCTTTCCCAGTCAAAATTAAACAGAAACGATGTATTCTAATGTATATATTTGTATAGATTTTTTTGTAATGACATTTGAGAACTATCTGTGTATCCTTTGCAGAACATAATTCTAATGGCTGTTTTGCACTTTCTCGAAAACATGCCTCAAACCGGCAAGTTGCTCAAAAAAACTCACTTTTGTTCTACAGCAAGAGCTACAGGATGCGCCAAAACAAACGATACTCAAAAAATTATGTATGAAAAAATTCTGTTTATATGACACAGAATACAAACAGTAGAGGAAGTTTGGATGTCAATTTCCATATTTTCTGAGGCATAGCATGTGTTCGATGTGCTGACCGTTGCATTGCAGATAGTACTCATAACGCTTACGTAGATTCTCAAGCATGTCCCTGAAGAGAGGTTGCTTCATTCCTCTGACACATATCACCAATGGTTGCCGGTGGGTTCCCTCGGAAAATGGCTTCCTTCAGCATACTCTAAATGTAAGCGTCCGATGGTGTAAGATCAGGTGAATGATTTAGGAAGGCTGTTCCAAGGGAAATGACGCGTTTACCAAACTTCGCTTGAAGCAACTGAAGCGTGTCCTTCGCTGTGTGACAAGTGGCCCCCATCCTAGTGGAACCCTTGCGTATGAAGTGGCAGGTTACGTGCAAGGCAGAATCTGATGAGATCCCCAGAAATAGTGTGAGAATGTTTTCTCTGTACCGCATCTGGTTCACAGTCACAGGATTGCCATGATTATCCTCAACAAGATGCCGTTTGCAGACACCCACACATATTATCAGACAGCTCACTATGGAGGGGTTTCTCCACAGTGTTCTCTGGTCGTTTAAATCCCAGAAGCAGGTTGTCTGTCGATTGATGAATCCATTCAAATGAATATGGCTTTCATCAGAAAATCAGATGTTTGACAGGAAAGCTTCATCATCGTCGCACAGTAAACGATTCTCGTGGCCTTGTTGACATTATCCCGTTCTGTATCTTACAAGCAAACCCACCAATTTTCTTGAACACTCGTCTCGTAGATCTTTGACTAAGGATTTAAATTTCGTTTAGGCAACTGCAACACCTGCTCGAGGAACCTTCGTCGATTCGCATTTGTTGTCTCCGTAACTGTAACCTTTGCGCAGTGTCAGAACGATGCCTGTCGAATGAATTTTTTAATGACCACTAACATAACCATTATTTGTGGGTGGTGATTTTTGAAATCGTTCTCGAAATGCATTCCCAACGTATAGCCAACTTGGTTCATTTGAACGTCCAACTCCGTATGACCGAAAATAATGCTCCACAATAAAAACTTTTTCCTCCGTTATTTAAAAGCATTTGAACATCTATCAAGTTTCAAACAATATAAGTATACTGTTACGTTTCCAAGACGACGCTCGCTGAGTCTTCACGTGGTGCGCATGAGCAGAAAAGGCTTGTGACATTCAGTATCGGTTCTTTTGGTGTATACCGTATTTTGAGGCAGGTTTTCGAAGCAACCAGACATCAGGCCTTAGCGTCGAAAAAATGTTTATTTGAAAAACTACGATAGCACTAACTTTGTTAGTGGTAAATATAATAAATTTCTGAATTAATTTTAAATTACGGTCTGCAATAACAAGAGTAACTAACCAGGAGATTTATATTAACTTTTAATTTACTAATTTTGGTCACGACTAAGAAACTCGAATGAATTTTTCTCTTGTTTTTGTTTATTTACTGTTATTCTTCGAACCTCGAGAAATGTTTTTCCACCAGATTGTCAAATTCAATGCAAATTTCTAAAAGCTTTCTTTAGTTGTGAGTTAATGACAACAACTGATTACAAATGAGGAATGAAAATAATTCATATTTCAATGATTTAGATTAAAAATACAAGTAATATTTAGAAATATTTCAATGAGTTAAATCTCTGATACAAATCTTATTTATTTAGTTAAGGAACTATAAATAAACACGGAATAATCTGATATTAGAAATCATTGAAACCATTCTTTTTGAAAAGAAAAAAAACAAACAAATATTTAAGTGATTAATTTCTGCTTCTTTTATCCCAATTGTCTTTTATCTAAAGCAAAGTGTAACTATTTAATCAGACATTTTAAAGTATAACTATTTAATTTGCTTTTCGGGCTCAAACTTTCAATTTCGAGCTTTTGTGAAATCCTGTATAAAAAAAACTGAATATTGACAACGGAGGAGATTCGGCAGTCTATTGTTTTTTATTAAATAAATTTCAAATTTCTATACTCAAATATTTTTAACAAAGATTTCATTTTTTTTCTACAACAATATTCTATTTTTTTATGAAAGAGCCATACTTTTTTATTAATAAAATTAAGATTCTTTTTGGGGATATTTTACAAACATACAAATCATGTGATTCTTTAGCTGTTTATTCTTTTATCCCACTTGTATTTTTTAAATTTGCATTTCAATTTTTGAGTAATAAAATCAGATGATCTCTGTCTCTCTCTCATTATATCTCAATTTTTTATAAGTAAAACTGAAATTTTTAGTTAAAGATCTTGCTAATCGTAGATCTCAGCTGTAGATCTAAACGTTATGATCTCGAACATGTAAACCTTAAGTTCTAGATCTGGAAACTAGCATGTTGAAAAAAAAATCGCAGACAATTTCTCACGAGATCCTACGAGAGATTCTGTCTTAACACTTGATCTTTCTAATTTCAGTACTTTACGAGGAACGAATAAATAACTAACTGTTTGACACTGAAATAAATAACTTCTGTTTTACACATTAGAACAATCAATTACAGTTGTAAAGGAAGATCATTATTCCGACGCGTATTTTTTTGTTTTAGGACGAGAGCATTGCTTTACACTCAGATCAATTAGTTAAAAACTAGGTAAACGTATTGCATTGCTTACGGGAATGCTTGAAATATCAGCCGGAAACCGGAGTGGGTCGTCGTTTCATTGTGTCGTTTCAAGTGACGTCCGGCTGTGGGTGGCAAAAGGTGAACCTCAGATGGGAAAGCGTTGCTTCAGCTGCTTCACCTTCTGCTTTTTCAATCCGTTCCTGGGAAAGAAACAGAAAAAACACCTTTGCTCGCTGCCATCTCAGCTTCCACAGGAATTTGCCGCCCAACATGAAACACATTGCAATCAAACGAGAAACCATCCTTCTTTCCAAAGGCTCAGCGAGGGATTAGGGAAAATAAACACGTACTTTGGCACTCTTTCACCCACATAGAGATTGACATCGATTCACTCAAATAAGTTCACTCTATTTCTTTTTTGGTTAATGATCTTAGCCTAAACTTATCTATTCACCAAAGACAACTTTTTTCTTATTTCGGAGTTCTCTTACCTGAATAATTCTGAAAACAAGATCAGTTTAAGCGTTAGGATAAGAAAATGAAAAAAAATAAAATAAAATAGGCTTACAATAAAATTTCATAAATAACTAATTACGTATTTTCTAAGTACAAGTCATTACATATTTTTATTAACTATTTTCATAAAATCAGTTCTTTTCTTCTTCTTCTTCTTCTTCTTATTATTATTATAATCATAAAAACTTCTTTAATTATTTAATTATTAAAAAAATGATTCTAGAACAAATTTTAAATTAAATCAACATAATTTAAATTAAGTTTTGAAGATAAAACTTAAGTGAATCCGTTAAGATATTATAAGAAAAATAATTATTATTAATAATAAATCGTGAATTATTATTACTAACCGATTCCGTTATTTAATTACACTTTGGTCATTTGTTTCTTTGTGATACAATGTATTTAATGGTTTTCATATGATAAAAAATAACACGTGATCTCTATTCTTTACTTTATGTTTGATTGAATTCAAAATAAGGTTGGGAACAATAAAAATCAGATCTAATGAAATTCAATGAAACTATTCAACCAATTCAATCAATTCAGCCAAAAAAAAAAATCAAAATTAAATCAAAGTTCTTTTAAATTTATTAATAACTGATGTTCTATTTCACAAATAAAAAAAAATGTATTTTGTTTATTAATGTTCTATTATTTGCTTTCGATTTTTCGTGAGCAAAGAACATCCTTGTTAATCGAAATGATTGTTAAGTGTCTGCCATCGTCAGGTGAGAGATTGGAGGTAGCCCCACCCACGCAAACACACACACTGGACTGTAAACACAACAAACACATACCATCTTTGGATAGAGACAATCATTGCGTAGTATGGAAAATGTAGTTAAAAAGCTCTTCAAAACAATCTTACAGCACAAAAAGAAACTAACAAAGAAAGTTACTAAAAATGTACAGATATATAAATCATATTTAGAAATTAGCTGTTTAATAGAATTGTCATTCATTCTAATATTTAAAGATTATGTTATTTTATCTTAAGGTTAGTCATCATCTCCCTTCCAAAAAAAAAAACTAATTTGTTGAAACTTCCAGGGATACCTTATCAGTAATTTTTGGCGGAAAGAAGGACTGATCTTAGCTAAATCTCTAAAACTCAATCACCAAATATATGCCAAATAAAAACGATCTCTATTTTTAAGACTTTAGTTCATAATATTATTTATATAAAATAACATTCTACTGAATCAGCAGTTTCAGGTGCAAACATTACGAAAAGTCTGCTTCGTTCGCTTAATATTGATTTTTTTTTCCCTATGTTTAATGTAAACCAAAATTTGAAAGAAAGACATTCTATATTTGACTTATGAATAATAAAAATAAAATTAAAGCTGTTTAGTTTATAGATGAATGCAATTAAGTAATTAACATTTATTGCATCTGTTAACGATTTCTTCTTCTATTTTATTTTAATATTAAACGTTTTTAATATGACTGATAAGTTAATAAAAGAATATTTTAATTTCTTTCTTACTGTATTAAATAAAAAAAAAACCTATGTTTTAATTAATTAGTTGTGTAACAATAGATCTAATAATAATAATAATTAAAGGTTCTATTTTATATAGTTGTGTTTTAGCTATACTTTCTCGAAAACAGATAAAAAATCAATTAGTTTTTCTTAAGAAAAAGTACATTTTGAGAAATTACAAAAAAAGAACATAAATGTATCAACTGAACTACAGCTTCTTTACATTTATTTCCATATTTCCTTCGATAGATATATTTTTAGATATAAAATAGATATAGATATATTTTAGCATGAAAAAGATTTAGTTTCAAAACTATGACAAACCAAACAAACCTGTTGAAATGTATCAGTCATGTCTTTGTAACATTTAAGTGTCCAAGAAAAACTAGATAGGAAATCTAAACATTAACGTTTTCTTCAGCTTCTTTCTTGTGGTGCAGAAGTCTTTTAGCAACTCCTATAGAAGATGGATGTTGTTGGCTTGATCTTTGCTACATTCTATCGTGTAGATCTACTTAGTAATGACAAAATCACTTGTTGGCTACTTCAATGCATTCGTCATTGTTTTGGAAACCATTGATTTTTATCAAAAGTCTTTATCTTCATTTCTGTGTTGACAAAAGCCTAAGGAATGCACAGATTTTTCTTGTCCGTGGCACAAGCCATTTGCAAGAGGGGAGGCCGACGGATTAGGGGAAATGGTGTCCTCCCCCTATTTTTTTTCTTTTTTTTCTCTTTAAAGTCTTGGCAGATGGTTCTCGGATGGATTTACCGTCCTTCTGCGCACAAATCACAGGAATAATCAGAGATTGATGATAAACGAAAACATCCAAGTAGAGATGAGTGTTAAACTTAGCTCTAATGTTTTAAACATTAATGTCAATATCGGAGAGGGAGGAACACATAAAGAAAACAACGGTAAATCTTCAAGACATAATTTAAATCTACAATCTGTGAATTTCTTTATTCCAACAATTACCAAAAAAAGATTAGCCTACCTGTAGACCTTTACTCGTTAGAGTACTAAAATATGTTTTTATTAGATTTACAGCAATTTCTTTTTAATGTTCAAATAAATGTTTTGAAGTATTTTATTTTTCCTTCATACGCATATTGTGCTTCTAACATTTCGAGATGAAAGCGAGGAAAAACAGAATGTGAGCTTTTATTGAATAACGTGTGATTTAAGAATAGTTTACTAAATAATTAAGTAGAAAATACAAACTGAAAAAATAAATAAATAAGGATTATGATGACTTCCGTGGATTTTGGAAGGAAATCTTTTAGAAACATAAAAACAGAAGTGTCTCAGCTACAACAATTTAATTCTTAATCAACAATAAAAATTAACAATAAATAAATAGCTATTAGTATTTCATTATGTCCTAAAAAAACGCAAATAACCACAGATACTTTAATTTCAAATATAGAAACTTTATCTTAATATTAAGAATTTTTTTTTTTTTTAGAATACTGTAAATTATTTTCTGTTACTTATGGTAATCGAATTTGAAAATAAAAAAAATTATCAGAGTTTCACAGAATTTATTATTTGAAATCAAATTACAATTTAATAATAAAATATTCTCTGAAGCCTATTAAAAATAGCCCAAAATTAAACATTAGCTATCCATATCTTTATGTCCTATATGTTTTTATTGGGGGGGGGGATAATTTTGTCATAACAATTCACTTATTCCAATCAATTATGAATTTCGATGTTTCGTAAAATTAAAAATTAAAATTTATTAATTCGGCAATAAGTTCCTGACGGATACCCAAGAAGAACACTGAACATTATCATAAAATCAATCAATCGGTTTTTAAGTCAATACCAATTTATTATGCAGCTTTTGTGAGTGGAAAACTGGTAAATAATAAAATAAAGATTTTTCTCTGCAAATCATTTGTTCGTGTGAAAATCTCAAACGAATAAAAAGTTTAAAATGTTTTTGTTTGGCTTTATTTTTTCATAGCTTAGAAGAAGTACAACAAATACTTATTCTGTTTCAATTTTTCAACATTGTTAACATTTGAAATATTTGACGTGGCTTGAAATAAGCAATGTAATATTTAGAATACTTTATAATGACCGAGGTTTTTGTCTATGTGTTTCAATTATCTACGAAATAACTTTCGGATACGATGATTATGTGACTAACATGATACTATTTGAAGATGAAAAATGTGCATTCAAAAGATAACTGAAACGTATACATTCAGACAAAAGTAAGCCATATTGGCTAAGTTAGAGACAATAGAAAAATACAAGAAAATATATTAAGAAACTTATGAATTTAGCTTAGGAAACTGATGCAACCCCCGGAATATTAGAAAACGATTTCAAGAGAAATTAATATCGCTAAATAGCATTGCAGCACGAAATGCTTGTTAAATAGAACAGAAAAGCAAGAAATAGATTCAAAACAGGAAATTTTTTCATTACTAAGAGGAATTTCAGAGAAAAAGAAAAAAAAGAAGTTGTTGAACACAAAAAATTTAAAACAGCACAGTCTTTTTAGAAAACTTAGAAATAAGAATAACTTATTATGCTTAATAATATATTACGTTATATAAATTGTTCATGTTAAAATTCTTACTTATTAACGTGAATTCTTTTTTCTACGTAATTCTTCTTATTCTAAATGTTAAGCCTTGAAAATAGCATACGAAACATAATGGCGATAAAACACTGCAATTTCTCCTTCGACTGAATTTGTTTTTTGGAATTTTTTGGGGGGGAATCTTTGGAATTATATTTTATTAAATGAACCAGAATGTAAAAAAAAAAAAAAAAAGTTTTTTAGAAGTAAGTTATGACGTTCCGTTGATTAATATTTTTTAATAAATATTTGAATAAATTATTTAGGTGGAAACCATTCCAGTTTCGTTATCCTGAGAAGGTCGGATTGGTCGACAAATATATATTCAATGTTTTGGAAGCATCATAACCCAAATCTACAGAGTTTATGATGTTTACGCAATATACATTCAGACTTATTAGTCTCTCTATTATTTGTTTCGCGATTTACTGTATTTATTCTCAGTGTCTCGAAAAATTACAGCTATTTGATGTCCAAGAATCTGGTGCAAGTTATTGGTAGAATTCTTATTGCAATGTCTCTTATCATCTTGCTTCAATGCTTTACTTATATTCGGATATTTTTGAGATTTGTAGGTAATTCTGTGACAACTGAATAATATACCGTGTATGCTCCAATAAACGCCGAGTCTCTTATTGTCGCCGGTCTCTAATAAGCGCCGGGCTGCAGAGGGGACACGGCCAAATAGTAGCCGGTCTCTAATAGTAGCCGGGTCTTAGATATTTGCCTACCGGTAGTAGTGTAAGCATCCGTATCTTTATAGTCGTGCGTAATACTTTACGGTTCATTGCCTTACAAAATGCCGCCGAAACGGTCATTTGACATTGCCTTTAACATTCGCGCGGTAGAATACGCCAAAGAAACTTCCGGTGAGGCGGCCGCCCGTCATTGCGGATTCGGACGACGAATAGCAGCGAAAGGTACAGAAAGACATTGCCATTTATCTTTAACAGTCTTATGTAGCATGTGAAATTCAAATAAAGTAGCTATTTGTAATATTAGCCGGTATTTATGTGTAAAAATATTGCGTTCTGAAGGTTTTTGTTAATAATGGCCGGCCTCTTAATAGCAGCCGGTCTCTATTAAGCGCCGGGAGCCGAGGCTAGTTTTGCAAATAAACGCCGGGGCCTCTATTGGAGCATATACGGTATACATTTATCTAATCATCAGATCTCAGTCACGAGATTAAAATACAAGCATTTTGATGAAAACACTGCTAATGGAGTAAATGATTATGAAGTCTAACGAGATCTTAGAATGTCGACTTGAGTAAGAATTTCAGTGTCTGTCAGGTAGGTGGGTGGCTTTGAGACAGCAAGGGAACATAGAAGAAATGGTTGCACTATACTTAAGACAGAATAAATCCAAATTATAAATCTTGGTGAAAGGAAGCAGAAAAATATTTGAGTACAAAAAATATCTACGATGGTAAAAAAAACAACCTCTGAGCTATTTCTAATGGTTTATTGATAATCACAAGCTGAAACTAATTTGTTTCTTAATTTCTATTTATTTTCACTAATTAAAGTTAAGTGATATTAGTTTTATAATCTTAAATTTGACGAATTCTTTTCAGCTCCAATAATAAGTTTGAAGGATAGCTTTTGTGATTTTTAGCTGATCATGTGACTGCTATAAGTTAACAATATCTCCTCCGGGTCTCCACTGATCTTCTTTGATGTCAAGAAAAGATTAAGTTTCGTGGAAAAAGATCTACATAGTTAAGGAAGTTTCTTTACCAATTGGTCAGAGATACGTGGCTATTTCAAATGATATATAATCCTCTAGAATTTGTGGCTTATTTAATAAATAATTCTAAAAATATTAAAAAAAAAAAAATCCCCATTTACGATTTGCTTTTTTATAAAATACTGTTTTAACCCTATTGTAGCTTCATATGATGTCGATATTGAAAACATTATTTTAATTTTTAATAATGAAACTTAATATATCTTTTTTTCTTTTATTTTTGTTGATAAAATCAGTTTATCTTTTAAATCTTATATTTGTTTTATTTTAATTTTTGTTATCATCAAATCAATCTATTTATTTGCTATTAAATTAGAAATCAAAACCAATCAATTTCTAATTAACTTCAATTCATTAATTTCCAAAATTAATGGAATTTAACAATAATAATAATGATCTGAAATTTCATTGATTCAACTGCTTTAATTACTTATGTTGTCAAACCAAATGCAATTACAAGAAAGATGATTAAATATATTAATATTTATACCAATTGGAACAAGGTTATCATTGCAAAGCATTTGCATAATAAAATTATACGAATTCTTAGCATTCCAAAATTTAGATATGAAAAAGTACAATCAATTTTTGATGATTAAAATGCGTAGATTATATTAAAAAAAATAGTTTTTAGTTCTTAAGACCTTAATCTTCAAAATAGCTATATTAAATTAATAAATCTAAAAAAAAAAACAATTATCAACTGTGGAAGGATAATTTAAGCCTAAGAGAGGGAAAAATGCTAGAAATATAGTTTTCAAATTGAAATATTATCTTTTTTCTTAATAAAGCGAAAATAAAGATTAAACGGAGCTCAGTTCTTTTCTAACACTTGGCAATGTTATTTAGGATAATATTTTCAAAATGAAGAATAACGTTTTGAAAAAAACAGTAGCAAAAATAAATATTATTTTAGCAGATTTCTTCTTGCTTCCGTAATTAAAGGTGATATGATTTTATAGTAGGGGTAGTTAAAATAGGAACGTAACAAATTTATACATAGGAAGCAGTTTGGATTGAAAAATCGGGCGACGAAGCGGCGAATAATCTGATTTGAGCTTCGGGGGAATCCATAATCCAACAGCAACCAATTGATGGAAGAGAATCCAAACAAACGACGACGGGGCTTCCAAGTCAGTAATACATACACTTACACTTTCCTTAGAAACTAGGATTTAATCAGTAATAAAACGGAAATAAAAAACAAAGTAATGACTTACATAACTGAATATCAATAGACGAAGTATCTTCTGTTACGACAAATATAGCAAAGCAAATTTATAAAAATAAATGAATGAAAAAGAAAAAAAAACCACACGATTTTTTTTAAAAAATTTATGCAAAGACAACGTTTCCTGTGATTTATTTTTAATTATTTTCTTCTCTATCCATCTCTTTTGTGTTTATTTAAAAATAATCTTTTCCTTTTTGGGCTTCAATGATATCATTGTTTCTTCTTTGTTTTGAAGAAAAAGTTTGGTTAATGTGCTTTAAGATATTAACACAAAATATTTTTTTTTTTCATTTTTAGTTTTAAATGATATTTTATCGTTGAAATTACGTGTAATTTAGTTTTAGGCTTTCTATTTTAGGTTTTTAGGCGTCTATTTTAAGAAAATTTAGTTTTCCTTCTTTTAATTTTCTATTTTACAGCTTTTTATATTGCATTTCAAATTCCTGATTTATTTGAATTAAAAAAAGGAAGTCTAATTAAAAGTTTAAAAAAAATTGAATTTTAAATTTTTTATTTTAATGAAACTACACGAAACATTTACAATCTTTGAAAGCCTTTACAATAAAACCCGAAAACCAGTTCCTATATTTTAATTTTTAGTTACTTAATGTTTAGTTAAACAAATAAAAAGGCTTCAGATTTTAAATTATTACTGAAAATAATAAGAAAAAAAGGAATTTCATAACTTTTATGTTTTTTATTGTAGTTACCTCAATACCCCGCCTTTTTACGATTTACTTAAAACTGCTCAAATGTCAAAAGATCATGAAGTTTAAAATACAATAAAATATTATATTTTCCTCATGAGCGCCCACAGGATATTTCCCGGGAGAAGGTGGAAGGGTGTTAAAATATATTGGCTTTATAAAAAAAGCTTGTAAATTTGTACTTTATATTGCGAAATTATATAAAATAAATCTAAGTAAAAAATAATATAGTTGTAATGAAATTTACCAGTTTTCTATCTTTTAATTGCTCTTCACAGAAAAAAAAAATTCTGTGACTTTCATTTAGACTGAAAATAAAATTTGATTAATGTTCCCACCACCCCTTGCCCGTAAGTGCGGCAGCCCATGATTTTCGTATAGGCCTGTATTTCTGCCAAGAGGCTGTTCCGAAAACATAATTACAATTTTGTAATAAAGATTTCAAATGTGTATTTTTTTTCAATGATTTGAACACTTGATAGCTACTTTCCTTACTCAGCTGAAAACAGTTTAATAAGTGAAAACACCTTAAATAAGTCTTAGGTAACAAGAAAGAAACAAGTTGTGAATTGGAACAAAAATAAATAAATAAATAAATAAATAAAGTAAATAAATAAATAAGAAGCATCTAAACAAAAGCTACTTCTGAACCAAACTAATGTTGTTAACCAAGCTGTGACCTAAAATACATCGAACAACGCGTCTATTTCCTCACACAAGACAAAGGTACTAGCGATTAAAACATGCTTCAATAACGCTTTCTGAAACGCAATGAAACCTCCTGATTTGCTATAAGGGAGGTAGGGTTGCTTAAGGGCTACAATCTGAATGGAAAGAAGGCTTCTGCTAATGGATGAAACTACACTTCCTCAAGCTGAAAGATTAGATGATTGTAGGAATTAAAAAACATCAATCGAAGTAAAATTAAACAAGAAAATATCAGAGAAATTACTCTTGAACTTAATGGGAAAGAAACCAGATGAAAGGTTAATATAAATAGTTTTAAATGAATATTAACTACAAGCTCTGTATGTCTGTGGTTTTACAAAGCATTTTCGTCATTTCAAAAATTATCGCTTCTCTGCAGAACTATTCAGCAAAGTATTAAAGTTTTGGGGAATCAAGTTCTAAAAATTTAACGTATTTGAAAAACATTAAATGCAGTCGTTGATGCAGTGTTGGTCAAGATTTACTCTTTGAATCCCATCAACAGAGAGACTGAAGAACAACCAAACAAACAACAACAACAGATAAATTACTTTCCCAAGAGAGGATTAAATCAATTGAAGAGTTGAAGAATGTTTAAAATATTTAATGACGTTGAAGGTAACTACTTATAAGATTGTGATATTTTCTGCAATAGTTTTTACTATCTATAGTTTATAAACATACCTTTTTAGACTAGCTTCTTCATTTTCTGTTGTGTTTGTAAGCAATTCCATAGATGACTCTGCAGTGAAGTTATTAATGCTGTTTAGTCTCTGATACCGTCTTTTCTTGTTTCTCTCTGTTGTATATTTGTATTTCTGACATGGGGTTAAGGTAAAAATAGAATCGACAATTTACGAGTTTAGAGTTCACGAAATGAACTCTATAAAAAAGGAGAAAAAAAATTAAGTTTAATTAACTAAACTGGGTTTCTTGGGTTTCGTCAGTCAAGTTGCAATTCTTTATTTTACTTTGGAGTTCTTTTCATTTTTTCTGCAGTTCATTGATTAATATTACCAATAATTCTTCTAAGCAATTACGGAATAAAATCTTCCTTTTACAGCTGTTGATATCTAATCATATCCGTCTCCTTCCCGCAAACACTTTCACTTTAGTTTTACTTTTCCGATTCTTTGTTTTTTCTTTCAAAGCCTTCCAATGTTTGTTTGTTTTTTTAAATTGATTTTCATTTTTTTTTTCTTTCCAATCACTTTCTGTTCTAAATTCGTAATTCTTTTCGGTGACGTATTTAAATCCATGTTTCTTTGTAATAATTTTTACAAGAATAACTGTCAACAATACACGAATCACAAACGGAACATAACAACGACTCAAATTGAAGATTTGCTTATTCCAATGTTGCCAAAAAAAATGAACAAATCTTAAATATGTTAGTAAGTGAAAGAATATATTTTGTACAGATTTTGCTTTTTTGTACTCTTTAGTATAAAAAAGTTACATAATTAATGGTTTCCAACAACCAATTCTTGTGAGGAGAATTCATTTAGTAATTCCAATTATTTTACTCCTAAGGTAATTAAAATTTAGCTGATGTAAAATGTTGCTTATCTAAAAAATATTATTTTATCGTTTAAAAATGATAAAAAAAAAAAAAAAAAACTTGAAATACAGCTTAAAAAAAAAAAAAATCTGTTTCGCATCTATTCCAACCTGCTTTGAAACATGTTTTCTCTAAATACGGTCTTTTTAAGCCGTCACTCTCTGCTTCATTTTCTTTTGAACTACTTTTTATCATCTTTTAAAAAAGTAAGACATTGTCTAGGAATACAAAATATCAGTAAAGTTAATCCAGTAACGTTTTAGGAAATCTATGATCTACATTTTTTTAAATTAATATTTAAGTATAAAAGATTAGTATAAAAGCTTATCAAACTAAAAATACTATAGTAGTACTAAATTACTTATTTTTATACTTTTTATTGAACTGATAATTATTAAAATCCAGATGGAACATTTTTGATAGTAACACTAAGAAAATACAACTTAAATTAGGTTGTAAATGGAAGCGAAGAAAAAAACACAGGTGAAAATTACTATCATTAATAAATAATTTGAATAAAGTTTATGAATCGACAGCCACAAAATTCGGAATTGTTTAATAATATACGTTTTTAAGATAAAGACTGTGGTTTCTTCTAATGCTAACGTGTTCTCATTGCATTTTATTTTAAAATATATATAAAACACATTATTAAAAGTGCATAACTGATCATATACATTTTATGTACTTCTAAATAATATATTTACGCTTCATAAATTAAAACTTAACAATATAGGCCTTTTAATTCGAATCAAGTTAACTTAAATTTTAGATTTAAACATCATATTATATAATAATAGTTAGTTTCATTATAATAACTTTGAATAACATTTAACTATCATTTCCATGTGACACAAGCATTTTTAAAAGTTTTAAAAGCAAAGATAGAGTTTATAGAATATTAATTATAAACAATCCTTTATTTTAAAATCAAAATCTATATGATCTGTAAATCTACAGTTGAAAATATAAACAATCCTTTCTAATTCTTTTAAATATTACTGCAACTGTTAATATTTTAAGATACCTTAATATTTTCCATTGTTTAGGAATCATTGTTTATGTTGTTTCAAAATATCCGCAAAATATTACGACGATTTCGACTATTGCTATTATATTTATTTGATAATCTTAAGTTTATATTATAATAATAGAATATACCATATCGAAATCCAAATATATGAAGACTTAATATATTTTTCCCAATAAGTTTTAAATGTGAACATCATCCATCAGAACAAGTCAAAATTAAACTGAAATACAAGTGCAGAGAATCATCAAAAACAAAATGACAACAGATTTGTATAAACAGCTAGAGAACACCCTGTGTTTAATTTTACGTATTTTTCCAGATTATTAAAAGTTTTAGCTGAGAAATCCATCAGCAATCTTTTTAACATAACTTTTCTTTTCTCTATATCATCCAGCCGCAATTAAGACCTTGATTTTCAAGAACACGTTGTAAAATCGCAGATTCTCTTAGCTTGCAAAAATATTATTGAATGAAAAATGTTCTTTATGTGAGTAACATCGACTGTAATGTCCTATTGGTATTGAGTTTTTATTGTTTTCTTTTATGCAATTTCTGGAAAGCTTCTCAATTCCAAAGGAAACTAAATGGAAACAGAAATCATGATTTTGATTTTAGCTTAAATGTCATATTTTAAGACATAAGAGAAAAGCACTTGATATTTAACAAAAAAAAAAAAATAGTTATAATGTTTTGTTTGGCCCCACTAGATATCCTACCAAAATTATATGAATTTTTTTTTTAATAAATATTGGGAATAAATTTTTAATCGGTTGGTTTCTTTGGAAGACTTTCAAATAAAACAAAATAAAGGTAAAAACAAATGAAAAGAATCTCTATTTTTTTCAATAAAGTTTAATGGGACTCAATATCAAACAATATTCCAGATAAACTAAATTAAATAGAAACTGCTGTTCTACTAATAAAAAGCTGTTCAGTTATAATAATAATTCTACAATATTTTGTCCTTACATTTACAACGTTCAACTTTAAAGTCACGATTAAAAAACAAATTCGCTGAATTTCAATTAAGCAATGCGTCGAATTCGAAATTTCGGAAGTTAGCCGAAAAAAATTATTACAAAATAATCAACTTATTTCAAAACGAATTAAATAAACTCCTTGAAAAATCATTACAATCTTATTTATTAAAATTAAAAGAAATTCTAATAAGAAGGAAAAGTATCTTATTTTAATTAATATAATAAATTATGATTTCGGAAATAAATTATGATTTTACTGACGTAGTATTTGAAACAGGTTGACATTTTTTTGCTTACCAAAATTTCATCAGAAATGTGTTTTCTTAGTTGTTTTTTTTAGGCTCTCAGACATGAAAAACAGTTTGTTTTCTTTCAATTTTAAATCTCAAAACTATTATTGCAAGAATTCTAGGAATGATCTACAAATCTATACATATAAGAATTTTATATAATAAAAGAAAAGTTGATTTTTTTTCTGACCCTATCTCCTCTGAAACCATAAGACACAGAAATACAAATAAGGTGGCAAATGTTAGGTGGCAACACTGAGGATGCTCAAATTTTCATTTTTATCTACGTGGGTCAACCATAAGTCCCGGGACGTCCTGAAACGGTCTCCGAAACAAGCGCTCGCGGGGTGTGAGAAAGCGGTCGGCGGTCACGGATGGTGAGAAAATTATCTCAGAACCCAAGATCACGTGATCATATGTTTGCCAGTAAATTGTATTTGGAAAAAAACATGTTCTATAAAACACAAACTGACTGTGAATTAATTAGAGGAATAATAATAATTTATCAATTGATCATAAAAATTATGATGTAGAATATATTTTATATACCATATGAAGGTAGGTCAATCCGTAGATTGGTTCGAGTCTACGGAACCCTAGTGACCCCCGAAGGGCGACCCCTAAGAGAAGCCGTAGCTATACAAGGGAACAGATACTGGAGTGGTTTTCCATTGCCTTCTCCAGGACGCCATTACGGAATGACGTCAGACCGAAGAGAAAGTGAAGAAGAGGCTGACAAACACAGGAAAGGAAATTGAAACATCCATGCTCTCGACCGGGATTTGAACCCGGATACCGGCACACTGGCCTCATGGTAGACCGACGCCTGAGACCTCACGACCACGCCGGCACGGCATATTTTATTTATATAAAAAAGAAATAGGTAATATTAAAATTTCAGAAATCTTCCAATTTCCTTTGACAACTATTCTTTACATCTCACACTTTATTTATGCCAAAGGAGAAACTATAATTGTAAATTACCTTTTAAAAAATATTTGTGTTCTGACGTTTGAATTATTCTGTAAATCTAGATATGTTATTAGTTTCCTTTCAAAACAAATGGAGGAAATTAATAATAAATTTTGAAACCCTAAGTAGATATCCTAAATAGTCAAACAATTCTTAGGAAACATTATTACAGAACCAGTAAATAACTTAAGCCCAGCCAGTGAAAATTCGTTCAGCCAAATCAATATTATAAAACTGTGTTTAGCTAAAGAAACAAAACATCCCATACAATTCATTAAATTCACTGCTCTCTACAATTTTCCATTGTAATCTTGGTCTAAGTGAAAATTTATTATTTTCATCCGAAATCGATCTAAGAGAGAGAGAGAAAGAGAAGAAAATAGAGTAGAGTAATTGCATATTAATAATATTTTTTCCCCAATATCTTTACTTCTTCTTATTAATAGTCGCAGGGATATAAAAAGTAGTGCTGAGGTAAACCTAAATACATCCTTGTCTAATGGTGCGTGAACTGTGAGTTTCACAATTACATGCAATACTTGCAATTTTGACGGAATCAGAGAGAAATGGTCTACTAGAGTTATCTAGCAAAATTATAAATGAATATTTGCAAAAATGAACAAAAAAAATTATTTTCAACAATTAACAAAAATACTCTTAGAAATATCGTGAGGCACATTGGGTAAATGATGATTGGTTCAGTTCAGGGTAGCCTATTTTTATACCGTTTATATTCGTTCATGAGGAGATATTACCTACTATCATTTTATTTCGTGCATCTACGAACTATAACAACAAAGTTAGTAGACATTACGTTTTTCACTGAATATTCGATGGAAAATATATACGCATTTACGATATATGCCTGTATATAATCAGAAAACAGTGATTTATAAAAATGTTTAGACTACGTTAATTTCAAAATAAATAGCTAGGACTTCAGAAATATTTCCTGGCTAAGAAAACCAGGAAGAATTTCTCTTTTTAAATCTAAAGATACTTCTAAAACATAATCAAATAAGTCTTTCTTCTGCGAGAAAAAAATTTCAGTGACGGTATTAAGATTTATTTTATATATCTATTTATTTATTCATTTAATGAACAAATCATAGTAAATTTTAATCATAGGACTTATGGAATATAATGACCAACTGAATAACAATGTAAATTCTATTTGTTATTAATCTTCTTCAAACTTATATGTTTTGTAATATAGTAGAAATGAAACACACTTGAATTAAAAGTAAAACGTTAAAATATAAAATGGAGCTAGTTTCAGCTTCTAATTGCAGAATCCTTCATCGGAGAAAATGCGGAAGCCTTTCCGTGTTGTCTTTTATAGTCAGGAAATACTGATTGAACCTTCACTATTATTACATTATTAAACATACCGGGTATTTTAAAATATTATAATATTGGAGTTACAGCTTTGCTCAAGTCGCTCAATGTGGACAATAACTTGCTACGGTGTCTATTTTCAATAAATATAATATCATTTATGGTAGACAATGTTAGAATCATAACTGTTGTTATATTGGAGAGACAAAAAAGACCTCTTATAACCAGACTAAAGGAACACGTTTATGCATTTAAGAAGAGCAATATTACTTGTAACACGGCATCTCATGACATCAAATGTGGCCACATGATTAATACTGAAGACCCTATTGTCTTTGGGATTGAGACTGATGACTACCTCCGCCAATTTCGGAAGTCCTTACTTAACTTATTTTAATTAATGATTGTTATAACGAACAGACATCGCTAACAGCGCACCTTCAATAATGGCACTGATCCACAGCATCTTCATTGAAATGGTTTCTTCATTGACTGTTTCTCATTGTTTTATCAATAGGTGAAACCCACTAAGTACATCCTAGAACAGTTGTTTCACGCTCTTTGACGATCATTACCTAACAATAGTCACCAGTAAACACCAAGGTCTCAGTACGAAGGATAATAACAACAAATTAAACAACAAGAAAATCACAATAAATTATAAGTTTAAAAACTTCACTTGCCAGCACTACGCCGGCCTCCAAGAATTTTCTCATTGGTTCAATCAATTTTTTCTGGAAACACTTCGATTTTCACACTTTGTCTGATGAAGACTTTTCCATTTAGAAGCTGAAGCTAGTTACATTTTATATTTTAACATTTCACATTTCGTGTTTCATTTCTACGATATTACATTATCTAATCTCGATACATGTTACACTCTACTTACATTTTTTGTTTCAAACGTTGATAATTTTATCCTTCTTTGGTAAGAGATTCTTAAAACTAGTGTTCAAAGGTACATTACTATTTTACATTCACCAACGTATTACATTGATGTCTACTTCACTAGTCCTAATATCTGTACGTCTTACAACCCATGTTCATTATAAAAATTATCACTTGAATAGAATGAACGAGTCACGTAAAAAATAAATACATAAATAAATAAATAAAAATTAGTTCAAAGAAACAGGATTACGATTGAGAGAATTCCAGCAGTAAATAAAATTTACTATTTAATAAGGAAAGTTTAATTTATTAACCCCAATAGTTTTTTGTTTCAAATACATCGTCATCCAATGAGAAACAGATCTACTAACAACTATAACCATTCGTTTGAAGGGAATTATTCCGTCAGAGTGACTCTTATTGTATTTTTTTCTATTGATTAATTTAGGACAGTTAAGAGATTAAAACTGTCCCTTGGAGATATTCCATGGATTGAACAGTTCCTTTCTTAAATTTTCTATTGATTGCTTTAAGGATTTTTTTTTCTTTATTTTATTGGAAAGCAAGCAATAACAGCGAAAGAATTTCAATTCTTTAGCCTACACTGCTGTTTCTTTCACATGCTGCTCGTTGGTTTAAACTGCATTCAACCAAATCTGCTTTTGTATAGAACCTGCGGTTTTATACAAACTTATGTAAAAGGGACCTCGTACTCAGGTAACGCAGTAAAAGAAACGAGATTAAATGTTTTGTGTGTGGTTTTTTTTCTTATAGATTCAAAAGGACAAGTCTTAAAAAAGAAATTTTAATACTTAATATTACGGAATTATTAACTAATTTTTTTCATTTTATGTTTCTAATATTAGTTCAACCTGTTTTATAATCGAAGCATACTTATTTGATAATTATTATCAAACATAATAGTCTATAAATTAAAAATAAGAACATTTAAAAAGTTGTTGTTATTTTTTAAATATACTTAAAATTCAGGAGCCTTCCGGTTCCTTGCGGAAAGGATCTGTTGAAGAGGGGTTTTCCGCAAAGGAACCCGAAAGGCTCCTGAATTTTAAGTGTAGTTAAAAACAAAAAAAAACAAAAAAACTTTTTAAATATTCTTCTCTATGTGTGGTTATTTTTAATTAATATTATTTTCACACACGTAAAAATCCTTTTAAACATAATAAAAGTAACGAAATTTTATTATGGAAAATTATCATGAAGTTATTTACTAATAATAGAAATTTTATAATCTTATTTAAAAGGAAATATAATAAGAGTAGTTTTTAAGTCATTACAGAGAAAATCTTCTCTTCCTGTATAATTTTCTAGAAAAAAAATAAAAAAATTTTTTTTTAATTAAAAACAGAATTATATGAAGTGTTCACATAATTTCTCGCGTAAACTTAGTCAGAAATCATTTAATTAAGTTCCATTAATATTCTACAAAATAAAGGCTAAGATATTGATGGGATGATGGTGATGATGAGTGTTTTCAACTGTTGACTTCAATGTGGGTTTTAACAGATTCCACTGCCTGAGGTCATCAATGGATTGATCAAAGCCAACAGAACACAAATAATACAATTCAATGGCTGCAGGGAAAATAAGCAATAGAGTGAAGGGTTCATTGTCTGTGCGGATGCAATGAACTATATATTGCTAACTAACATATCAATGATGATATTCACAAAGGTCTAAGAATCAAATATCGAAAACATGGATGGTAAAAGAATAAACACAACAAAAAAACAAGAAGGAAAAAAGTATTACGTGATTCAGTCACATGAGAACAAATTTATTTATAAGAAATATACAGTCACTAACTTCAATTCTTTATTTTTGAAAGGGGCTGTTTATGAAACGATGACAGTATTTTTCATAATTCTGAAAATATTACTCTACTCGCGCTCAAGTAGTGATTCAATTTACGTAAATATAACCTTAATTAAAAATAAACAAAATTGTTTCATATCAACTTCGTAATAGAATGTTTGCAAATCCCTGCTATGTTGTAGTTAAGTGAATATTTTAAAATATGATTCAAAATGAGTATTTAATATTTTAGATTACTATCATCCACAGCCTCCTTTATTAGATAGGATAATCAAAATTCTACGTGTAGGGTTTTTTTTTCTTTAAAATACTTTCTGTTTCTTATAAAGTCAATATTTTATTTACTGTAGTATAAAACTTATTGGACAGAAAAAGATCGTATCAAGTTGCCAATAAAGAATCATTATTAAAATATCATTTCTAAATTTCCGAGTTCCTGTCATTAAAATGAGAAAAGATCTTTTACATATTGTTTGTATCTACAAGTTATTTCAAAGATTTATCCATCAAATTCACAGGATACATCACAAAATTCCGTGAAAAGGAACAAAGAATCTACATATTGAAAGGTTAATGTAATTCCAAAGTATTAAAAGATTTCTATTATATTAAAAGAAAAACGAAATGTCAGTCAAAAGGAAAAATAAATTATGTTATCAACAAATTAAGACTTGTAACACTGGTAACTTGTAACACTGGGAGGAAAATCAACATTAAAAAGAAAGAAGAAACAAAATAAATAAATAAATAAACAATAAAAATAAAAACGGAATGTGATTTATACTGATCATTCTGGTTCAAACAAATTAATTTTTAACCACAGTTATGAAGCTTTTTACTGACTCTAATGAAAGCAGATCTCTTGTTGATACTCTAGGACAGCAAAGCATTACATTAAGAAAAAGCCTATTTAAAAGAATTTATTAAAACATATGTAGATCAATATTTATCTGAAAGAGATATTAGCGCAAGATTAAATAAATAAATAAATAAATAAATAAATAAATAAATAAATAAATAAATCTTTTACTACAACTAACTAAAGTATTGAAACGCGAAAGGGAATGTTTAAAACCATACTAAAAAAATTAATTTTAGCAAGGTTTTAATAGATTTTTTTCCAGAATAAATTTTTTTAAATGATCAAGTGATAAAATAGGCACAAAAAAAATAACTACAATAATAATTAAGAATTAAGTAAAAATGCTTGATTTTATTTTTATGTTAGTATTTGTAATATAACATTTTTTTATATTTATTTAACATTTTTTTATATTTATTTAACATTTTTTGATATTTATTTAACATTTTTTGATATTTATTTAACATTTTTTGATGTTTATTTACAACCTACTGCGTTTAGAATATTTTGCAACAATTAGTAGATTGCAATAATGTGATAATAATTTTTGTTGGATCTTATAAGTAATTTATTGAACATACATTGTATTTAAGTATATGATAAAATACAAAAAAAAAAAGTTATCAGTTGAATTGTTATCTATGTAGCAACAGGCTTTTTTTAAAAAGCATTTCTAATGAATTATTATTATTACCGGTATTATTATCTTTTCATTTAATTAGTCAAAATCATCTCATTACTTCCCTATCCTAATTTCTAGAGACAAATTTAAATATTTAATTGGCTTACGTAAATAGGGCATAAATAAAATACATACATTTCTAAACGAATATATTTACTATTAAAAAAAATAGTTGAAAGCACTGAGACTAACGTCAGAAAACGATCAATAAATGTAATGGGAACAAACAGCAGTTAACAAGACTTCGTCCAAGGTTCCACAATAGCTACTGCCCTCATTTTATTTAATTAACTCTCGAAATTAGTAAATCCTTCGAATGTGTTCGCTGAATTCTAATAAACTCTATTATCTCTCAGCTGGAGAAACGATTCTTGTCTGAGCCTGTGAATTTCCGAAAGAACCCTTTAATATCTTGGCTGATTTCAATTCAGTGATTAACGGTTTCCCAGGATTCCTGTTGATCCACTCGAAGCACCTATTAATGATTCGTCGGCTGCATAATATTACTATCGAAATTAAAGGATAACATCTGCTTCCGTTGGCCGCCATCAGAATCCACCCTTCGCCCCGAGGACTGGGTTCTTTATGATCGACGCCATTTTCTGACGCCTCAATACAAACTGACGCCCATTAAGTATTTGGATTAGGATGAGGTTGTGGGTGGACTGCAATCCCTAGCACTCAGCAAAAGCCGAGTTCAAACACTGTGGATTAGATTACTAAATGTATTGGTCTCCACTTACAAATATTTATACATCTACATTACGTTATGGGCTTTTCCAATTATTTATTACTTTATTTAATCCACGATGACGTCACTGTTATTATTTAAAAGTCAACCTTTTAATTATTTCCATAATGAAAAATTTAACTTTCATTAAACCATTATTTCATATCATCAGTGACTTCAATATTTTGTTTGGACAGAATCCATTCAAAGTTAACAGAAAACAATTCTAGAAGTTATAACCAGTTTTGTCTTTCATAATAATAATAATATGTCTATGATATTGTTAACTTTTAACAACCAAACATTCTCGCATTCGTGCAATTTAAAGACTAACTATTACTCTATATCTCTTAAATTAATTTCAATTATTTTTATTTTATATATTTTACGTGTGTGACATCAATTATTTAAGATAAAGAAATACTAAAAAACACACTAATGTACAATTAAAGATTGTTGTATTTAAAATTTGATAAAAATAATTAAAAATATACAATACGAATTATCTAAAAAGGTCCGTGGACAGTTTCAAAGGCACATGGCCTCCTTCATCAGCGAGATCTCGCTTTTGATTTGATTCTATTAAAGTTCAAAAAATTTCGATTCTAATTGATTACTGACATTTTATCTTATTTTTAGTTTTATATAATTTTAACTTTGAATATTAAAGGTTGTCTAAAGCCTTGGCTAATGTTGTAGGTAATTAACTTAATATTCATCTTTTTAATAACTTAATGTAGATCTATATTTCTGAAACGATCATCGAAAAGCTGTGTAGAAATCTTAATTTTCTATAGGAAATAAGTTACAGATTTTTTTATTTACCCTTGAACCACTGAGTAAGTGAATATTTTTTTAATCTTTTCAATGTAATTAATGTTTTCCCCTAATTAAAAAAAAATATTAGTTTTTAATACCTTAATAATAATATCTTTGTCATATGAAAGCCATTAAAGATAATGTTATATACCAAAATAAAAACTTATAGCCTTCATTCAAGATAATTTTAGATCATATATTACTTAGGATATATTTATTTTGTTGT
This sequence comes from Thereuonema tuberculata, assembly GCA_023159025.1. Taxonomy (NCBI): domain Eukaryota; kingdom Metazoa; phylum Arthropoda; class Chilopoda; order Scutigeromorpha; family Scutigeridae; genus Thereuonema; species Thereuonema tuberculata. The sequence goes on along the minus strand of JAFIDM010000007.1, from coordinate 28,304,667 downwards.
TATTATTTTTATTAAAATGCTGATACCATGACATTCTAATTTCTTCAGATATTGCCAAGAATCTCCAATGGCAATAAACTACACCAGTTTTGTTTTTGTGTTTTCTTTTTTCCTCAATTCTGTTTTTGTTTTTTTTTAGAACTTTTGCTGGCTTTTGATCAGTGGATTACAAATACAGATGAAATAGAATGTTGTGTTTTTTATTTATTTATTTTTTATAGTTTTTTGATTTTGTATTTTGTTTATTTTGTTTAATAAGACTACAAAATTAGTCTACATTGTTTCAAATTGAAATCACAGAATTTTGATTGATTAAATGAAATCACCTGGAGAGTGTTTTTCAAAGAGTATCAGAATTAAATTAATTTAAAAGATAATTAATAGCGAAAAAACAAAACCGCTATAGATTTACTCTAAAGTACTTTACAAACTCAATCCCTGAGACCTATTTTTATTTTATCTGTATGTTTTTTCCTTTTTTTTTTTGATGATGCTCAAAATTCTTTATGATAATCTTCTAAAACTACTGCTGGATTAAGAACCTACTTAAAGCCACATCAGCGGAATGTGTAAATAACATTAATAATCGTACTGTATGAAAAAATATTATATTGTAGACCTATCCTGAATAAATAAAATTCATATAAAAACCAGTAATAGTTTTAATGTTTGGTTTCCAACTTTCTTTTTTTAGAGATGGTTGTGAGACTGTATCCTTATAAGATAATCTTCTGCCAAAGTAAATAAAAGTTAATATTTCTTTTTCATCAATAATTCTTATAATAAACAACTTAATTAGGTCTTGTAGGAATACACTGCCAAAAATTATATCTTCTTGTATTTGTTACAGAAGTTGTTGATATTTACTAACTAACTGAAGAATAAGATCTTTAGGCTTACGGTGATAGGTCTATTGCTTGTATTGTGGGAATGCTGTGTCTACATAAGCTTAATGATTACTTACATCCCCCCTTTCATATTGGGCTACGAATAGAAAATTAAGATCTTATAAAATAAATTACCACTATGTAGATCCACACACCGATTTCATTCTTCGCCAAACATATTAGCATTTCGTAATTCAAATAAAAAGAATATAACAGAATTAAACAACAACGGTGAAGAGATATATACAAATAATAAGAGACTGAACTGATGTCATGTCCAATCGCGAAAACATAAAACTTTTCAAAAAAAAATTCATCTTCATATATACAGTACACTATAAGCTTATATTATTTTATTTATGTTTAACATTAACGTTATTTTATTTTTTACTTGCATTCTTTATACTGTAAACATTAACATAACTATCGCATCTACTCAATACTAACTTGCAGCCAAAAAAATATTTATGTACTGTTAAGATTTCTTTATTATTGCAAGATTTTTTTTTTTATAAATAAACGTCCCATATTTCTTCTTCAAACCTTTTCTATTATAAAGTATATTATCAAACATCTTCCACGACACCAGAAATAAATGTTAAAACACTACATTTATTTCAAAAAAACAGCAAATTTTCGAGGAGAAAATAAAACGCCTCCTCTTTTTCAAGCCTTTTACAAATAATTTTCTCCTCGAAAATTTGCAGTTTTTTTGAAATAAATATAGTGTTTTAACATTTATTTCTGGTGACGTGGAAGATGTTTAATAACTTAAGATTTTTTTTTTTTGTTTGGTTTTTTAAGAAAAAAGAAGAAAGAGCACATTAACTAGACATGGCTAACAGAAAATTATTATTTTATTAAAAGGAAGTTAACCAATGATGTAATTGGTTATTTATTGGTTCCTCACCTTAATCCCTTTATTAGAAATTACTCTTAATCAAAGACCTCTATTCAATGAAAAGAGAAAGATTAAGGTTATTTTTTTATTATTATCTTCTTCTATTAATTCGTGTGGAGGAAGGGTTCTTGTGATTTGCTTCGTAGCAACTCCTATCTTTGTATGAGGTTTGGGTCAGAAGAACAGGTGTGGGGGAAGGTCTTCTATTGGTTGGTGTGAAGCGTTGTGGTCGAGGGGGGCGGAGTCGTTTTCTAATACAAAACCACCCCCTGTTTATACAACCTCGAACGTGGAACGGGGATTAACAATCCAACACCCTGCTTTGTGAGATTCGTCTTTTGCCAGTGAGGAAGAACCCATGTTCATCATGGCTGGCCATTGTGTTGTCTCTGCCTCAGACTCAGATGATTGGCAACCACGAGAACTCTTCAAATCCCCTCATTCGAAGAAAGAAAGGATGCGTCCAATTCATATTTCAATTTGTTTGGTTCAAACAAACAATAATTTTACGCCTCGAAATCATCGTTGCGGTGATGATGGAAAGTTGGCATTTGACAGTCAAGGAAACAACACAAGAGAAATTTCAAAAATATTCAGCAGAGAAAGAGGATTACATTTTCATTAAACTTTAAAAATTATTAGTCTTTTTCACTGCAAACGACCCAGCCCTACGACTTTCTCATAATTTTCGTATAAAGTAGAGAGATACAAAGAAGAAGAAAAAAAGAGAAACACTAAACTTGAAAAATTAAGAATTGCAAATTTAAAAAAAATGTAATAAAAATCTGTAGCTGCAAATATAAAGGTTCTATTCCATTTTGAAAATAACCAATGCACAAATAAGAATTAAACTAATATTATAAGGATAAGATTTTTTTAATTTTAGTTTTTTAAATAAAAATCTTATAAAAACAATAATATTTTATATATCTTATTATAAATCATATTTACTTCAATAAAACATCATAACTACATCTATAATAATTATGGTTATTATTATTCTATTATAATTGAGTACTTGGTGAACATACTAAGAATTGTAATTATTTTTTCTGTAAAAATTACTGACATCACACAATGCGTAGTTAAAAAATCTTGGTTAAAAAGGTTAAGAAATAAAAAATATTTAACAACAATTCCTGTACAGTTTCAGAGAATCATTGTTCCCCATCATCAGCAAGATTTTAACGAAGATTTTTTAATATAAAATCTTTTTAACTACGCATTGTGTGATCTCAGTAATTTTTCATAAACTTTTTAAAAACCCACACGTTAATAAGCTTTTTTTATTTTTTCTGTAATAATTGTACTTATTATATTGTAATAATTTGAGTATTTTGAACATACTAACAGTAGTAGGATGTTAAAAAGACCTTTGTAATAACCGTTTTATTTTAAAATTTTGTAAAATGGAGCATGAGGAAGCAAAGGAAGATACCTTTGCGAAATATCGTCTCGTAGTTACGATGTTTTATTGAAGTAAAAGTCTTATATTTATGAATTAAAAAAAAAAAATCACATGCAATGGAAGATTATTACCAAGTCTAGAAATAAAATAAGGTTTTATAAATGCTCATTTCATAAAGTTTTGATTGTTCTATAAAAGGAACGTAAAATTTCTTATTTTATTCTGAGGTGGTTTTAAAAATATTATCAGTTAATAAAAAGTAAATAAATCGTAAAAATGTTATTAAATAATTACATTACAACTTTATTTTTAAAACTCAACTAAAATATCGTTCTAATTTAGATTGTGACTCTGCCCGGAGTCAAAATTACAAAGATTCGAGAATAACTGTTGACGACAATTAATACTTCAGATATGAAAATCCAACTATTTTCTAGAAGCTACCAATTTTATCTTCAGAAAAATTTTTGTTCCTAACTTCTTCAGATGCTAATTGTTTCGACTAACTTCATTTCAATATAAAATGTTACTGAAACTTGTATTATCGAAATATAATTGTTCAATTTGTATTACGTTATTAAATGTAAAATATTTAAGAAAATATTCATTTCAAATTTCCTAGAGCTTTTAGGATCTTTTAGGTCTTCTAGCATTAAAGCAGCTATTTCTAATATGTCACATATTAATGATATATAAAATTTATTTGTATGGTATAATGAGGAAACAATATCTATAATCATGTACATTAGATGAATAAATGAATGAAAACTAATTAAAACTACCTAAATTAAAACTACATAAAAATAAAAATGAAAATAAACTAAAATGGAATAAAAATAATAATAAAAATAAAATACCAAATATAAAGCCAACAGTTTCGATAGCTACTAAGTCATCATTATCAAGGTACAAAACAAACAGTAAAAGAGAACTATTTACTATTAACGATATTTATTCATTGCTTGCACCTTAATCCCATAATTAATTAATTCTTATAACTTATCTCTTAAAAAGACGCGAAGAAAAGGATGGATTTGTAAATATTACATTCATCCTTTCAGTAGATATTAGGTTAATGAATCCCATTATATAGAAAGAAATTTCAGCAGAAACAAAACTATTACAATTTTATTCTGGATTTTAATTTCCTTAAAAATATATTTTATGGAAAACAGATAGGAGTGGAACACAGAATGTAGCAGTGCATTCTTAGTAAATCCTTTATTTGATGACTGATTCCTAGTGAAGAATTAAAGACTGATTTCTGCTTTGATACCTGCAGTAAAGATACTGTGAAGTGGCTTCTTAGTTTTGGAGTATCTCCGTAGATTTGGTCGGATAAATAGAAACAATAAACTAATAAATATTAACAAATATGATATAAAACACTTTCACTATGATAATTAAAATGTTGGAATTTATCGAATGCCAAAGTCTTAAATACATGAAATTCTTCTTAGTAAAATTATCTGAAGCAGTTTCTTTATTTGACATGAAAACAGGAAATTACCAAAAATCAATAAATCAATAAATCAAACTGAGTTAAATGTTTTTTTAAATATAAAATGTTTTTTTCATCTATAATTATAAAAGAGATATTGATTATTCAAAGAATAAATCCTTTCAATACGTTAAGTTTGAAACAATTTATTTCCTAAGCTTTTTCAATAAGGAATTAACAGGAGCTGTTTTAAATGATGAAATTATCTTTTTCTTTTGTTTATAAAAACCTACATCTTTGTTCGGAATTTTCCTTTCACAGAAATTTATTTAAATTAAAATAATAAATGGATGTGAAATGATTTGTTTTTTGAAGGCTATTCTGTTGTAGAATTTGTTCGTCCAAAATTAACAGAGAAATTAATAACTACAGAGAATTTAATTCTATTATATTTCATATGATAATAATAATAATAATAATATATATAACTGCATTTATTCAGTTATGTCAGTTCAGTTACATTTTTTTAGCGACATCTTTAAATATATTTTTGAATATATATATTTTGAAAGTCTATTTTTTTGTACATAAATTATTCTAATTTCAGAAATTTTAATTATATTCTTGCATATATATTTTTTTAATATACCATAAATAATCATGAAATATTATCTAAGCTACAGAAAGTTTCACAAAACTTACGGGATCCAATTTACTCTAAATTTTCTGATAATTGTGATTTATCAATATTCTGCAACAATCAGAAATTTTTCAGGTTTTTATATTTATTATTGATCTCCCTATTAACCTATCTTTGTGTTTCGTTCTGTGTATTTATTCATTTCTTTTTATTTTACTGTTTTATCATTCAAAAGCCAAAATCATTTTAGTGGAGGTGAGTTTAAAAAAAACAACAAGTGAATAGAATTTTGTGCTAAAGCATAAATTTAAGGGCAACCCATAATAATATAAAAAAATTAAAAATAATAATAAAAAAAGGAAGTACAATAACGTAAGGAAAAATAATAAAAAAAGTTAGGAAAAAAATAAAAAACTTTAGGAAAACAAAATAAGGGAAATAAAAAACAATTACGGTTTGAACCGACAACTTTCAGCATATCCGAAATCTTAACCATCAAGCTATAGCTAACAAGTGAAATGAGATGGTTGCATTTCTAACATTTAAGCTAATAGCGGAAATCCAATGAAAACTATGTCTAATATCTCGAACATGGGGGAGCGTTGGCTCTGAAAATACCCTATTCCTCCGTTGTTTGGGCCTCTGAACACGATGGTGAAGTCCGTGTGTCGATCCGACCTTTCGTCCGGGAGTTTTTAGGAGAGTACAATGACAACAATGCCAAATATCTCGAACATAGTGGGGGTGGGGGTGGGTGTCCGTTCGGGAGTTGTTAGGGGGAAACAGACACGGACGGACGGACAGGACAAACGCATTAGCTACCGATTTTTGGTCGCTATCACAATAGCTCCCAAATGGGTCGCTAATAATAGAAATTCTAATATAAAACTACTTTAAAAGATATTCAAAATAAAAAATTGAATACAGTTAAAACAAAATAAACAAATAAAGAAACAAAAAAATAAATAAATAACAATGTTTGATTTCGCGTGAATCTATTCAGAAATGTAAAATTTAATAAATATCTGAAATAAAAACCTTTAAGTTATAATCATTTCCTCATGACAAATCTATTTGAAAACACATTAACTATTTAGTTAGCATTAAATTGTAATTAAGAACTAACTAGCGGCAATTTATTCTACAGTCCATCGTCAAATGAATAAGGTTTTGTTGTTTGTTTGTTTATTCTTATAAAAAAATAATTAAATAAATAAATAAACTTAAATAAAATAACAGCTTACAAACCCTTACAAAACGCTGGTATGTTTCTGAGGGTCGTTCTTTGATTAGCTTGCAATGACTGACCTTTGTGTTGGTTCTGATTGTCTTAAGCAATTAATCGCGTGTTGCATCTGGTGGACCACATTTAACACTTGTAATGAAGAAGACAAGATGGAAGAAGACAACATGCGACTGTTTATTTATGTAATAAAGATGTGGAGGAGATAGAAAGAATAAGACACGACCGAGTAATTCGATTGCATTTGGATAGATTACATCCCTTATTACGTGTAATCAAATCCTACTTCTAGTTTCTTGTAAGATTAACATAAGAATTTCAAAATTGAAGAAAAAGAACAGATCAATAATAATAAAAAAAAAAAACCGTTTCAACAATTTCTTGTCAATTTCTCAATAAATCAATGTGTTTTCTTTTAATTTCAAAACAAAGTCTAAATTTAGAATCCCATAATAATTGCAAAAGAAAGAATCCCTTATTTCAGTAGTAATTAATCACTCCTATGTTAAAACATCTCGGCTTTATTTGTCTTAATATAGATAATGTCTTTAGACGAACATTACTTATGTCATCTTAGAGACTTCCGAAGAAATGTCTATAATAATAATAATAATAATTTAGATAAGTTTATGTTATCTATTATAAGAATTTAGCCGCCCGTTGGAATCTGAAATTCCTGAGATTCCCAAGAGCAATTGATTGAACAATTGTATCGTCCACGATTAAAGTCTCTATATTTCAAGAGTAATACTCAAAAATGCTTCCATACAAGTTGGTAAGACATGAGAGGAATACATATGTAAACTTACTTGATTACACAACAAAGAGTTCGTTAAATGTCTGTCTGCCTGTCTGTTATTTTGTCTTCTGTGTTTTTTATTATAAACATGTTTTGTTTTAAAACGTTGAGAATTTTTAATTTAATATCTGGTTAATAAAAAAACTAATCATCAGAAAGGAAAATAAAAAAGAAACAGATTAATAATATTTTTCTGTAAAGATACATGAATAGACACGAAAATACGACCAAGTGCTTAGTTTTAAAACAGTGGTCTCGAACTTATTTCATTCCAGTGGCCACAATGAACTAATGCGCGCCCCAAATAACAAATTGAAAAGTATAAATTTACCAAGCATAAAACTTACTTGACTACAGTCCGTGTGATTTGCTGGAAATATTATTAAAGACCTTCTTTTTTCCTCATGACTGCATATTTCATAGGTAGTAAATAGTCTACCATATTTATTGAATTGAATCGTGAAACAAAACACCAACTTCTGAATTAAATGATAGATCACAAAATATACTAGCCATTTCATTGATCAAATATAGATCACTTTGTTTTTCTTTTTCATTTTTCCAGATTTTGTTCCATTGAAACTAATGAAAAAGGAAAAAATTAGCTAACAAGGAAATATGGAAAGTTGTGATTCTTTTCTACAAACTGATTAGGAATATTTGAGACTAAAATGACTTAATACTATTCAGTAGAGCTAAGGTTTCTTATATTATATATCAATGTAATATTACTTGAATTCTGATAGTTAAAATTTATTATATAGAAAGAAAGCGTAATTACAATTGCATTAATGTGATTGTTAGCCACCTAAAACAAAAGGTATTAAATGAAATATTGATCCTTTTGATAAAGACAATAATAATAATAATAATAATAATAATAATAATGTATTTTTTTTTATTTAATAATTATACACTTACCGTCCCGCCCGAAAGGATTTCAATCCCTGTCAATTAATCTGTTTTATTAATTGCAGATTAATGCAACAACAACAACAACATAAAATAATAATAATAAATTATTAATGTTATTATTACTGTAACTTTATACAATCAAAATCCTGTTAAAATATTTGAAAAATTGCTATCAAAGGGTGCCTAAAAGTTATTTTCAAATTTTTATAAAAAAAAATAGAAAATTGAAAAGTAAAAGAAAAAAAAAAAAGAAAAAAATGCTGGTACACATAAAATCTAATAAAATAACACATAAAAGATAAGAACAACAATAATAATAATAACACTGAAAAATAAGCGTACTTTGGCCTCAGTAGTAAATAAAAACAATAATAAAAAAAACGTGACCGGCAATAAAGTGACTTGAGTAATTTTCAGTTTTAATTTAAAAATAAATTTCAATCTAAAACTTTCAATATTATTCTGTAACTTATTAATTTATTAAGATTATGATAAGATTATAATTAAATAATCAATATAAACAGGGCCACCACAAGTTGTTAGTTGGTCCCTCTGAACATGGGCCCGGTCGTCAAAGGGGCCCGGGCTGAGGTCTTAATCGAAAAAAAAATTATATGAATTGCTTTTATCACTACTAGACTTTAGATTTTTTTTTTTTATAAAAGGCCAACATTTTAAATAAAATATTTTTCTGCTTTAACCGTCTGTATTATTACAATGTTTGCATAGAGCGAATTCTTTCTAAACTTAATTTTAAACTTCATTTCTAAACCTTTGGGTAGAGCTGGAAAAAAGTAATGTTGTTAAATTTATACTCTAAAAATAATGCTAATAACTGTGTTTAAAAGGAAGAAATATGAAATCGTGTGGTGTTTTAGCGATATTTTTAGCTAAGAATCTATGATTTTGACCATAACGTGGGGGGGGGGGGGGGGGGGGACCTTGAATTTGATGTGGGGAGGGGCGGTCTGGTTATAATTAAAATCATATTTAAAGAAGTTTAATCATCATCAAGGTAAGCAACATAGAGAAATTATTAAAAATAATTAATATTATTAAAAATTAACCATTGGTAAGGGTTTATGAGGGGCTAACAATTAATATCAAAAATTAAATTAAACTTTAAGAACTTTTCCTCACTAATTTAAAATCGGATTTCATAATTTAACTCTTGCAAATAGAAGATACCTTTAGAATCCTGTAGAATAATGTTATCGCTTCGCCAAGAAAAACAATAACTCAATAAACAATAAGTAACTACATCCACAAACTAAATATTACTATTACGATACGAGATTCTAATAAAAAATAAAATTCTAGAAAAATAAAATCAATGGCCTAAAGTCAATAAGCTTATTTACAAAACTAATTTACTTGAAGCTCTATGAAAATTATTGATAAGCATTAGCTGATTAATAGACCGTTAAAGATTGTCCTTTTTGCTACTAAATTTAGTTACTCTTTAGTTCAATTGTAAAGCATTTGTTGCAGGTTAGAACCAAGTTCAATTCCCAACGGAGGTTGGTGGCTCTTACCTAATTATTTCTCCTATTATACAGACGTGTCCCGTAGTTTATCGAGTTTTCTATCGAATCGCTATTGTGTTTCTTACCTGGGAGCTAATGGCGGTTTTTCCTCTGACCTCCACTCTATCTTCTGGGTGCAATACTTGCCGAGAATAAAGGTCTTACGCTTCATCTTCAAGTTATTTAACTCTTTTTTATTCTGTATACAATTGCGATATTGTGCCGACTATAATTAATTTGCAAAAGTTAGAAACTGTAAGTCGGCGTCTTCCCACTTTGGATTAAGTAACTAGTTGTTAGTTAGTTAGCTAGCCTTTTGTTCATGCAATGAAGCGGAGCGGCGACTGCTGCTAAAATGACGCAACAATTTAGGGTCCTTTTGGTTGAGTACTTCAAAACTATACGATCAAGTTATAATTTTCTTATCTTCAAACACGCGTCTAATTCAACCAAATTTCTTTATTAAAATAAAAGGTCGATTATTATAACAGGTCATGTGGTTCTGGACTTACAGCTGAAAGTCAAGTTTTCGTAGTGGGAGATTCAACTTATATGCCATTTCACCGATATTTACATATTTGTTTATTTGCAGATATTCAGGTGATTCTTCAAAAAAATATTGAAAATCAATTTAAAATGAATTATACTGGTTCCATCAGTGTTCTTCCATCATGGAGTATGTAAAATAAAAGCAACATTTTCAATACGTAACGGATACATTACCTAAAATCGTTCCCTTATGTAAATCTTGTTAGAAACTTTATAAAAAATGTGAAATAGTAAATTACCTCAAACCTCCCTTAAACAGTTTCACGAATTAGTGTTCGGCTACTTTTACAAAAGGAAAAAATAAAAGAAAGGGAAATAAAAGTAAATAAGTTCCTGGTAATATTGAAATTTCGGATTTACTGAATAAGCGAATAAAAGGAGTTATATACGCAGATTAAACTACTTAAATTATAGCCTATGTAAATCATCATTGTTGGTTTTATTTCCGAAAAAAAAAAAAAGCTTTTTATAAGTAAATTGGAATAAATATTGAAATTGAAAAAAAGATTAAGTTTACTAGGTTTCTATTATCACAGTATACTGTTTTTTATTTCAATTTTCTTTAATGGATCTCCTTATACATTGATGAATGGAAATCTTCATTAAATAATACCTCATACCTTATTCACAATTTTCGTTTGTAGAGTAAGAGCTCGAGGGGCGCGAGGTTGTTGCCATTTGTAATTCGGTTCGTATCTCTTTTCTGCCCAAACACTGTTTATAGTTGAAAGAATTACTGAAATCTACTGTTTCTATCCGTTTATAATCTAACATAGCTGTAAATGACTTGGAAATGTAACTTGGGTTCAAATGTATTTTCTACAGTTTAGTACAAAGTTCATTTTTGACCTAAATGCTAAAGTTAGAACATTATCTCTAAAGACTATAATATCTAGCCTTTAGAATATCTAAAATTATAACAAAATAAAATGTAAAAATTTCCCCATTTTCGTAATAAGGATGTATTAAAACGCGGTATTTTTTTCAATCCAAGCAACTCAATTTATTGAGATTTTAAATTTATCTTATTACAAATAGATTCAAATTGAACATATCATAAAACTAAATCTTATAAAGTTTTTATTATTCGTCATGAATTAACTTAGTTCTATGTTTCTTTCTTTCTTTTTATTAATAATTTGTTTTATCCTTCAGAAATTCTTAAAGCACTTTCTGTAAAAACTTGTCTAATACTGAGGATAGGCAATCTGATTTTATATAAGTTAAGCAAATATTTTTTGTAATTTTAATTATGAGATTACATTTTTCCGATGCAATCTTATTTTTATTCGGTTTTAATTATTACGATGGTCAAGTGAGAAGGCATTTCAATGACGGCTGCTGGATCTCCGGTTCGCGATATTTCCACGTTGATTTCTCTTTCGCACGGATCCTAGGGTACACCCAGCCCTCTGTAAAACGGGTGGTGTATGTCTTGCGCGTGGACTAAAGTCGGGTGCGCGTTGGGCTGACCATCCGGTCTCAACATTAAAGCCTTACCTTCAGCAGCAGTTCCCGAGGACCGCACAGCTCTACACTTGAATTTATTATGAGTTACTTTTTTCTTTTCAGATTAATTCTAACTAATAAATTTAACTAATGCTTAAATTATTATTCAATGAACGATTACTAATCACTGGCTGTTCATGGAATATAAAATCAATAACTTCACAGTAACTGCAGCAACGGGATATTCATTACTTAGAATTATCATAGATTGAACACAGATAGAAAACAAACGAATTGATACGAAAATAAGGAGGATTTAACAGAAGATTTAATATTTTAGAAAAATAAGTTTTCAAGTAGAACATTAAGTTTCATTTGAAATAAGCGAATAAATAAATCAAATATGTAATTCTATGCACTGTATTCATGAATGAAGTCGCTTACTTTCATTTGATTTTACTTTTTGAGTTTTGATTTTTTTATTACCAGCGAAAGTGTTTTCATATTCTTTTGGGTTTTACGTGATCTTACCTCAAAAGTCCAGAAACACATCTTTAAAATATTCTTCCTTTAAAAGAGGATTGAAAAAGACAGAAATCAAGAGAAATTTTCTTCGTTCACTCTTATTATCACGAGTAACTCTGTATTTACTCTGTATATGAAGGTTATTTTGAACTACTTGAAAAGGAATAGGTAAATTTTCTTTCCATTTATTTCCTGGCCGGAAATAAGCAAAGTAGTTATTTCTGATTTTGTATTTCTCATTATAGAACCCGATGAAAGCCCATTTCTTTTTTCGAACCATTTTCTCAGTGATTATTGCGATAGGCGAAGTTTGAAGGTATATTTGTAGGCTGCCTACTAATGGGTTCTGGCAATAGTCCCAATGCACGTGCGACGCTTAAAATAGATATGAAACCCCCTGTATCAATACACGATAAATGCCAATCGACAACCAACAGATTTACAATAAGAAATTTACAAAAAAAAAGGGGGAGAGATTATTATAATTCAATAATAATAACAAATCTAATAACTTATCTAAAACACCAGTAACTAGATCTATTTGTTGATATCAACCAAAGCTTATATATTTTATCTTTCGAAATCTTAACAAGGTTTTTGTAAAAACTTTATAGATACTGAAATCCAGAAGCCATGAACCACTGACCAAAGGAAAGGTAGTGGTGGGTGGAGACGAAAAATGGATTTTGCGTAGGAAGAGGATGCGGACCCATTGTCATAGAATAAATTCCAAGCTACTTGAAGTACAACGTTTGTATTTAACTGAAATGAACTGTTCTTTCTCTTTTTAAAGAAAAATAATGGAAATAAAAAATAAATATGAATTTACTTTAGGGTTACCTATAAATTCAACGTAGAAATTATTTAATATTCCTCCTTTATTTGTTTGTTTGTTACATAATTCCTGTAGCTTTTGAACAAAACCTTAAAAACCTAAAGGACGTGTTACAACAAACATGGAATAAAGTAATAAAAAAGGCGATTGTTTATTTCCACCCTCCCCTGCTTTTAAAAGCGTCTACAAAATTAATTCCAATTATCAAGACGGCGATTGGGTTTTATAGTTGCCATGGCTACGGTGCTAATTACCCCCGAATTGCATGCGGAATGGAGTGAGCGACACCTACCGTGTTCAGGGTTCGTTGCCGGCTGCTGCTACTCAAGTGAGTGGCGATCGGAGCAGCCCAAGACCGAGTCTCGTTTCGTCGCCGTCGCTTGTTTATCAAGGAAACTTCCTTTTGTTTTGTTAGGGGCCTGGCCATCACCGCGATCTGTTTGGACAAACTACGCCAGCGATTCCATTCCTCTAATCCGGTTACCAAAAACCGCGACCCTTTTTAATTCTGTGTCCCCTCCTCCCTTATCTATTCTCTATCTATTCGCGTTCGGTTTCTTAAACACGCGTCTTAGATTTTTTTTTTTCTTTTTTTCTTTTTCTCATTTTTTTTTTCTTTTCTAATAATCTGATTCCGCGGAATCTTAGCTCTGGCAAAATATCGCTCGTAAACCGCGAATACACGCCGCCGATCTGAAATAATGGGAAATTAAGAATTACTGGGTGGTGGTTGTGATTATGGCCTACCATTGGCTGAAGAGTGGTGAGGCGGGGCTTCGACGCTTATATGGTAGCGAAACCAGTAAGACTCGTGCATGACTCCAATGTTGACGTTTGTGGCTCGGCAGACGGCGGTGTCACACAGTCAATAAACACTGGTCGTCACCCGGCGTTAGGCCTAACATTACCGCGAGCCATGCACACGCTATTCGGGGAGCAGAATGCCTACTACCGGCATGCGAGCGGCTACGCGGGCACCCTGCAGCCGATGCCGGTCACCAATGTTCCCACCACCAACATGATGTCCATGTATACATCGCACGAGCAGTTCGGCGGCATGGCGCGCGCCTCGCCGTACGCGCCGTCGCCATACGCCCACCACCACGCTCCTGTTAAAGACATGGTGAAGCCGCCTTATTCCTACATCGCCCTCATCGCAATGGCCATCGAGAGCGCCCCCGAAAAGAAAATTACCCTGAACGGCATCTACCAGTTCATCATGGATCGGTTTCCTTATTACCGAGAGAACAAACAGGGCTGGCAGAACTCCATCCGACACAACCTGAGTCTGAACGAGTGCTTCGTCAAGGTGCCGCGCGACGACAAAAAGCCCGGAAAAGGCAGCTACTGGATGCTCGACCCGGACAGCCTCAATATGTTCGATAACGGCAGCTATTTGCGGCGCCGCCGGCGGTTTAAAAAGAAAGACGCCCTCAAAGAGAAGGAAGAGGCCCTAAAGAAGCAACAACAGCATCAGGACTCGCATCGCGACCCCCCAGTGGAAGCTCCCACACCCCTCGACGCCCTCCCTTCCTGCACCGTGGCCGAGATGAGCCTGTGCACTAAAACGGCCCCCGCAAAACCCGAACCCATCGACGCCACCAAACTGAACTCTTGCATGAAAGAGAGGAAGGGCTCGTCCGCTACGCCGCCTCCGCCCGAAACAGCGTCGGCGGCCGAGGCACTGGTCGACCCGCCGCCCGTCAACAGCTTCACCGTCGACAGCATCATGACTGCGGCGAGGGAACCAAGCCCCGGCCTCGTGGGCCTGCCTGCGGCTTATCAGCGGCAGGCCATGTACTCGTGCAGCCAGACACCGTCCGCCTCGCCGCTCGGGTACACCTGCGCCGCCGCCTACACGTCGGCCGGAGATCGTTCCGGTCAGCAGCACATGAGCATCGCCGACGACCTGCAGGGCGGCTACGGAGCGAGGCAGGCGAGCACCACGTGGTACGCCCTGCCCTCCGTGTCCGACCCGACCCCTCTCGAAACTTCGCCGTTCCCCAATGTCCGAGAGATGTTCGAGTCCCAGCGGCTCCTCACCCATCAGAGCAGTGCATCGACCGCCAACCCCAGCTGCCAACTGTCACTGCGGACGGGCTACAGGACTTCCCCGTACTACCAGCCGGACTACAGCAAGTACTAGGGACTGTCTTGTGAGTACAAAACCCCTCTTCTATTCCTTTGAAGCTGTACATAACTAACAATCACGGACAAACATCAATCAAACGCTCGAAAACTTTTTAACATTTGAAAACATATTAAATAAAAAAAAAAAGTATATGTATATATAAAAAAACAACCCCGAAAAAGTTCTGGCACGTTGTTCATCAGGCGTGAGATTTATGGTGCTCAAAAAACTCTCCCCCTCTGCCATACGGTGCCGTGATTTATCAAGAAACCCGACTCACTGAAAGGAAAACCCATTTACACACACGGGATTCCAGACTTTCAGAGTTTTATATTTTAAAGAGAGAGAAAAAAGGAGGGAAAAAAAGAGATACAAAAAAAACGAAAAAAAGAAACTTGTGACACTTCTCGGTTGGATCCTTGTATATAGACAGTGGATTCCCAGTTTCCAGTCACTTTTTCCCTTCGATGAAAAAATCTCTATGTATAAAAAGACATCATTCAATTGAAAACGGACATTCGTACTCAGAATGCTGTTTGTTGTCCACAAAAACAGAACTTTTTCTTATACTTTTTTGGAATGTGATTTCCTCGTCTTAGAAACTAAACAAAATGATGTCCAATAAATTCCAACAAAAAAAAAAAAAAAAAGAAAAAGAAAATACGTCTGTGATATCATCTTTCTTTGTTTTCTTTTATTTATTTTCTTGGGAGGTACAGGAGGTTACACTAGATATTCAAACAACAAATTTATCAATGTACTTCTTTTTTCAATGTTGTCTGTTAATTAACTGAATGGTCTGAGAACTTTGTTGGAAGCAAAAGTCCAAGAAATTAAACAAATGATAATAAAAACTGGTATCGGTTTGGTATTTCCTCAATTATTTAAAATTCATAGAAATACTTTTCCTTTTATTACAGTTAGTTCCTTAGAAAAAGCGTTGTTGTAGAAGTAGTTTCTTCCAGAATGAAATTCCCATTCAAAAATCTCTTAACTTTTTCACTAAGAAATAATAAAGGGAAAAAGTTGATACATTCTCTTTTCATTAACTTAAAAAAAAAATACCTTGTAAGTGAAAGGATTAAGTATTTCTATAATTGTTATTATTTTTGTTTACAAGAAATTTGGGGATCTTCAGCATAATAATTTAAAGTCTATATATAAATAATTAGAAACAAATAAGTTAAAATTATATTGGTGATCTGTTTTGAAAACGGATATTTTTAATTTAAAATTACCTTTTCATTATAGGGATTAGGCTTATACCTAAAATTATTATGTTGAATATTCTCAGATAAATGTTAAATATTTCCAAATTTGGGGAATATTGTAATGTAATCTTTTGGAATTAAAGAAGTTTCTGGAAGACTTGAGTGAATAAAAACGAGACACTCAGACAAAGTAAAAGGTAAATACACAATCTAATGACAATAACAAAATAAAAACAAAAAAATTTACATTTTAAATTTAATCCTTTAAAAATAAGAGATTGTTTTGATCCTTGTTTCCAAAAGTTAGAAAAGTGAAAAGGAAACCAACAGTTAGTGGTTTGTGAAATTTATTCACAGGCAGAAAGATAAAAAGTACTTTCTAATTGAAAAGAAACTATTTTATCAAAATTCAAAAAGGATGTAATTAGGTAATTCATATAGATGGCGAACAAGCTCTATAATTAGCAAAAATTAATATTTTTTCCCAGATTTTGGAAAGTTCCAAAATCCAAAAGAATTCTTATTCATTTCTCTGCATTTCAGAATTAAAACTCTACCTCTAGTGATCAAAAACTATTTTTTTCTTTGTCTCGTTAAAATATTTATATTTATTTTCTTTTAAGGGAATTAAATTTTATCTATTTTTTAATATCAGATAATTGGAACACAAGGATCAGAAATGAACTGATTCAAATTTTAATTCATTCAAAAATTCAATTCAGTCTTCAATTGACTTTTTTTTATCAGATGGGTAAAATAAATTAATATGAAAAAGTAACTAATAAACAAATCTAATTAGCTGAGATTAGAAAAGATAATTTCTTATTTATAAATGCAGCACCTATACAATAATAATTACATATAATTTAATACTGGGATCAATGTGCCATTAAAAAAGTTTTTAATAAAATAAACGTAACGGGAAGACATTTTGGAATGTAGTGTCAGCAATGTACGGTCCAAAATGAACAAATAATAATAACAACAATAATA
This sequence comes from Thereuonema tuberculata, assembly GCA_023159025.1. NCBI lineage: Eukaryota > Metazoa > Arthropoda > Chilopoda > Scutigeromorpha > Scutigeridae > Thereuonema > Thereuonema tuberculata. The sequence continues at coordinate 28,287,214 of JAFIDM010000007.1, read as the reverse complement.
ATAATAATATTATTATTAACAATAATAATTTAGCTTCTTTTTTTTATTATCATTTCCATGTTTTGTTTTTTTTTTCGTTTTTTTTTATTTACCCTTCTTACTGACTTGTGAGTTTTAAACAGCAGGGCTAAAGATAAAAAAAAAGAAATGTATTGAGAAATGCTATCTTGCCAATAAGATCTTTAATCATTGATGAACGTTTGAATTATAAGGAAACTAGATAAAAAAGAATGAAGAACTTATAAACAAGGGTACGAAGGGATCCTTCAACTGTTTAGGAAGTATCATTTTCTTCAACTATTTTTTTTCTTCCCTCCTGCTATTTTTTTTTTAAATTGCTAATTTATTTTCTTACTGAGTGACTGCATATTTTAACGTTCTCCGATTACAGGGCATTGGGAATTTTCAGGACTGAAATATGGGTTCATGTTTGAAATGTCATACATGATTCCATCGAGTGTGGTGGGAAACAGAATGATTTACATTACAGAATTCCCCGAATCCCTCTCCTGGATTGGCTGACAATGAGAAACACTTCTCGCGAAGAGGATTCTCATATAATAGCAAGAAACACTGAGTTCGTTTCACACAGAAAGTCCATAAAACAAAAATCAATCCAAAGGTTAGCCTTAAGTCTAATCAATCAGAAATGTATTAACAAGAAATTTTATAAATTTCTATTAATAAAAACCCAGATTTGTAAAATTGGTCGGTTATTACAATTACAGGAAATAGCAGAAATAGTAAAAAAACAAATTAACATATTGAAATCCTTTAAACGTGTTTTAATTGTAGCAATCTGAAAAACATTTTTAATCATCCCATATTTTAATTATTTCTATTATTAAAACGTTTTGATGCATAATCGTTTTATAATTACAAACATTAATATAATATATAAATTATTTCTATCTTATTTGAGATTTAAATCGCAAATGATTAATATTAAATTAATTATTAAAAATTAGTTGGTTATTAGTTAAAATTAAAATAAATTTCACCTTTTCGGAAATTATTTACCTCCTTTTAGTTATTCTCAAAAAAAAATTTGCGAAAAATAATTAACAATAAGTTGTAGATATATTTGTATTATAAGTAAAACTTAGTAATTGTCGTTTATGCATGAATTTTTTTTACATTTATTTGAAGTAAAGTACAAAGTAGGAGTACTGGAATCTGATGCACTGGATGGGGGAGGGATATTGTGTCGGGGGTATTTGTTTGACGGCTGCTGCTGTAATGAATGTGGCCAGAAAGGAACTCTTGCCTGTGGGGAAACGAAGAAAAATGAGCTGGTGACGACAAGCTAAGAGTCCTGATGCCAATCAACACTTGTGACGCAATTAGAGACGTCAGGTGAAACCTGTAACGGAAGGACAAGGAGGTCCCCCAATGAAACCCATCATTAATATTCGATTACAATTACTTAGTGTCACATTATGTCAGTTGTAATCATTCAGTCATTCGCTTAATACAATCAACGGAACCTTACTGGGAGGAACTTAGCAATCGTATGTTTCGATACCGAACAAAAAAAGAAAAAGTGGGGATGGGGAGGAGAGACATAAGGCATTCTAGTCAATAAAACTCCACTTTCCGTCATTGGTAGTTGGTAACAACACGATAAATCATGAGATAGAACCTGCATATATTAACTTCACTATATTGACGTTATAGAAACTTACCTCATTATTAGATAGCTAATAATATTCTAAAGTTCACTTGTCGAAACCGCAAGATTATTTATACGATATATCTAATATTTGCAAAGAATTTTTCTATACATTGAATACTTCGTGGAAATTCTGTCTAATTTGTTGTCAGTCGAAATAAATAATTAAATTTACAGAGACCTAGGCCTATTTTTTTTTTTCTTTTTCATTAAACACAGGATTCGCCAAACACTGTTTATTCCCTTTGACATTAGGTTTGAACGATTCTGTACCACACTATCAACTGGAAAGAATCAACATTCGATATCTCTAGAATTGAAATTATGAAAAAAATAAATAAAGATCTACTGAAAAACAAAGTTTTATTAGTTAAAATAAAATTAACTGACATCTATTTAGACATTTCATTTCGTTTAAGATTTATATCCGTTCCCAGTAGTTGAACTTAGATAAAACAAGAATATGGAATTGTTACGTATTTCATGAATGACCAAAGAGGAATTTTTTTTTTACTACGATATAAATCTAAATGAATATATATATATATTCTTAAGTACATTATGCAATATTAATGAATCGTAATGAACACTAGATAAATAAATGAAACCAATCAAAGTCCAAATCTCTAATTTTTTACTTTTAAACGTCGATTGATCGGAAGAAAGACGATGTTTCGGAGTATTACTAATGTACGATACAAATTACGTTGCGAATTATAAGTTATTTAGTGAAATCCGTAGAATATTAAGAAAGTCCAAACGAAAAGTTACTTATTAACGTTTTTGAGAGTTTATAATTAGAATTTTATAGAAACTTATGTAAGCGAAAGTTGTCATTCGAACTTTTTCCAGCGGAATTTCTACATTTTGATAAAGAGTTCTTGCAATCATCGTAATTTCAGAAGCCAATCAATCATCTTACATCAGATATCTTGAAATAAAGAATAATTTTCATTGATTTATTGGTAGAAGTTCGGTTTCGTCTTATTTTTGTAAATATTTACTTCTTTTTTTTTTTTTTAATTCTAATTTCGAAAGCAAGGAATATAGAAAAAGATTTTTTAAAATTAATATTATCAAAGTTAATGATGAAATTACAACTAATTATAAATGAAAACATTAATGATACTTGTAAACACTTGTACATGATTAATTAATAAAATTTGATTCCAAATAATTTTTAACAGCTGAAATACTACATAAATCACAAATAATAAATACAAATTTTGATATTTTAAAAGTTTTTATAATTAGATCTTTCTTATCGAATAAATTCAGTAGTTTTTTCAAGAACGAATTGAGATTGCAACATTATATCCGAATAAAAAGATGTATTTTGGATATTTAAATTTATCCAAATTTAGAATAAAAAAGAATAATAATGGTATCTGACCAAATACGGTTTAAGAGGTTTTTTTAGCTAAAAAAAAAAAAAAAAAAAAAAAAAGTTCTCAGAGTAATTTATTTAACAGTAAAAGATGAATCACTGACATAAGAAAACAAGATTTTATTTTAAGATCACGTTTGGTAAAAACTCGGATTTTATGAGAAATCGAATGTACGATTAAGCAATTCCAATCTTATTGAAGGAAATGATTTTAAGATTAAGAATTTTATTAAAACTTTATAAAATAAAAATAGGCTAAGCGCTTCATATACAAAAGAAATAGGAAATGAAAATAGAAAGAAAACAGAAAATATAAAATATAAAAAAAAAAATACAAAAGAAAATAGAAAGGAATAAATATTTGTAATAGTAAGATGGAGGTTTAATCTTATTTTGTTTCCTTTATCCATTTTTTTTTTCTTTTAATTTAGTTCGATGATAAAAGCGAAATTCGTAATTTAAACTTGGAAATTTCTGAAATTAGGCGGGTTTTTTTTTTTTACTTTTTTTTTCTAATGGCAATTCCAATCTGCGTCCTATAACATTCAATTAACATTAATACAAATATCTTATCATTTCTCTTCTCGAAATTTGTAGAAATAAAAAAAAAAAAATGAGAATTATTAAAAAAGCAACTTTTATTTCTTTTAATTAAAAAATATATAGCTATAATTCCTGAAATACAGAAAACATCATTAAGGAAAACATATTTGTATCATCTATTTATTGCAAAAATATATTTCGCAGTAATTATTATTTTCATTTTATTATTATACTACTACAAATAATTTAACATAGGAAATACTTCAAACACACCATAGTTTTAAAAAATAATTGATTTTAAAATAATTAAAACATAATAAAAGTTTACATTGCATGAGGGATCCATGAACAGATCCATTCGGGGGTGTGAAGACCTCCATCATCAGCAAAAAATGATTAAGTTATACTATATAATTGATATAATTGACAATAGTTTAAGTAAAATGTGTTGTTTCTAAAGATAATACTAAAACTTATTACTATGAACGTATTATATTTTAAGATTATATCTTTCAAGAATTTAATAACAATAACATTATCACAAAGAATGAAATGAATGGACAGATTTAAATGAAAAAAAAATTATAATGATCATTGAAAAATCATCGCATTAAGAAGATGGAATATAGTTTTTATTAAAATCAAATTAAAATATTTTTTTAAATGAGAATAAAGGTCCAATCTGATTATGTAACAGGATTTTGCCTATTTTTTTTTAGCAATTATTCCCTCTATTACCAAAGTTCGGAATAACGATTGAGACGTGGATGTTTCTAAGGTGCTAATTTCTAATTTCTAAAACTTAAAAATTACAAGAATTTAACCAAATTCTGTTTTTCCACGATAATGTTGTTACATACCTGATAATAACTACGACGATAGACATTGTTTTTTTAGTTGGCTTCTTTATTTGTATAAATGTGTACATAAATTCCGTACTTTACTTTGGTGAAGGGCTTTCGCTTAGAATAAAATTATTATTACAAGAAGATGGAACGAAATCATTCAACAAAAATATTGCGAAGGGTGTTTCGAAAAATAAAAATTTCAAAAATATAATTTTTAAGTTTGAGAATATAGTATCAGTTTCCACACAATACGTTAGTGACTTAATCAAACATACCCAGAAGAATTATTTGCCAGTTCCTTACATCATTCTTGTTTGGTTTGGTTTTTTATACTATAATGTTGAATTACTAGTGGAAGGAAAACAATTATTATTATAATAAATGGCTTTCGTTTTATATTACGAAGAAATTTGTTTAAAAAAAAAGTTTCGAAGTTTAAAAAGTTAAATAGTATGTGTTCTACCTATGTTAATAAAACGTCGTCAATCTTAGTAGGGATAATTTACAACAATTCAAAAATGTCTTGAAATATATTCGAATTACAATAAATAATACTGAATATTTTTTAGAAAATAAAAACATCAACGATAATCGAATTATGAACTTAAAAGAATGTCATCAAAGCAAATTCAAATTAAGTTCTTAACGAGTTTTTGCTAATTGAAGATCCCTTTGCTAATTGAAGTCCTGTGAAAACTACGTGCGGGTTATAAGAGACTGTACTAAGACGATGTTTCTACTTTTTTATAATTAAAAGATACCATTACGAAAGAATATCGTTCATCAAGATCAAAAATCCAATAATAAGTATCTCTAAAAGTTATTTTGGAAACAGTATCGAATAATGAAATACACATATTACGAAACGTAGCGCAATAGGTGTCTTTCGTTACATTTAAAAAGAAAACTAAAATTTAAATTCTAAGCAGTTCTAGATAATAACTAGGAAATTACATTTTTTTAAAAATAAAATGAATTTCATTTATTGCTTAAAAGAGGATTCTACGGCTTTCTTGTAAATTTCTTGAATGTTTTACTCTTAAATAAATTCTATTGGTTTCGTAGGAAAATTTTTGATTTGAATTATTAATTATTTTTTTAATAGTTAAAAACGTCGTAATTTCAGAAATATTACAGAAGTACCTATAGTTGGTAACAGTAATCTACGATACTTATTTGAAACCCAAAGAAATGACAATTGGGACTTACCAAGAAAAACGTTACACGGACATTCAGTAGTTTCTCTAATTTTTCCCAACAAATCCATCAAGACGTTTCTTTTTCTTTTTTTTCCTTCCTCCTACACCGTAAATTACAAGTGACGCACGCCATATATGAAATATAAGTGTGGATTCACGTAGTAACCTGACTTGTATATGAGGGTCTCAATAAATAAGGTTGTGGGCTCAACCTCTTTAGACAAAGACCAGTTTGTGGGACTCAAGTTGGGTTTTCCACTTCTGAAGGGAAAAAAAAAAAAAAGCTCAAAAGAAAGACAGACAAGATTTAATGGTAGAAAACGCACAAATAGTCTTCTTATCAATAAGTTAAGAACTCGGAGTAGAGGTGTCCTGAAACTTGGAGGGTGAGAAATTTTTATATCTAAATTTTGATTTTGTAGATTAGTGCTTTCCCTAAACTTTCTCATAAAAATTCTAAATTTCGATTTTCATAACTTTCAGATATCTTAATGTTTTTCTTTGGGTTTTTTTCATTTCAAATTATCATTATTTTATTTTATTATATTAGTTTCGAAAAGTACATGAATTTACAAAGATTATGATTCGGGTCACGTATTTTCTTATTTTGAATTTTGCATAATTTGAATTAAATCAAAAGTTAATTAAGAGTAATAGAATAACGTCATATCCAACAACTAATAATTGATTTAAAACTTGTAACTAATTAATAAAAGGAATGAATTTTTAATATAAATGTTATCCATTCTCAGGACTTTACTTATATCAAATGTCCTGGGAAGCTACCGAATTACTGATTGATGAAACTACAGACGCAGTATTCCAAAAAGTATTGCAAATAGTGATGCAGTATTAAATGACTGTAATAAAATATAGATATAGTTGTTTTGTAAGAAATATTAATTTTTGAAAGGGTTTGTTAATTAAGCTTGGATCTTTAATTGGATAATAAAATAATCTTGGCGCAATTACTAATTTATGCACTGCAAAGATAAACGTTAAAAATTAAACTATTTTAGCTCTCCAAATTATGAATAGGTAACAAACAGAAATCACCAGCCCGAGATTTTCATTCCTTCTCATTAATAACATTCTATCTGTTTTCATACGGAGGAATTTCTTCTTATATATATTGAAAGAAAACAAAAGATAAGTAGTCTTTTGAATAAATCAATATCTTTCCTCTGATATTTCTGAGTGAATATAAAACGAACTCTCTCATCACCTCAATCCTTCTCTACACTTGATAGTTAGCTTTTCTTTTTAAAGTTTGAACTGTAAATAAATCCCGTAAAACTTGTTGCTCTTAATTCCACTCAATTAGCCAACACATCACTCAAATCGCCTTCGACCTGTATTTTTGGCTGCGAGTGACCACGAGTTCTAACAACGAAATGAAACCCACTGAAATAAGAATAATTCCATGACTTACAACGCAAAATGCAGAAATTGAATGTTAGGATTTAAAATTAAAAGGTTGAGATCCTACATTGGATACCAAGTTCAATCTTTGCAAATTCTATTATTCAAAGAAATAGATTATAATAGAATTTTAATTTTAAATATAAATCGGCGTTGATTGGAGAAATATTTTAATAATTAAAATGAGTTAATTTCTATCATGAAGAGAAAGAGAACAACATGAATTCTTCAGAATATTTCGCGGCTACAGAAGAACAAACCTACAGTTGGCATTAATTAGATCTCAAACAATGGATTGAACTCAAAATTGAAATGTTATCAAGTTGGTTTCTACCTAACACTGTAAGTTTTAAAATCGCGTATTTTTAGTAAAGTTTAGATAAAATTGTTTAAATTCAGATGAAATATTTTTAAGCTTTCTTTAAATTAAAAAAAAAAAAGCACATATCTTTTAATGCGGGGATTTAATTGCTAATTGAAATGGAAAAAAAAAAAAAAAAATCTTCTTTCTATCTAAATTAAGACGTGCCTAAAAATAAAACATTGTTATTCCTGTATTTGGTGAAACAATGCATTATTCGCTGTTTCAATATTTTAATAAGAAATTTTCCTTCCTATTTATAAAGCTTTGAAGCAATTCAGCTACAAAATATTGTTATTAACAATTTTAAGCTTCTATTGTTAATTAGCGTTTAGGAAGTCTTATGATATGATCTAATGTAATATAATGTGGGATTGGTGATATAAAAATTAATCAAAAAATCATCAAAAAATCAACTCAATTGTACTTTAAATAACTTTAAGGGCCTCTGGCTTAAAATAAGCCAATATATCAATAAAAGATAGGTTCAAAACATTATTCCTTTCTTGATTTGTTCATAGTTTTCTTTGAATATTTCCTTTGAATGTCCACTAGTTCAGATCAATTTTGAGTTCTTTATCAAATCCAAATTAGTTGATGGATTTCAAAAATTTCACTTTCATGATAATTTCTTCTTTTTAAAAAAAGACGACATCCTGATTACTTTATCTCCTTCGAATAGGTTTAGATAGAGGCTATCATTCCATGAAGGAATGGAAATTTTATTATTAATATTTTCTTTTTTCTGATTAGCTAAATGTATAGACAGCATTCACTATGTCTATTTTAAATTTATACAGTGGAATTTTACTTAATTCACAAGGTAAAATTTACTTATTAAAAAAAATGACAAAAAAATGACAAAAAATGATACCCTAAAAATGTTTTTTAAGGTTTGAAAAGTGTCATTTGTTGATCAAGTTGATTTTATTTCTGTCTGTCCGGTTGCTATACAATGAACTTCACTTCATGCTGTATAGAAAAACAAAATTCTTCCTTTTCTCCAATATCAGAATATAACTCAAGAGCCAAACAGCGACTGAATGGAAGTAAATGAAATCTTTATCATTCTGCTAAGAAACCTAACAATATAAAAGATTCACGGCCGCAGTTTTAGTAGAATTGAATGAGCAACAAGACGCCAAACAAAATATTTTTTTGTACAATTCTAGGCTGCTGCACTTACATATATATTTAAACTAAAAATAAAGGTCTTCACAGCAATCTAAGAATTGATAGATAGATAGATATCTGCAAATAAGGCTATATAATTTAATTAATAAATATTATTACTAAATTATTAATGTTTTTTCGTCTGTAAATCAGTATTTCTTTGTATGGTAAATTATTAAATTATTATAGTAATGTTGGGCAATTCATTCAATCAGTATTTAGTATTTTTTCACCGTAGCGGTCATAAGAACATTATTTTCTTCGTCTGTATAAGTTTACAGAGAAATGGTGGTCTTTTAAACATGATGGTGTTTATTTTATAATTAGAAATTCAAAAAAAAAAATTTCCTAAAAAAACAGAATTAATACACGTCTGACAAATGTGAAAACTAAATACTAAGTAAATTCATCTAATAACATTATAAAGGGATTAGAAGTATGATATATACCAAGCACATAAACAGTATATTTGCAAATTAAATCGAATCCTTTTTAACATGAATAAAAATAATTTCAGATTTTAAATAAAGCTACGAATTGTTCTTACATTCTACTTAATGATCTTTCTAATAAAGATTCCAATTTTTTTCAGGAACCACGGCCTTCCTGTACATTTTTAAGTAAAACGTATTTGATTGATAACAACGTATTTTCTTTATATATATTTCATTTTATATTATCATCATTCCAGTTCCATAGATAGTTCAAATAAATAACAAGTACTGAATGCCATGTTATTCTTCAAATAGGAAGTAAATCTCTTTGGCAGAGTTTGAAAACTATCGAGTTCAGTCCGTTATCAAGTTAATAACAACTGAATTTAAGTTATTATTACTAATTATTCATTATAAGAATTGTTATTATTATAGAAGTTGTTTTTTAGAAGAACAAAAAAAAATTGACCCAAGGATTTTTTATCTTAATAGTAATTACTGATCTATTCTACATTTATCGTTATTTTGCTGAAGATAAATCGAACATAACCAAAAAGTAGATTTATTTTTTTAATTTGCCAATATCTGTTCTTACGTGTTCTGTTAATGCTAAATTAATTTTGAAATTAAAATTAATTCAGTGTCAAGAGAACATTTTACCAGAAAACTGAGAGACATTTTTTGAAAAAAAAATATGATTTATTTTTTTAAAATTCTTTCTATTCCTAAACATGGCGATATAAGAATAATTTTATAGAATTACATTTAACTTTAAATTCTTTTTCCTACTATATTTGATGATGAAAATACTAACGGCAAAAATAAGTAAAAAAAATTAGCTGTTATTGAGTAATTTATTCTTGTTGAGTATGTGTTTTCTTTAAATAAGTTTTTGTTAAAAGAACAAAAAATAAAAAAAAAAACCTAAAAGCCCCACTCCTTTTTCAAATATCTTTTAAGAATTAAACCTTTTGTATGCCTTTTCTTTTTCACTATTAGTTAAATCTAAGCGATTTTTTTGTTCCTTTTTTTAGTCTTGCATTTTCAATAGTTTATTGATGGTGAATTGGAATACAATGTCGAAGTAATATAATAACGTGACATTATCGACATTTCCAGATAAAACTGCTTTTATTATAAAACAATTAGCGCAAATCAATTTATTGATAAATAACAATAAGGTAAAGCTGTTTTAATCCTTTTCCTATATATCAAACAAATTAATAAGGTTAAAGAAGCTGTTAATGTATAAAATATCAAATAAACTCCAGCTTGAACACGCTCAGGTTGATACCCTCATCCAAGAATTATTAAAAATGTAGGAATTAATCTAATTTCAAACCAGATATAAAAAGATAATAAGTCCATTCTTCAAACGTCATTAATAAAGAAATTAACAAAAATAAATTTACAACCCCAAATTCTTTTCTTCCATGAGAATCATGCTTCACCTTATATATAGACAAAACCAGTAATGCTAATTCAAAAAGTTAAAGTTAATAAAGTTATTGATATTGAATCCCCTCCTATAAAACAACTTAATCAGGAATAGCTAGTTCTTTCAAAATATAATATAAATACACTAATGGTGATTTATATATTTATCCTTCCGGATCCTTTGTGTTTACATCTACGGGATAAAACGGAAAAACAACCTTGTATATTCTGTCCTGTAGTACGATGAAGCTACAATATAATTTCTACCATTTTTTTTTTTAAAGCTAGGTTTATTTTCTTTGCTGTTGGTTACAAATAATAAATTAAGTGAGTCCTGTCACGTGTTAACAGCATCTCTGACATTTTTTGTTCTATAAAAATCTTGCCGAGAGATTTGTCCAAAATGGCATCGCGCTGATTGATGGAACCCAAATGCTTCTTCACAATAAAAAAAAAACTTTAGACCAAAATATATCTTTTTCGTCTTCGTTTGTATCCATTACAAAGCACAATGACGAAGGAGTCATTTTAAACAATCACCCGGGTTCACTAAATTCGAAGAAGCTCATTTGGTTGCGACTTTTTCATTAGAAACAACTTTCATTGATTTTTTTTTTATGTAGGCCTACAAGATAAATAGACAATTCGTCGGTGACCTTTCTATGATGCTTAAGTTAGTGGGAATTTCCACGAAAAGGAATTAATTACAAAAACTAAATGAGATTAATAAAATTACAGAAGCTGAAAATAAGTTTTTCTTTACTATAATTTCTGCAAACTAATTTCCAAAAAGAAATATTTTTTTTTAAACTATTATAATTGTTTTAAAGTAATGCAAGCGAAATTTTTTATAAACTGGATAGCAACAGATAATCTTTACTAACGGCTCAACATTTAACATTATTGCGATCCACTGAATGTAGAGTAACTATTATTTATTCTCGCATTCTTAATTATTAATTTCATTTCATAATTAACTGATTTTGTAAAAATTATATTAGATTTTTGGTTAAAAATGATAGGTTGAAATAAGCAGGAGGAATAAGTATTTTTTTTGTGTGTGTAAATAAGAAAATGGTGCTATTTGAATGCTTTCACGCTAGAAGTCTGTTATTCAGTTTTTGAAATACATAAATATTTTTTAATTTCCATTTTGTTTTTTATTGTGAGTCTTTATAAATGTAGGTTATTCGAAATGCCCAAATAGAATGGGCTCTGATAAACAAAGGTAAGAATGATTGTCGACGTCGATTTATATTTGTGAACATTTGCAAATATTGTGAGTCCGACATCTGAACTGCCCTCCATTGTTGCTTTTTATTAGTTTGATGGCAAATAAATCAACTGCATAAATTCTAAAAATGAATAGCACATAGTCTGTCGAATTGAATAACTCTACGGAATTATTTATGTTGAAATAGCCTCAGATAGCGAAGCAAAGTGAGAGTTAATATATCGTCTTCACTCTACGCTTTTCACTGACTTTTATTTTAATATTCTAATTTATAACTGAATAAGTAAGAATGTTTAAACTAATAAGAAATAATTCTAGTAAATTTTATCTTTTTATTTAAAAATATTTCTTTTTTCCGAATCTTTTAATAAGATTCTTGCCAACCATGAAGTCACTATACATAGTACGGAAAAGCTACAAATTGGCTTGTCATAGTAGTGGATGGAGCTCTTGGTATTTGTAGGCCGTATATTTGTAGTAATGGCCTTCCAAATAACTTCATAATAGGTATTTTTTATAAAAATAAATAAAAAATAAAAATAATATATGTTAATATTTTCTTTTCTTACAAGATCTTAAAATATTAACAATAAAAATATAATACGGTATATGGCAGTTCTCCAGTTCATGTTTCTTTGTAATTAGTTTTCAGATCAAAAAAAAAAATATTTTAATAAAAAAGAAAAATCTAAAAAGAATGATTTTATGTATTTTTTTTTTTTAAGAAAGTGCTGTACTGTACTTTAAGAAACGATTGCTTTTTTTTTGATAACTTAATAAGATTATTTTTACTTATCACAAAAATACATTTTTATTTTTTGATGAGATATTAAAATTAATTTTTATGTTCCGTTTTCAAATTTTCGAGCAATTTTTAGTCTGTCTTTTTGTAAGTTAATAAAAATTGTAAGGGGGTTATAGACTGATAATTTTCATTTTCATTTAACTTTCGTAATAACATAGATATCTTACAATTGGTTTTATTCATTTACTTCTTTCTTAATGATATAAATATTTCGTTTAGTTATTAAAAAACACTTCCTTTTTTTATAAAATATAAAGGATTATATATAATATCAAATGATAATTAAAATTTGGATAATTTAAAATTAAAACTAATTAAAAAAACTGTTAAAATCAATGATCATCTAGAGAGAAAAAAAGAAATATAACTGTAAAACATGGCTGAGGTTTAAAATTTTCACGTTCCTACATGTTGATGATTTCCTTGAAATTTATTTATATGTATATATAGTCTATAAAAAGAATTTTAAAATTGTAAAAACAATTTTGAAATGTTGCAATTCAAGTGAGAGTGCTTTTCGAACCTTATAGATCTAATGTCTGTAATATCTTTTTTCTTAAAAATAACAAAATACTGCATTGTTTCTTGAGCTTCTTTTGTAAACTCAAATTTTTTATATAATAGATTTTTGGTTCTGGCACTGAATTCATTTAACCTTACGTTTGTTATTACAGTAGATGTAAAATGAATGAAGAAATCTTCATTTGCTTTCTTAATTCTTTAAATCATCATTTGCTTTGAGGATAATCTCTTATCCTTTCTTATTTAAAGATGACAAGATTTCCTTATTATAAATCCATTATACATAAACTTAAGACAAAAATTAATGTTTAAATTTCAATATTATACAGCAGAACTTAATTTCACAATTAAGTTAGTCTTATTCTGGACCATTCTGTTTAATTAAGATTGTAAATGGCACTTGAGAAAATATTTAAGAAACAGAACATGTTAAGCGATGTAAATCTAATATTCATAGAAATTTATTTATTTATTTTTAATTGACACATAAGTGTAATGGAATGAACGATAACAACAATGTCAAAACCAACCAATTTGAACCAAAGCAGAGGAATAAGCTTAGGAACATGTTTGTTCTCAGGATAATGCAAACACGGACAAGAAAGTGGTGTTATTTCTGCCCTGCTTAAAATATTTATTTAGTTTCAATATTGAAACTACATCAGTCTTTTAAAGAATCTAATGAATGTTAAATCTTCCAAGAGATGTTGGCAGAATGTTCAAAATACGGAAGAAAACTTCCTGTTTCGTTTTAATTTTAAATTAGGTTTCTGTTTCCTTTTCATTTGAAACTTCCATTAATAATTATCACGTAAAAACTTAAGGATGAAAGTTAAATTAAGAATTCTTCAATTTGTATTGAAACCATTCTTAGTATATTAAGAATATTTCAGTTACCATTTCTTCATTATTGCCATCTAAGAAATTTATGAATACAAAGCATAAAAATAGAATATTAATCAGGTGTCTTTGATGAACACACAAATCCGATGTAAATTTCTGGAGGGAATCTTTTTATATGTTTAATAACTGAAATTTCTTATGTATGTTGTTACATACTGTTACATATTAGGCCACAGCAATACTGATATGTAAAAATTCAGAGTACTCTTAAAAGTTCATTGATGTATTTGAGCTGTAAGCATTTTTAAAAATACATCTTCTATTTGAGTGGAATTTTTAAAGTTTGCCTAATTAAGCAGACCTGGGTCTTCTACTAATGTAGTCAATAATTCCTGCAGCAATTTTCTTCAATATTAACCGAGAACTCAGTCATTTTCAGTTTAGTAAATTATCAGTGAGGTAATTATTGGTTAAGTCGAACCTTAACCACTGGAAGCAACGTACCACCAATGAATGTACAACAGCGAATGTGTTAATTAGTTGGGTGATTAAATATGCATTGGTTTTCACTCATTGTAAATCAACGTCAAAGACTCGTTCATGCGTTAACAGCTGATTAATCATGTGACAACATCGTTAATAATTGAAGGAACTCAACTACAAACATTGTGCTTTGGGAAAGGGTAATAAAAATTAGATGAATGGCCTGACCTGACATTTAAGAGGATATTACAGACATATAAATATCTATTGTTTCAAGCTATTTCCAATGTGTGAGTGCAGAGTTTATTAGGAAATCTGTTTGTGGTTTCGAATTTCCACATTTCTTATGGCTGTTAGAATTTCATGCTTAACCAAAGAAATGATATTGGCGGGAATTAACTTTAGAAATCTCATTCTTTTGTTTCCGTTAAGAAAAAGTGGAACAATAATAGCAGCATTTCAGAACTTTCAACATTTAAAACAAGCAATCATTTTTTAATTTGCTTAATTTGATGTAAATAGTTTAATCTCACATTAATCTTTAAGAACATCTTTGAGAATTGCGTAAAAATTCGTAATATTCTTAATTTAAAATCCAATTGTCTGCTGTGATTTCCCAGAAAGGAAAGCAAGAAAATAAATAATGATTTGAACTTTTTCCTTCTTTCTCTTCTTCTTTACGTAATAAAAGTTTGACTTTCTTTTCCGTGAATTACAGAAAAGAAAATATTTTTGGAGAAATGAATTGTCTGAAGAGTATTCTTGTGTTGAAAGTACATCATTGGTGAAGATTTCTTAAGAATTTCATTCACAGATAACTAATCGTAGGTTTCCAGCATTAGTTGAATCTCTTACATGATTCTTATATTAAGGAAATAAATAGAATTGACTTTTTTAATTAAGGAGGCAAAATAAGCGGATTAAAAGGCTAAAAATTTGTTTTTTTAAGTTCTGCAAAATTATTATTTACAGAACCTTTAGTCACTGAAATGAATGCGGTATCAGGATGGAAAGAGAATTATTAAAACTGTCCAGTGTCCATTTTGTTTCATTGAAAGTGCTTTTATAATCTACTCATCACAAACTGATTCGCTTTTTAATCCGTTGTTGATAATTGCTAACAACCTGTAGAGTTCTAAAATGTAAATCCCTATTTCAAATGAAGGCAACTATTAAAGAGAAAGAAAAGCAAATATTTCAATTAGTAAGTTATAAATTACTGCTAGAAACAATGAACATAGACTTGGTTTAAACCAGTGGTGCACAACCCGCGGCCCGCCGTTATATTTGCTGCGGCCCGATAGTGTTAAACTTAAAATTAAATTTGAAACTTTATATTGTTACCAACAAATACATTGAAAAATGTCATAATTTGAAGTAGCTACTGTCTCAGACTTTACTATTGGAATGTTGGTATGAAACACAACTAGTGCATTATTTGATAATTTGAAATTTATGTAAATTACATATAGTATTAATTATTATTATTATTATAAATGTCAATATGAAATCATTAATTGGTGAGATTTAGTAGTAGTTGGAGATGGGACTCTGCGGTCCTCCATCAGAACTTTTATAAAACTATTGGCCCTCAGACTTGGCCCTAAGGTTGTGCACCGCTGGTATGAACCGACGATCAATTCAGGGAATTGTTAAAAATTGGTCAGTTACATTTAATCAGAGCAATGAAGAAAACACGCTATTTAAAAATAGAAAAATAAATATAAATAGCTGTTCTTCAAAAAAAATCGAAAATTAGCAGCTGAATAAAGATATGGGTTATGACTGGACAATTTATATAATAATAAACTTATAATTTCAATATTTATTATTCGAAGAAAAACTGATGAATCCAATGGTTTCAGTTTTGGGAGCTACATTCACATAGGCTTCTTATTATTCAAGTTCAATATAATTGTAAATTGTTCGTAAATGGAATTTTCGAAGATGAAAGGTTACACGGGAAGTCAAACAAGTGGCTCGTAAAATTACCAATTAACTTCATTGATTTCGTGCGTAATTTTGTTTTTAAAACAGTTATAAAATCTGTATTACTCAATTGATAATTGCAACACATGTTCAGTTAGGATTGTGTGTTGATCGTTTTACTGGAACTCAAACGAAAATAGTGCTTTGTGTGAGATCGAGTCATTGCGTTCAGATAAATATTTATGATTAAGAATTGAAAAATATCTTTCTATTTCCCCATTCCAAAAGAATCCTTCAATTATTATTAACTTTTTCTTTATTCAATAGTTTACATTTTTAATATTTAATTTTTAGAATAATAATAATAAAAAACAAATTCCGTCTCCCATAAAAAAGGAAAAATTTAAAATTCTTGATAAGAATAATAATGAACTGAAATTCACAAAGGTACAACAACAATAACTCATTCTTAAAATATAACAAGAACATACACGGTACACGTTACGAAGCATGTTCGCTTTTCGTTTTGTTCAGCAGAACGGGGAAGAGAGAAGAGGTTTGAGCGGTTTTGAGTTTTGAGTGGTTTTGAGCTGACTGCAGGATGTAGAAATTCCAATATTCTTTATGGTCGGTTCATGTACAATTAAACTAATGGACCTTTAATTTTCATTGCATACCGAATAAATTTAGAGTAAGTGTTCAATTTCATTCTTCTTTACAGGAACCTTTAGGGGTTGGATATTTCATGTTCTACGGACGCAAGCAAGTATCGACCAACTTTGACAAAAGGCGAATTTCAAATTTTGAAACCTAAAATTAAAAGTAACTACCGTAGAGAGTTATGTGATTAAAATTTAATAATAATAAAAAAAAGCGCCAGAAGATGATAAACTCACTGCTTTGAATCTAGTTATTCATTAAATAATTACTTATTTATTCTTACTGAAGATTGGTTGGATTCTTATTGGAAGGTCCTTTACTAATAAGAAAATACCCTAGTACTTAAAAGATTATGAAAAGAACTTCTCTATATTTGGTTAAAAATTCCTTCAATAAATATGAAATGAATTTGCTTTAAATTGAGTTTTAAAAATATAATATCATTCCAAAAGGAGTCACCTAAAATTCAATTTGATAGCCTCAATATTTTAAAAAACAGAAAATTCAGTTCATTAAATCAAACAAAAGTATCTAACTAATTGAGAATTCAAATAAACGCATAAAATTCAAACATTTCATTAAAAAGAACGATTTCAAATGAATGCTTAATGAGGTTATTTTTTTAATCATTATTCGTATTGTGACATCTAATGAAACTGTTATAATGAAATGGGCTCCATTATTGTAATGCGACATCATTCAGTTAATGTTTCTGATAACATTAAAAACTGTAGAGGTTTATGTAACAACTCCATGATATATTGTTTGGTTACAGTTTGCCTCAAGCATTTAGGATGGAGGAATGATTCTTCAAAATACCGATTAACTCTAAGCCAAATGGTTTATGTCTTCAGTGAAAGACAGTCTTTCAACGGGTCTTTATAATAAATTTGATTTTCATCAAAACAAATCAATATAAATATAATATGCAATATGTAAATAATATTAATATATAAATAAGTTTAAAATCTCCAAGTAAATTAATACGAAGTTCGATATAAGCTTACAGCAAATGTAATAAGAAAAAAAGAGGGTGATATGATACCCCTGAACCTATGTTTTAGCAAAAAAATGAATGAAATGAGTAAATGTATAAAATCTTTATTAGTCGTAGAACTGATTTATTGATTAAAAAAAAAAAAAGATGTTAAGCATTTAGATACAAATTCATGTTGATAATGAAAAAAAAATTGCTCCCACTGGGATGGGTGATAGAAGATGAATGGTTTATGGAAAATAAATTAGTAAAATAAAATAAAAAGAAATAATTTAATTTAATTAAATCATATATTTATTTTATCGATGAAAGCACGATATTATGCAACAGTTCAGTCAATCAGAAATTCTTGTAAATTGTATATACCCTTCCTATATTTGACAAAACTAATTTCTTTACGAAGTTCCCCCTCTTATAGTTCACAGCATTGATTTTTCATTAAAATAATATATCCAGCAGAAGTAGGAATCATCTTAATCATAGGATGATACATGCCAACGTTTTTTAACCCCAATATGTTTTTCTTCAATATTGTATTTTTATTTAGTTTTCACATTTCATTGCTTCAACTTCTTTCTTGTATCTTAATTAGAGTATTTTTCCCCTCCAGATTTTTTTTTTTGTTCAGTTTCAGGTTCTTCTTTTTTTACGCTATCGTTTTGTATCTGTAAGAACTCGGTTGACAGCTTCCATTTAACTTGGCCCTATTTTGCTGTAGGTTATGTTTAAAATATTTTTTTCTTATTTTCCCTCCAGTCTTCTTCTATTAAAAACATTTTAGCCTTGTTTTGCTGTTGTAAGAAATTCATTTAATAACTAACAATATATTATTCAATATATACACACATAGGTCCCATTTTTTATTAATGTTATTTAACATGATTTTGTCAAGTCAATGAGATAAAATTGTATGAAATAAATATGCATTTGTTTGTTTATCAATATCACTTTTTATTCATAAATTGCATATTTATTAATACAATCTCAATTTCTAATCAATATCCCTCATACAATCTTGATCCGTTGTTTCCTTTCCATAAGATTTCAGTGATTGGCTGATGTGAGTGTTAAGCCATTAAAACAATATGTGCTATTCTGATTTTTCCGTTTCTTTTCGACAGTTTATAATATGTTCTTGTACAATTCGCAATATTATAAATTGCTTTCTATGTGAGAGTTTGGGGCAAAAATCTTAATGAGATATATTCGACTAAGGCTTGGTTTTTGGCAAAGTCCGTAAAAAAATAGTCAAATAAAACTGAAAACTTTTGGAGATTGTCCGAGCATCAGACCTCAATAACATGGGATTAAACTGCTAAAACTGCTAAAAAGAAGAAAAAGATCAACGTCATTGCAATGCTGCAATTTTTTGTCTGCCATAAAAACGAGGAACGTTTTGTTTCTTTTATTTCTGCTATAATTTGATGATATCTTTTATGCGTAGTAAAAATAAATAATAAAAAAATATCTTTTCAAGATTGCAAAAAGAAGAAGATGAAACAATCGAGGTAATCCATAATCCCAGATTCTCAAGTTTTTCTAGGCATAAAAAAATCACTGACTTGACAAAATATTTACATTGGAATGTATAAAACAGATTTAACTCAAGGCAGACCTTGTTACTTAAAGATCCAAACATTATGCAATTTTACTTTCTATATAAGTTTTACATACTGTGTGTTTTCTTAGTTTTTATTAGTTAATAGATAGTTATTTCACATAAGTTAAATTTTCATTGAAACTATTTCTCCTGTAAAAGGAACAACTACACCACTGCCTAATACGGCATTAGAAAAGAAAGAATATCTTTATCTGCCATAATGACAGATTGTCAAAAATATAAAAAAAAAACGTACACACCCATAGTTACATTTACTTAACATGTATGGTATTGATATATTTTAAACATTAATTCAACATTAATTAAAACATATTTATTGTTATTTGCTATTAAATAAGTCTCAATAAAACTTAAAATTTGAGACAATAAAATTATTTTAAGTTAAAAGAGAGAATTAAAAACAATTAAAAAAATATAAAAAAAATAAATCCTAAGGAAATTGTTTCTACTTTCAGATCTGAACTAAGTAAATTCATGAAATTTCGTATGGTTATTGAATATCAAATACATACAAGCATTATTTCGGAAGCACTGTGATATGAAACCTTAAAAGAAAATAAAATTCAGATTTAGATGAGATGAGGATCTATTTTAAGGTCTTCATTTAACGTGATTCATTAGCTATAATATAATAAGGCATAAAACTTCAATAACTTTTATTAAATGTTTAAAGTTATTGAAATGTTCGAAACTGTCACTAAACGTTTCTTAAATGTTTAATTTCAGTGAGTTTCGAACATTTGACTGTCCTTCGTGGGATATGTTTTCCTTACATCTAATGAGGAGCTCTAATATCAAAGCATCTCAATTGTTTCTGCAGAAAGGCAGAGGAAACGAACCAGAGAAGTCCTTAAAAAAGTGTACAACGACTGACTTCATTGTGGAATGGAATGGAAAATACTATATATAAATAAATAGATCCAGACTGAACGGAATACAATAGTTTAAGAAGAACTAAAGTCATTTTCAAACTGATTCCCTGTATTAACTTTTTCTATAGAAATGGCTTCCTTTGTTGGGAGATTGCTTTAATTCCGCTTTAAGCTAATCAAAATTAATAATTCTCCTGCAAAGACCCAACGTCTAACCTTCGAAGTCGAAGCAAGTCTTGGTAACCAACCGATGGAGAAGCAATGCCTTATTATGCAAAGTTAATCTTCTGCTTTGCAATTAATGAACATTCCTTCAGCCTCAGGCCAAACAACCATTAGAAATTCATTAAAAAGTTGGGGCGAAATATTTGACAACAACTTATCAAGTCTAATGGCTGCCGAACCAATTCCTCGTTTCTTTCTCGAGAACGATTCAAGATAATAAACCAGGATGAAATCAATTGGAATTGTTCTTTTTTTTATAATCGGCATAAAATAATGTCATAAAGAAATAGAAAAGGTAATAATCAGTCGTAAAGAGATTTTATCGGACTCCATCGAAAGTGATAAAAGAATGGAACAAAGTTTGTTCTTTGAAGACGGATTTGCTCGAGGCAACTCAAATTAAATTAAGGAATAGAATTTGAAGAAACTTAATTTCAATTAACAAAGTCTAAATTGCCAAAGAAAAATTTGTTAATATCGAACTGCAAGTGTTTCCACGTGTATTATTTTCAAGTATCCTTTAAGAATCTAGAAAAGATATTCTAAGATTACTTTAAGCTATGTTTACAGAAATTACAGTTACGAGCACAGTTTCTCGTACACTGAGAAAAATGAGATATTATTATTATGTAAAAGTTTCAAACCTTGGTTTTCCCCAGCAAAGACAACATGGCGGGTCAAGGACCAAAGCACATACTGCCAAGTATAGAAAAGTGTGCAAGGAGGGTTAGGGATGTGTGGTTGTGTCCATGAATTTTCTAACTATGCGTGTTGTGTTGAGTAACAGTCTTCTGGAGTTGTGCATAAGTGTTTTTATGAAGTCCTAGTGTGCTGAGACTATGGTGCAAAGTGTGATTATTATTATTATTATCAATTAAATTTACCAATTGACTCACATTTATTTATTTTTACATAAAAACAGTTTAGCATGAACATATATGAATATTTCAATTGTTACAATTGAATTATTATTATTAGTAGTAGTTATTAAGATATTTTTATTTTACGATAGGGGTTTCACAGGTTTTACAAAAAAAGAAAAAAGGCGTTTGAAGTCTTTTTGTCAGAATGAATGTTTAAACTATTGTTTTTTTTACTTAAGAAAGCTGACAGAGAATGTTTCCTTACCATTAATCTTACGTATTTTTTCAAAGCTTTCTTTAAAACAAAAATTTACGGTATTATCTATTTCCTTAAAAGAAAAGAAAATATCAACTAATAACACCATTCAAATTATTTGAGTTGGAGATTTCAATATCCTTCAATTACAAAGATTCAGGTTTTTACACTGTCTGTTTAGAAATAACCTATTTCTTAATAATGATTTTCTAATAATAAAAATATCATTCATGATGATAGTTTGAATAAAGATTTCAGGTGAAAAAAATATATTCTAAGTATCTAAGATATTTAAAAATCTAACTTTTCACATCGAACTACCTTATAACCTTCTGCGATGAGGTAGAATATAAATAACAATGAAGGATTTGTATTATGTATAGATCTAATAGGGACGTTTAAGTATTGGATTAAATAATTTACTAGTTATATATTTTTTTCTTCCTAGAAGCTTTTGTAAAATCTTTTTATTCAAAATCCCAATAGCAAACCATCTGAGTTCTCTTCTGTATTTTCAGTCATCACCAATTTCTTTTATCCAAAAGGTGTACACAATGGTATTGTAGATCTGGTCTAAGATTCATAACTTCCCTTGATACACATCGGAGAGATTAGAATGTAATCTTAGGAAGATAAAGTTTACGTTCATCCATTTATGATCAGATGATTTAAAAACTAAATATCCCAGGAATATGATATTTAAAGAGTAGGTTTAGTTTACTTGAGCTAAGATCGTATTAATTTTGATAGAAATTGGACGAGTAAAGATCCCAAACCACTAATATACAAGTCTCATTAAAGCGCAGGGTTATCACTTAGCAGCTCAACCTTTGCTTTGCTTAGATCTTGTTATTCAAACAGTTTTATTATCAAATGCACAGTCCGTAAGGTCTCTGGAAAAGTCATTCGCAAGAATTTCAGATATTTCCGTAAAATATTATATCAAGTGATGGTTGTTTTCGACCAAGAGGTTGCCTTATTCTTTAATGGGCAAATTGCTGCATTAAAAGCAGTGTTAAATATGTAGGTAAGTACAGGTGATTTTAATGTTAGATATGTTTTTGTTAATTGTGTTTGAATTTTATTTGCTATTTTAGATTCGTTCTAAGCACATATTATAGATTTTGAGAATGGGATTTTTCAACATTGTTTGGAAAATAAGCATTATTAATTAGATATCATACATTCAATATGTTATTTTTATACAGAATTTTCATTTACTTAGAAAAAATAAACACCGACTTCGTTTAGAAATAAGATAATTATGCCTTGAAGCGGCATGGATTTTTTTTTCTTTTGATGAGGTCACTTAAGTCGTGAATGTAGATTCATGACTCTATAAAGCGACCTCATCAAAAGACGATGTTAGCCGTTCATAGGATACCACTTTCTACATAATTCTCAGATACCATCATATATATAACAACTGATACATTCCTTGAATGACATCCATCATAAGTGTCGATATCATCAAAGGACTGTATATTTGCAAACTGTTGCTCTATGCACATATCTTACAATTGGGCTGCAAGTGACTGGTATTTTTTAGTAGTGGGGTGGGTTTTACATGTCAATAGACATCAATAAGTTTAGCCTCTCGACCATTCTTATGAAAAAAAAAAAAAAATTATGTGGCCTATTTGCATCTAGTGTGCGATCTCTTAATAATGCCTTTACCCAAGAGGAGATTTAATTTCTTACTGCTCAGAACCTGTTGTGGTTTATCACAAATATATTTTGTAGTTTTTTTTAAGCCCTGATGCATAGTTTGAGTTCGTCGATGTAGAATTTCAGGATTCTTTTGCAGAAAGTGTCCATAGGCTGATGTTTTGAGCATTCTCTAATGGATTTAAGGAACAACAAAATCACAGTGGACTGAGATTATCTCATTGAGAGGTAGTCTACCTCATGAAATTCGTAAAATTTCTTTTGTCCGATAGCATGTTCTAAATGTAAGCATGTTCTTCATATTTCCTTACATGAAGCAAATAGGCCGATGGCGGATGTTTCTTTATTATTATTATTTAATAAAATTTAGAAATCTGTCCTTTTGTTCGATGTCAGTTTATTTTATTTTTTTTTTTTATCTTTTTTGTTTATTAAGTAAACAAGAGTTAAGTTAAAATGTTAAATGTACGTTTTTATCATTTGCTAAGATCTACTAACATTTACAGGAAAAAAGGATAAAAGAAGGTAATAAAAAAAGTAATAGGGGGAAAAAATTATTTGTAGCCAATCTATCACATATTATTATTATTATTAATTTAAATTCTAATTGCAAATATTTTGCGAGTTTTTCT
This sequence comes from Thereuonema tuberculata, assembly GCA_023159025.1. Lineage (NCBI taxonomy): Eukaryota > Metazoa > Arthropoda > Chilopoda > Scutigeromorpha > Scutigeridae > Thereuonema > Thereuonema tuberculata. The sequence continues at coordinate 28,263,128 of JAFIDM010000007.1, read as the reverse complement.
TTTTTTTTCTTTTTATTTACACAGAAATAATCAAATCGATTCGATTCACTAAACGATTCTTATTTTAAAACAGATCAAAGAAAAGAAAAATTTTACTGTATTCAAAAAATAAAAGGCTCAAATAAATTGAGCAGATTGTTTTACTTAAAAAACAGAAATAGCTTAAACAAATGTTATTATTTATATTTTATAGGAAATCTGTAGAAGAAATAAAACATATGATTACAGCACGTTACGTTAATATCTCTGTTAGCTTTGTCCTAGAGCAAATTATCCAAGTAACATTGCTGACACGCGGAGTTGCTTTTTTTTTTTTAATTTCATTCCAATAATCAGCCTTCCATTGGTTCAGTGACAGCACAACCTCTTTTCTTTCTGTCTGCACTGAAAGGAATTTCTTCGGCTACAATACTTCCCCGATCAAAAAAAAAAATAGCTTTTTTTTTCTTTTTCTTTGTTTGATTCCTTCTTATGTGATGTCACGAAACCACACAAAAGCATTACTTTCCAATTGTCAGAGTGAACTGTAACAATGGACCTCAAACAATCCACATCATTAGAGCCACAATCGGCTCAGATGATGAGTAAGGATCCTGCGCGCGTCCTTCCCGCTGAATACCTTGCTTTGATATATTGTTGGAAATTGATAGAAACCGCCAATACTCACTTCACAAAATCCACTGTCTTTTCATAGCTACTAATGTGACCTCATCTGAACATTAAAAAATAAATTACTAATCTTTTTTGTTTCAAATGAAATGAATTAAATAATCAGACTTTAAAACCCGAATCTAACCTGTGAATTATGATTGTTAGTTTGTTCCTTTGCAGTGAATTATTATTAGAATTTCATTATGGATTATTCCAATTGGAACTGATGAGTTAATATATAAGAAATGTAAGAAATTCTGAAAGCCAAAAATCTATCAATAATAAATGAGAACAATAACTAAAAGTAAGACCTAGGTGAATGAGAGATGAAGTATTCAATGTCAAAAAAAATTGCGGCTCAATAAATCATACATCGCACATTCATCTATATTTCACAATTGCATTTCTTCATATAGTACTTAAAAATATTCCACTCAGCATAGAAAGACAACATTCTTACGGATATTTATAAAATTTTCTCAATAATTTCGAGTTTGAATAGTTATAAAAGTTGTAAAAGATAATTATACAAAAAAGAATGTCAACGATCACAAACAATGTTTTTCTAAGAGCAATTACCGTATTTATCGGCGTATAACATGCACTTTTTTTCCTAAAATTTAGGGCTGAAATTCTACCTACTTTATACGCATACACTAAAATGTTAACTTTTTTTTACTCAAGCTTCCTTCTTAAAATTAGGGTGCGTGTTATACGCCAATAAATACGATATATTTTTATATAAATACGATATATATTTTCAATAACTTTAATCTTTGCAAATAAATTAGTAACAAGAAGGTGCAAAAAAAAAAAAAAAAAAAAAAGAACAGCTTTTTTTACTTTATTAAACTTCAGTAACTTACTAAAGATACTTGATTTTACAAATACAAATTAGTATTTACATTATTCTAAAAAAAATACCGAATCTTATGTAAAGTCTATCTTTACATGGAGATTTCCTTGTAAATAAGGAGCAACACTGATTCAGGGTTTCATTGGCCTTTACTGGTGAATCATCATCAGTTAATTGAGTGATGACCCACCCACACAACCAGGGTAATATTAATGAATTACGATTTTGACTAAAGATGAACCGTCTATTTAATGGGACACTTGCCAGATACGAAATGGAGCAATGAGTCACGTGATCGGCAACCAAGTTTTTCATTGGCAAAAAAAAATATTGGGCCAATTTAGAGTTTCTTAATTCTTATTGACAACGAAATGCATATATTCTAAGAAGTAAATATAGAATAATATGAATACAGTTCAACAAAAGTACAACACGTTTCATAAAACTGTTCGACGGATTAACATTTAACAATAAAATTTGTAAGCCTATCAAAACAAATAAGCTATTAGTCACTAAGCTATGTATTAAGTCAGCTTTTAATTCATCTTTTCACGCAAATAAAACATATTATTCAAGACGCACTGTAGAACAGATTCTGATATTAATCAAGTCCAAATTGTCCCTAAATCTTTATGTTTGAAATTTTCGCTAATTTAACTGAATAATCTATTATTAGAAGTAATAATATTTCAACTTTCATCAGCCATAACATTATATTTACTGATAAAAATCTCTTCACCCTGTATAATGTCTGAAAAATGCTTCGTATCTGAGAGACTAAAGCTCAACAAAATAAATGGGTGAAATTTTTTACTTTGCTAAACTAAAAACAACAGGAATTTAATCAACGTTAAGTAGAATCGAATGAAGAGATCTAATCTAAAAAGATGTTCTCTTTTAAAGAGATGAATTTATATGATTCTTAAAAAAAATATCCTTAACAAAAATTATTTATATTTTAATATTCTAATTTCATTCCATATTTCAGAAAATTTCTTCGAAATTTACATAAATGTTTTTGTTAAACATAAAATTCTTCATGTTGAAATCTTTAAATTTAAATTAATATTAAATTAAATTTTAAAAAATCATAATAAGTCATTAAGGCTAATACACAAATGTAATTAAAAACATATTTATACAAATAAAAAATTACAAACGTTTTCAAAACGTTCGGCGTTTCGTTTTCGAGTAAAAATAATAATACAATAATTTCAAGGACCAAAATATGAGGTTTTGAACTTTTTTTTAAAAAAAAATTCACATATAAAATTTTATTAAATCAATCGAAACCAAAAAGATTGTCAAGATAGGGTTAATTGATGTTTCTAAGAATGTTTGGGAAAGTCGTTAAAAATAAAAATGGTTAAAATCTGAACATTGTTATTAATGAATATTGTAAGATTTATTTCTATATAAAAACATTATAAAGAATAAGGGAAAGAAAATAATCTGAAGTAAAAATACAAGAACGTTTGTTTGCTACGTGCTTAAGCGCTATTCAAAAACTACAAGGTAAGTTTTAAACAGCGGCATTCGAAATGTAAATTAAAACTAATGAGAATGTTAAGAGTCACCATCGAATCCCAATCACTTTACATGAGAAAAATGTTCAATGGTTTCCGCAATTCTAATGAGATTAATTCCCACTGGCATCTGATTTGGCCACAGGAAATCGTTTTTGATTCTGTTAATGATCCAATAGCTTAGATAATATAAACCAAACGCAAAAGTTGGAATTCGAATCAGAACTCAGACATTTTGATCACATCAAAGGGAAACTGACAATGATAATTAAATAGAATTTCTAAGTTCTAAACAATTTACAAATTTTACTCAGAGGTTAATAAAACCGACACTACTTTTTTTCTTTTTTTGGCGCAAAAAAAATATTACCAAGGTTTTGCTGCAAAAGATGTTATCTAGAAAAAAACTATTTGAAGATAAGTCTTCTTTATAATACAGCTGCAGGATTTCAGGATTTAGTTTTCTTTGAAATTATTACTGCTTATAAAAATCTTTTTTTAAAATATTATTCTAAGAAGCTTCGAACAGAAACACAGGCCATCTTGTTCGTCTTCCATCTCATCAAAATGAAAAAAAAAAAAAAAAAAACGTTTTATTTTGAAATTTACCAAATTAAAGTAGGCTAATGAAATGTAAGTTGGCTTAAGTCAAAGGATCTCATTTTCAGGCCATTTTAGACCCTTTCGAGGCATTTTAGGCTCCAATGATTCGCGACTGTTCAAAGGAAGTTGGTTAGAGTGAGCCGTTTTTATTTAACAAAGCTTTCAACTGTTTATTTTACATTTTACTTTGGTTTTCGTTTTTGAAAAAAAGCTGGATTTTAATTAGATACTGAACATTAAAAAGGGCAAATTATAAATTGTTGTTTCAAAGTTATAATGAATTTTAATGTAAAATCAGTTACTTTTACATAACTTACGTATTAAAATGCTACAAAATAAGTTAAAATATTCCAAAGAAGAAAAAATGCTTTTAAGCATGAGAGGATAATTTAAGAAATGTTGCTACTCTTAGTTGATTTAAAATCAAATCACTCCCTAAGAGTAAAAAACATAATAATAATAAAAAACGTGGGGAGCAAATACTACTTCATTGAAAGGGGAGCAGGGGATTGTCTTTTGTCTATGACGTCATGATCCAAAATAAGAAAAGGAAAAAAGCTTTTTCTTGAGCTTTCTAAAAGCCAACGCCGAAAAACCCAAAGGCTCAAGTCTGTTTGTTGAACTTTTGCTTTTAACGATGTTGCTGAGATCGGATGTCAGAGCAATTTGTTAACACAAAGATGAACGCCATCACAAAACAAAAGCAACGGTTCCTTGGCAATTGACTCCAAGGTTAAAAAAAGCCAACAATAAAAGGAAATAAGCCTTCAAAGTTAGACCTCCTCTTTTCTAGCCACGTATCTGGAATAAAATGTTTATGTTTTGTTAACGATTCATCAGTTTCCAGATAATTACAATCACAGACAGATCTCAATCACTATTTAATTGCAAAAAAAAACAACAACATATTTCCTTCAATAAATAGGGTACAGAAGTAACGGAATTAATCTTTCAATAACTTTAAAATTTGATGTAATATTTAACCCTAGGGAATCTACAACAAAATTATGAGTTAATTCTAATGTTGTTAATCTATGTTATCTAATACAAAGATCAGGTCAGCATTTCGAGTTTGACAATGACTTAAAGCTGCTGAAGAAAAAGGAAAAGAAACAACAAAGAAAAAAAAAATCAATATTTTTTTTAATGAAGTCTCGTATTTATTTCATATCTTTACGAACTGTCCACGGCACAGATTGAAATGAGTTTTCATCAATTCTCTCTTGACTTCTTTCTTATTTTTTCTTAAAAACATGATTTGAAGTATATCGCAAATAAACGAGAGGAAAAAAATAAAAAAAGAACAATTTCAAGACGACTAAGTTCATATTTTGAAATAAGAAAGAAGAAAAAAATGAAAAAGAAATTAAAATGAAATTTTCATGTAATTGATGTTGTAATTTGTGAAAGATTATTAGAAAATAACTTAAGACATTGATACATAAAAAAGAAAGGAAAATCTAAATTAATGAGAATACTTTCAACAAAGATTTATCAGTTGCTTAAATGATAAACTCAATATATTCATTTATCAGAAAAGAAATAAAGTCAACATTCACTTAAAAAATTCTGAATTGTTGCTTTGTCTGGATTCCAATGCTTCAGTAAAAAAGCTTTGAAATTAGTTTTACTGATGAACAATTTTCTTGGTACAATATGATGTGGTCTCATTAACCTCAGTGCTCTTGAATTTACGAAATTTATTCTTTTAAATTTGTTTATTATTTACTTTATTATTTTTTTCTACTTTTGGGAGATCTTATGAATGGTTTGAGACTGATCATTCTTTACAACTTGTGCAAAGTTTCTTAAAAAACTTTATAACTTCACTCAACAGTTTGTTTGTCTATGACACAAGAAGTTCTGTCTCTACTTACCATCCTGTATATTTTTTTGTTAGTGTTAATGGTAGGTAACAAATTTCGAAGGCGGCGAATGTCGCATGTCTTCAGATGTTGCTTCCATGACAGTGAGCCCGGCCTTGGGTGACCCCTGGAGAATGCAAAGCGTCAGACAACACAAGACGAATCCCTTTAAGGTTTCTTAACTTACAAAGTAAATAAGTCGACACCCGACTTACAAGCATCCACAGACCATTCTCTTTAACTTCCGTTCAGACGAAACTCTAATGTACTTAGCTGTTGTCAAGTATTTACACGATATTTCTACATTACACTTAAGAAAACTTCAACAGATTATCTACATCTTAGCTTTACTTAATATTAAACTATGCGCTTTAATTGCAAAGAAATTGCAGATTTCATTCATTTATTTTAGTCCTACTATTTTTTCTTATAATTGTATCAATTATTTGATTAAATTAGAAAGTTATTTATTAAAACATAATCACACAAAAACATAATTCTGTACACTACTATGTAAATAGTATTTTCCTATCTTTCTTTTAATAAATCAAAGACAGTTATATATATATATTTATTACTTTTTTTTTGTTAACCTATTTTTCATTATTACTATTCTTATTCTTTACCATTAATTGTACTATTAATTAAACTTCAATTGTCTTTCTAACTAAGCCTAATTTATGCAATCACCCATCATTGAAGTATATTTATGATTTATCAAGAATTAATACTAAATAAAAATATGCTTATAGTAACTTTATGTTTTATATTCTATTCACTGTGCATACTAACTTTCTCAAATAATTAAATTTAAAATATTTCTAACTTAAAAACATCTATTAATTACAGCATAATACACACATCGGTAAAGATGTAAATATTTCAAAGAATAAGAAGTTACGCTTTCAAGACGGCTTTCCAGCATAGAAACATGTTGTCTAGGCGGGCGACCTTCCAAGAGGCAGATGTATAGGAACCTGGGTTCGAATCCCAGGGACTTGGATGTTACTTTCTTCTTCTGTGTTTCGTCTGTTTCCGCAATGTGAGCTGTCTCCTGTGATGTATCCTGGGCAACGAATCTTCGGCTAAACAGTTCAAATTTATCGCCACGTGTTGAGACCAAAGGCAGGTGCCAAGAGCCCGGGCGATTCCAAGACCTTCCGATATCCTTTGTCAAATACACAATGTTTACCAATATTCAAGTCTTACCATAGTTAAAAGAAAGTTATAATTTAGAAAGCACTAATTTATAAAAATTAAGTATATTTATTTATTTTTATATATTATAATTAAGACAAAGCTGACTTTAATCTATACAAGTTATGCTTTTGAGATAGTCAATAAAAACTTATTAAACTGCATCACTTCGCAGAAATGTATTTCTGCAAATGCACTATGCTTGTAGATGACTCAATTAATGACAATTTTCAAATACCTATCGATGGCCCAATATCGTCAGCCATTTTGGGAATTACTAAAGGTGGACCAGTTGCCCAATGCTGTCCGTTCAAATTGCGTCGAAATTAGTAGCAATGGGGAAAAAAATGTACGTTTAACACTGTATAAGATAGAATGTGACATTTTCTTTGATTTGTAATCCTCGCCTCTTCCATGCACTCTTAGTCACAGCATACTATGACGTTCGATGACGTTCTAAAGTGTCCACAACAGGTTCCGTTGCCAGAAAAAGAAAGAAGTGGTCGCAGACTTGAGCATCAGTTTAAAATGGGATTGAAGCCTTTAAGTTTGAAAAACCGAAGAGCTTCATCCAAAGGCTGAATGGAAATAGTATATTAGTCTACAAGCAAGTTGGTTCCAAGCTGGGCTTAAAGCTTGACACCCGGAAAGAGACAATTACTGTCAGCGGTTGAAATAGGCCAAGAACATTTAAAATAAACTGGAGAAAAGTGGAAATGGTTATTTTTTCCAATGAGTCGAAATTCAACCTCCTATGGCCAGGGTTTGTGAGGAGAAGGCAAGGTGAGAATTTTCCTCCTGTTTGAATAATTGCCACAATGAAGTTTCGAAAGTCAAATGATTTGATGCTCTATCAATATCTGAGATCTTCATACAATATCACAACTCCTTTATTAAACTAAAAACAAGATTAAAAACATTTGATGCTCTATTTCTGTCTTGGGTTGATCAGCTATAATCCATGGAGAGTTTGGTAAGTGCAGAGACCTATATAAGAACATTCTAGAGTAAAGTTATTGGTTGTAATTCTGACCAGTTTGGAGAGATCAACGATTATTTTTTTCAAGATGATTCAGCATCCTGTCACAGAACTTAATTGGTGAGTAATCTACAGTTTGCTTAACATGTAATTTTAATATAGCCAATTTCGCACCATATATTGTCTAGTAATGTCTTATCTCCACAGGTGAAAAAAACAGCTTTGTAGGAAACCTACTCAGACACTATTAAGGCCAAGAAACAGACCAGATCTCAACTCCATTGAAAACGAAAAGAGTAAGTCATTACAGATGGAAAGTCACGAACATTGTGTAAGCTTCACGAGTTACTTAATAATATTTGGTACACTAGTTGTCTCAGATTACATCAAAGATCTGATCTGTCGTTGTCCGAGCAAAGTATGGCCCCCAACTAAATATTAACGGGTCCTGATACGCATCTATTCTTTTCTCACGGGTTTCCCTGTCTTCATGCTATCAGAACTCGGTTATCTGCTTCTAAACTTTATTTCTCACAATCTGAGAGTTTGTAGTGGCGATTTTGAAGTATACAGTGTTTCCTGTTGTAATTTTTTGTATTATTAGTTTAGTACATTATTGTTCTTTAAACTACTATCGCATTTTATATCTACAAACTAGGTTTCACATGCCTACAACTGCAAAATGAAGGTTGTTCAGTGTCTTCGAACATACTGTATATTAAAGGCGGGGACTTCCTGAAAAATCTTATCAGCCAGGGATTTTTTACCACCATCCAAGAAGACGCGACGTACAATACGACAGGGACACGAAAGCGCGCAGGGACGGGATATGACAGAAATGTTTTTGTCTCTCTATAATACAAATATCTGTAAATGCTGTAATAATAATAATAATAATAATTTTCTAAGATCTAAATCTCTTGAAAACGCATTTACCACGCCAAAAATTGCACTCGCCAATGGCGAGTGGGCGATTCTCGCCATTCTCCACCCTCCACTGTATATGTATATACAGTATATGAATATATTATAAAGTACATAAAATGGCTGTGGGCCCGGTAGCCGAGTGGGTAAGGGCGCTTGGCTGCGGGTTGGAGGTAACGGGTTCGATTCCCGGCCTCGGCGGAGGACGGGAATTTTTCCACGCTTCTTTCTCCTCCAAACGGGCCCTAGGGTCTACCCAGCCCTCTATAGAATGGGTACCGGGTTTCTTTCCCGGGAGTTAAAGGCGGGCGAGCGACGGGCCGACCCCCCGTCCTCAACTTTGTCCCGTAGGTTCTGAACACTGGAGTCTACCCTCCAGTTGCATTGCGCGGTCCTCTGGGCCTGATCGCAACTTTAACTTTAACTTAACATAAAATGGCTACAGTTTGAGCTGTTTAAATCCAATAAAGAAGTTAAGTGTATAATTTTGATGATTAGTTTATTTCCTTCCTTTCATCGACTTTGGCCAACTATGGACCACGGGCTAGCCCTACCTGACAACGTCAGGGTGAGGCTGGGAAATTCCAGAAGGGGGACGAGATTCACATCCCATCCAGAAATAACCTTGAGATAGTAAGTCCCAGGGGAGAAACGGACGAAACACAGAAGAAGAAAGATGAAACATCCACGCTCTCGACCGGGATTTGAACCCGGGTACCGGCTAACACAGGCCGCACGGCAGACCGACGCCTGAGACCGCACGACCACGCCGGAACGGGATTACTTTATTTATTATTATAATTATTATTTTTTTTAATTTTATTTAGTTTAAGTTTAACTTTTAAGCTTATAAAATCTGGCAGTCTTCACTGATGATGGGCAATGAGTGTGTAACATTTCATGATGTCATTTGGTTTCTACTTTTCTAAAAAGATTTACCAAATAGATTAAAAGAGATAACTTAATTATAAGCACACGGTTTTTTTCTCTCCTCAAAAGCCAAAAAAAAAAAAAAAAACTACTACATTTCCAACAAAAGCGTTTATTATTAGAACAACAGCGGTGTTCTCTGGAAATCCTGAAAGATACAAATTTCTTAATATAAATTTTAAAAAACCCACAAGAAAGTTATTCTTAATATGCTTAGACGGAAAAAACTTTTTTTTTTGAATAGGAAGCCTTTAAAACGTTGATTTAATTTTATTGATGAAAGATATATAATAAGTATTTACTTTTGGTTATAATTTTTGTTTGAACTGTATTCAATATAATTGTGACCCTATTTAATGTAAATGCTAGAAAAGAAGTTTTCATTTCCATTGTTGTTTACCTGTTTCTATACAATCGTAATATTTATGTCGTAATCTAATGATTGTCCTGACATGATGTATACTGACAGAAGAGCTATTTTAGGATTTTTAAAAAATTGGCGTTACTTTTTTATAAAATATTATTTGTAGAAATTTCAAAGGCCTACAAATGTTCTAATATTATATTTTTAGTACCTATAAAAATTGATGATTTATTCATAAAAACTTGCTTTTGTGGTTTTTTAAAAAAAGAAGGAAAATTAAAGTCCATTTTAAATAAAAGAAATAATTCTAAATTTCTTAAAAAGCTTTTTAATAATATTAATTCCGATATTAGAATTCTTAATCTCACATTAACAGAAGCTGGTATTTATCAAAATAATTCATCTAATTTTACGAAGTTTTAAACTTCATTATTAATGTTGTTAAGCATTAACATAAAATAACTAGAGTCGTATTATGACATTTAGGGTAAAAATTCCTAGGAAGACCGAAATATCAAACGAAAAAAAAAAGTTTGTAAAAAAACAAAAATGTTTACTTCTCGTTACGTTTTCTAAGATATAACTTTAGTATCAAACACTTTAGATAAATAGATATTTTTGTTGAGTAATAATAAAGGGTTTCTATTTCATTTCTAACTCCAAATGTTAAAGGAATCCTACTTCTGCTGTTTTCAATATTTGTTAAAAAAGAAAAGAAAGCCGTGTGATGTTTGGCTTGGTTGTATCACATGGCAAATGAAGCAAAGGCCTCAAGCGAAGGGACAAATTACCGCTTGTTTTCCTCCGCTAACAGACCGTTAGCAAAACAAATAGTGCGTCGAAAGGATCTGACAAATTGAATTCGATAAGGATCACACACGTCGACAGAGGGGTCGGAAAGAACGCATGCGCTCTAGCGCTGAATACCTAGGCAGCGAAATAGATCAATATTCGTGCTGCTGCTGGAGAGTATCTTCACCAAAAACTGCCTTTGCATTGAGAACGGGCTCTGTTATGTGAGTGACGTGTTGAGGTCAAGGGTCATCTGGGCTTCCTTTTAGGTACGATTCCAAAAGCAGTTTAGTCATTGGGATTATCGAGTGACGAGATTAAGGCTACTTTGTCGAAACAAGGCATTTAGAAGGACCTTTCGAAAAGTAAAGAAGACCCTCGTCAGGTGTCACGAATAGTCAAAAGGAAAACTATTCTTTCTAATGAAGATGGAATTCGTACCTTCCTACCCCCGGTCCATCTCCGTTTTCTTAGCGTCTAGGATTCCTCAGTGAAGTGAATTTAAAAGATAAGAATAAAACATCGGTTTCAATTATTAACAAAAGAATATTTGTTTACATTTTACAAGAATCAATGTTAGATTAGATTTTCCTTAATCTTCAAAATAAACTTTCCTTTAAATTAATAAAATAGAAGGTCGGGTAATGAACTGCTACATTCCACTGAATTATCTAATTTATAGCTTCAAATAATGCTTTTGTTTAAGTTAATATCAGTTTCAAACTGTCTTAGGTTCTACTAAACACTGCAACAAAATAAAAATGAAGATGAAATAATCATTTAAAAGTGATTTTGAATTCGTAGGAGATTTTATTCTTACTTAAAAATAAGCAGAGAAGAACAATAGTAAAATCAGCAATTTGTAGCGAAGAAGATTACTAGGTCGTAAGGATTCCAATAGTATACGACTCATGTCTGTCCGACTTTTAGTTTGGGCTGTAGAATTAGTGACAAGTTTCATTCCGGGTACTTCCATTTTCATTTCAGACAGAAAGTGACTGCAAAGCGGAACTCCTGTTTTTCTCCAGCTGTAGAAGTCATAAATTTTGGAATAAAGTATCACTCATAACTTTTACAACTTATAGTTTGGGCTGTAAGAGGTGGTGACGCCTGGACAAAACCTTCTAAAGAACGTCTCACACCCTTTATATTTTGTGTACGAGGTCGTTAAAACTACCAATATTATTGTAATGATGGATTTTTTATAAGTTCACGAAAATATAGATGTAGATTAAATTGCAGCAATCTTTCATTACTAATAATTTTTTTATTATTATTATTCATCATTTCACTGCACAAGAAGATATTTGTAAGTTTTTTCTCTATTTCTTTCTGTCAAATCCATTAAACCTAATAATTTCATCCGTTCCCATTTAAAAAAAAAAAATTTAGAACTTAATTTAGAAATTTAATAAAACAATTGATAATAACAGAAAATCTGATCGAGGTTTCGAACGTAATGACATTGAAAACATTTCAAAAACAAACTACCATGATCCGTTGGTTTAGGAAGAATTATACTTTTTTTCTTTTTCCCCAAGCAATATGACTTTGCACATATTTTAAAATACCTTATGTTCTCACTCACACAAAAAAAAGATTAAAAAGTAAAAATAAAAAAATAATAAACGAAAGAAAAATATGAATAACTTACCCTGAAATAAGTAGATAAAACCAATTTCTGAGATCTTCAAACTGTGAACAATATTGACTGATTTTAAAAACATCAAAAAGAAACTATTAAGAGAATTCTTTTCGTAAATAAATAGAGGAAATGTATGGGCTTTTATAAAGTAAGTTTTTATAAATTAAGCCTATCAAACTATTTGTATAGTTTATTATGACTGGTTTTTCTCAACATTAACAAAATTATAAGTTCTTGAAGAACTTTTTGGTTTAATGTTCATTATTCAGAAAAAAACGAAATTCATCTATTGTCTGTTTATCAATCTGTTCATTCAAAAGTAGGAAACAACTGTATTGCCACTGGATGGATAGTAATGGAATGTAACGAAAACAACAAAATTTAACAACCTCAAAATCTGAAATTTTATCACTGAAAGGATCATAATTGTCTCCTAAACCTTTCACATCTAATTTTACAAGAATGTAGATTCCACCTAAAGAAATATGAAAAGTGAATCGCTTAAGAGCTATTAATAAGCTGATGATTCAGAAGAGACTAGTAACAGTGTTTTACAAGTTGAAATGAACTACAATTCTGAACAATGAAAGCTGACAACATTGGAAAGGTAGAAATTCACGGTTTAAAATAGAAAAAAAAAAAATATATTTTTTTTCCCATTTTAACTCTTTCAAATGAGACTCGACCCTAGCTTTCGAATTGAGTGTTAGATACCGAAGGTTTCTTTGTTTTACCGAAGAACTAATAAACAAAAAGAAATTTACGCACCTCAAACTCTCTGTAAGAACTTTACTAATTTATTACTTGAAAAAGAAAGTAATATCAGTCATTAGAACTTTTCTTTGATTTTCATATTTTTGTAAAGAAACAATTGGAAAAAAATTCTATTTCTTCGAATCCTCAATTTGTAACATTTTTTACTGCTTTATCCTCTCACCTCTTCTTTTCCAAATGGAACACCCTTTCTAGTCCATCAAATGCCTGCAACTTACGGAATTTCCCATTTCTGATTATTCCAGATGTTCTTCTGCCACTCAATAAATACACAACTTTATATACGAGTGATTCGTAATCTCTACTGACGCCAGCACTTTCTGTTTTTCCCGTAATATGCTGTAGCATCCGCATTAAAATTGTTCAAATTCAATGAATTCTTTTTTAAGTTAAATGATAATTCTGAAATACGAAGAATAATGTATTTATTTTAATTTTAACATAAATATTATTAAGAATATACGAAAATTGCACCTTTTTTACTTAACTAATCTACACATGATACAGTTACACACAAGCCTTAGAAAAAGGTTAAGTTTTACGAAAGTATAGGTTGTAGTTGTTCTTCTGCTTAATTTCGTATTTGATAAAGTTTAATAATAAAAAAAAAAAACAACAATTACAACCCTGAGGCATTGCGCTCTCTGATTACAACTTCTACAGAACTAAGCCACTAATTCCATCTTTGAAAATTCAGTGGAAAAACAAATGCTTGAGTCAAAGCAATTTAAAACAGTAAATTTAAGATTTCGAATGGTGAAACCAACTTCACTTGATCATAGAAGAAAAGTGACTGATGATTAAGATTTCGTGTATATTTTTTTTTGACTCAGCTAAGAGGGTTGGTTATCTGGCTGTCAATTACTGATAACAACCTCATCATTTAGCTCTGATTCTTTCTCTTTTTTTTTTTTCATTTTCTGTTAACGCAGCTAGGAAGCTGTTTCCTCCGAACAATGTGATGACATGGTGCTCGTCGCAACTGACACTAAACAGGTCGTGAGCCACGAGGAGGCTATCAGTGATCACCTCCGCCAATGGGAGGCGAGTTTATGGTTGAATGAAGCCGCTGTTGAGAAATACCAACTGAGATTTATGAGGTAAACAGAGTTGGGCTCTGGCCAACCTCCCGCCAGCACCAGAGCAGGTGGATCGCTGCTCAACCAAAACTCAATAGGAATCATCAAAAAAAAAATGATTGAGAAAAATCCATTTAACAGAGGTAACTTTAAGGAACAACCAAAAACCTCGGAAAGAGAATCAGAAAAGCCTTTTGTCCCTTAATTTGCGAAGGTACAGCTTCCTTATGGCAAGGAAGCTTATTAAGAACAAGACCAGTTTGAATGTAAAGCAAAACAATTTAACTACTGAAAAAAAAAGAAGTTAGTTTCTTAGCAAGTTTATTTATTTATTTTTATTTGGAGATAAATGAGTTAAATTGGTTTATTCGATTAAAGAAGATATTTGGTAATGATTAAAAAAAAATACCAACTAAGAATTGTCGTGGCGTTTGTAACTTTGTATTTTTTTTTCCAAACAGAAAATCCTTAAGGAAAATTCTGTAGCTGGGAAAAAGGTGTTTACTTATAATAACTACTTATCTAATGTCCACTTATATTTTACAGATAAATCTAATGAAGACCAATTTTTATATATAATAATATCCGTCTACATATTACAATGTCGACTATTTCCTTTTTTCCAGTAAACCAACTAATTTTATATTAAATAAAATGGTGCGAATGTTGTTCTTTCCTGCAGAATAATTAGTAAATTTCACAAATTTGTTTGTTAAGATATGTTCTTAAAATTCTTAATTCCTTGACACTGAATAAGTTGGGATTGGCTAATTAATTACAAGATATTAATTAACTATCAATATTAAAAGATGTCCTTAAATATTACTAACAGATAAAAAGGAGCAATTCCAATATAAAAATAAAAAAACTAATTTCTCTATTTAATTTAGGACTCTTTAGCTCCTTTCCCTAATTAAAAATCTATTTGAGGAAAGTAACATTGGGTGATCATAATTATAAATTCAGTTGGTGTATTTCCAAAGTCTTTCCGATTTCTTAAAACACAGTGATGCTAAAACTTCCAAATCAAAATGAAATAACCTTGTAATAATCTGATCTATTAGGTTGTTGTGAGATTAATTAATCTAGACTTTTAGTATTTTGAAAGACCGTGCAAATTATTACTTGACTAATGATTTGAAGCCAATTGTTTCAAATACTGTTGTTAGTCACTCCTAGATGCCTCCCCCTCCTCCTCGTGTTCCCTTCAATATTCCCAGGAAAATTTGATCTGAAACAGTCAACTGATACGAGGAAGAAGAAGACGATGGAAGGGGCAACACAAGAAGCAGATTGTAATTTTTTTTTAAACCGACAATCTGAAAGGTAGTGATTCTTTTCACTTAATGTAAATCATCAACAATTTGTCGAGATATAATTAGAAAAAACAAAAACCAAAAAAAAAAATTTGTTTTTGTTTGTATTTTAAATTTACTTTTTTTATGTAAGGTATTTTGTTGTTAAACCAATAAATATAACTTCAAATGAAATAGCCTTTTCTTTTCTGTCTTGATGTGTGAGATTAGGGCTGTCTTGAGGTACTTCTTCAGTTAGATTCTCACTTAACAGTAAACACAACATAAATCAACCAAGAAACAGCTTTCAATAGAAAAGGCAGCAAAAATTTACATTTAAAAATGCCAATTTCTCTGTTCATCATCTGTTTGGCTAAGAAAGAATTTAATCATTACCAAAAAGAAATACTTAAATTATAGTAGGTGTAAAACAGTTACATTGAGAACAATCTGACAAAAAAAAAGTCGTATTATAATGGACTTGTATATTATAAAGATTAAAGAAAATAAATGAATTTAGAATTATTTTATATAATTAAATGTAATAACTAATCTATCAAAGATTAGTAATTCAAGATATTAGTGGTTTACTAATTAAAAGGCAGAATCTTAATAATAAATTTTTAATAATAAATTTGTCAATTATTATTATTATTTTTATTTACTTTCAATACTGTTATAATAAATGGAACAAAAACTAGAATGGATTCTGCTTCAAAAACAAAAAAAAATTATAATTATAAGATTTTAAAATTTTGAAATATTTCAAATAAGTTTATTTTAAAAGATTACTTCTTAGATTTTTGAAGCAGAAGTCATCCTTATTTTTTTCTTCGAATCTCTGTTCAAACGGAAGGCAATGTGAAATTTGATTAACCTTTAAAAAGCTTGCTATATCTAATTTTATGCGTCTGCTTCGAAAACGTCTTCGTGTGCTTCATTCAGGCAATCTTATATTCTAAGGAATTGTTTTCTTTATTCCGTGGAATTTCCTGAATCAAAATAGAAAAACAATAAAGGGAAATTGCTCTGAATTAGATCAAAGAACCTGATCCTTCGGAAATAAAACTGAAACGCAAGCGGCGATGGAATTGCCCGGGTGTAATTCTTCCGTGGTCCACCGAAGAGGAACCTCTCTCTCTCGGCAGCAGAGCGTTCGTCGTCCCGCCGCGGCTGCAAACTGATCCCTGGGACGGACGCCTGATTTGTGGATGCGTATCGGGAATCGAGGGTTCCATGGGACACTGATCACCACAGATCCAATGACTTGGAGACAGACTAGGACACGTCGGGTAAGACAGAAGCGTCACCGGTCACTTCTCATTTGCTTTCTTTCAGTGCGGATGCTAAGGCTGTTGTCTTTTCTTTTTTAAATTTAAATATCCAATAGAGTAAGGAAAAGTACAGTACAATGATGTATAACTAGAAACATGCATTGAATATGGCAATGAAAAGAAATACTGAGAAATAAGTTACAATTACATATAATACAAATATATAATTTCTATTCTACTATAAATTAACAAACAATAAACAAATAACAATTACACTCCAAAAAAAAAAAAATATATATATATAAGCTTTAATTGCTGTGAAAATCAAATTTTAAACGTTTAAATGTTTGTAAAAAGTAGGTATCAATACATAAAACGTAAATTATTATAAATTACAAATAATTATATATTTTAAAATATATTGAGTATTTGTACTTATTTTTCTTTAACTGAAAAGCCTTTAAAATTAGTTTCTGCACAAAAAAAAGTCTTTCCGTTAACTTCTTATTACTTTACATTTTAATTATTTCCTTTCCATTATATGTCTTTTAAACAAACTTAAAGAAGAAAAAAAAGACGAAAATGAAAAAAAGAAAAACGCATCAAATCAAAACGACTGAACGCATTTGGTCTAAACGGAATTAAAACTGTCCAAACACTGATTTAACGTCAGTTTAACGTCAATTTAAATGTAGATACATTAATAGTCGAATTTTAGAATATTATGAAGAAGTTTTCCAAGGTAGACGAATAAAATTACAAATACTAGGTGTTCTCAGTTTAATTTCATTGATTTGAATAACAGTTCCATCTCTGACCGATTTTAAAATGCACTCAGTGACACCAGTTGCGAACCTCTGATTCTAGGCTAGCTTAAGAATATTCTCGAAAAGATTACATGGATTCATACAGTATTTAAAAATTAAATAAATATCCCAGATACAATTTTAAGCTATAAGAAACAGAAAAACTATCATTCAGGCAACAATGCTTGTAACTTATAAAATTTTCCATTTTTCCAATATGAACATGAAGTTCGAAAGAACTTAAAAATATACTTACAAAAAAAGTAACATTTTAATGAATTTCTTTCTTTATTTTGTAAAGACAAAAAACAAAAAATCCTACATTTATTTTTAAGTTATTATAAACTGCTGAATACAAACAGCAAAAAATTTCATTTTTGGAAAAAAATTATTAAGCCCTCACAAATATTGAAATTATCTACATCGGATTTATTTTCATTGTATCAAACCGTGGGTAATTACTGCTTAAGACAAGAAGAGATTAACACAATTAGAAATCCATTGATTGCATGGCTTTTCTATGGAGTTTTTTTTATCTCTTTCTCGCATTAATTACTCGATAAAGATCTATTTGGAAAGAGTTGGAAAATAAAGATTAGATCGTCCCCAGTCCTTGTATGTGCCTATCAAAGTTCAAGAAAATCCATCCAGGGGTTCAAAAGAAATGAAGAGCAAACAAACACACAGACCAAGTGATTTCAAAAGGCTCACCTTCCTTCCTATTGGTATATGCACTCAAAAGCAGAAACGAGCTTTATATAAATGTAAAAGTGATTAATATCCTCAGTAACTTTGGTTAAAAATGGAAGGATTAATTTTCAATCACCTCGAATTCCATTCGGTAGTACAGGAAATTCTACGAAGTCTCACGACATTTGGTATTTGAAAAAGTATAAAGTGATGGATGAAACATCAATGTCGTTTCTTTAAAGGTATTTTTTTAAGATAATTCAATTTGAACTGTCGAATTTTCCCTCCCCATTATTTTTTCACATTTTCCTTATTTCCTATGAGAAAACTTCTTCAATTTTATCCGTAACAGCTTCCTGAAAATCTTCAGACAAAAGAATTTTCGCTGATACTGGAGATGGATAATACATTGACATTTGTAATTTTATTTTTATGGTGTCTTTAGTGAGAAAACAAAACAAAAAAATTTAACTCCTTCCTCTATTTGGCCACTTTTGGATGTAGTTTCTGATGCATAGCCTACTTCTGAAACTCAGTTCCTTAATTAAAATATCTTCTCCATCAATTTCTCTTTGGATGATATTCGATGAGTAGTGACCAGATGATTTACAATCAACGAAGAACTTGACTCTTGCAAGTGTCCCATCCTGACGTCATCGATCCATTCGGCAGCAGTGACCTCCGACCTGTGCATCATTAGACCTCCTCTGAGGCGTGGTGGGGGTGTTAGGGGTCACTGATGGCCACCCCATCGCAAATGGACTGTATAGAAACAATCACCTTTGATGGATAGTTTTATTAGTAGTACTAGTATTTTTTAGTCTTTTCTCGGCCGGAGATAAAAATTTCAGGTCTGTTACTGCAGAGAAAGTGGAATCTGCTGGCTGCTGCCTCCCCTTTTTCAGTACAATGAGACCATCCGAGCGTGCGTCTGGGTTATTTTGGTCTGATCCCCGCTCGGCTCGACCACTCGTTGCAGCGGGGTGGAGGGGGAGGCCAGGCACCCCCACATTGCTGTGTGCCAAAGGGTGTGACATAATAGATAGGCCTATTTGCAAGGCAAGCGGCTCTGCTAACGAGGCGTCTGCCACGAGCTTTATTTATGGCTCTGAGGTGGGGGAGGTTGCCAATACCACCCCCACAACATCTCTTCGCATCCTTGCCCTTCTTTCGCCGCAGTTGTCTCCGATCGAGACGGTATCGGTGTTGAACCGACCAGCTAACTGACCTGTGCGTCGTAATTCTTTTTTTCTTCCTCTCTCCCCTTGCGATGGAACTATCCATATGGGAGACACCAACCAACGTGCAATGGAAGGAAGGAAGGGAAAAAAAAAAAAGACCCGGCGATGATAAGTTACTGTGAAAACTGATCCGTCCATGCAACTGCCATCTATTCGATCTGTTGGTATGTCGACCAATTTGTCAGCGCCCTCCCCCGGCCACCGCCGAGAACTTGGCTCTTTGAAAAACAGACGAAGAACCACTGAATGGAATTCACACGAATCCAACTCCACAACACTTCCGCGAAAAAAAGAAGAAACAAAATCTTCAAGAGTGACACAAATCAAAATATTCAAGCAAGCTTTTTCTTTTATTTTAGAACAGAAGTAGGAGAATAGTAAGTTATCTACGGAACAACTATTGGGATGAAATCATTGATGAACAATCTGGAATTAAAGAAAAAGATGCCAAAGAAAAAAGTAACGATAATAAGAAACTAGTTGGCGGTCTCAACTTTCGGAAATCAATACAGTAAGATCATAAAAAAAAAAGAATGATAAAAAAAGAAAAACCAAGAAATAAGAAGCCTCTGCAGGCAGTCCAAATTAATAAGAAAGAAAAAAAAATACAGAATCAGTTCAAAAGAGAGAATGTCAAAACAAAAAATAGAAACAAGGGCAGCACAATGAATAAATAAATTGACTTTCTGGTTCAGTTATCGGAGGGAATCGGGAAGGTTCGTTTCGTCCTGCATGGGACTCATCAGCCTGATCAGAGAATGTATTATAGGAATAGAAACTCACTGTTCTTTGGTCTTTATTCAAAGTATTATTACAAGAATTGAATGCTAATATATTCTGACCATTTTTAGCTCTTTACTTATGGGTCCGGTAGGAATTAAAACCAATAGAATCAAAACCTTCAAAGAACCCAAATCTTGGAATAAAGTTTTAGGTTTATAGGAAAAATAGCTTTTCAGTTATCTTGATTACAGACGGAAGGAAAAATATTTATAAACATTAGATCATACTTACAATATCTTGAATACCATCCGGATATTAAAAAGCTCTTGAAACGGCGAAAAATGAGGGTTTAGCAAATACGAGCTCTAATATCGTTCAACAACGGTGTTTAATGACAAAAGGGTTTTACTCGTAATAAAGGGTTCTTGTTAGCTGTCAAAGCAATTTCTTTTTCTCGTTTTGTTTTGTAAGATTTCTCAAAAAATTCAGATCAAGTTCAATTAAATCTATCATAAATCATCCATTATTTATTCCACTTCCACAAATGCAGTAACATTCCTAATGGCTACCGCATGCGTGATATTAAACCCACCAAGTAATGGTTTTAGGATTACAATTCAACAAATGAATTTGCTCCTTCGATAAACTAATCAATATTTAAAGTAGAAAAATCGGCGAAGTTGTTTAACGCTGAAACCATAGAATAACTGAGAAGCAGTTCTTTTTTCTTTAATTATTTTTCACTAAATTATCAGTTGAAGGAAAATAAAAATTAAAGGAAGACTGAAATTAAAAGATTCTCTTATAGCAATTTTAAACATTGTTTAACTTAATATCAAAATCCTTTAATCAGGTGCCAATAGCCTTTTTTAACTCTCAGAATCAAAGAAGAATGGCACGAAAAATAATTATGGGTAAAATTTTACTACTCTAATGTTGTTTAAACATCTTGAAATGGAATAAATTGTAAAATTACACACAAAGAAATCTCTATTTTTATAAGATATAAAATTATTTTTAGATTTAAAAAATTGAATTTCACTTAAATATGAATTCTGTGTTTTAGGGAATGGGTTATTAAAACTTATCCCTAACCGTCTGATGAAGCAATCTTGCTCAAAGAATGCGAAATATCACGGATATAAAAGGTTTTTTAAAGATAATGTGTTGATGTGAAGAATTTTTAGATTATTTTTAGATTGTTTTACAATTTAGTAAAGATCTTGATTAAGGGGAGGCAAGTCAGTCAGTTTGCACTCTTTGGAGGCCTAAGTTCAAATTGTTCTGTAAGTGCTAAAAATACAAATAAAAATCTGAAAATTTAAAATATGACAGTTAAATGACAAATAAATATGAATAATCATAATCACCTATTCTTGATTTTTTATATGATAACTAAATGAATTACATTTAAGCTCAAAACAGGCTAATTTTTCGAAAGAATTTGCATTCTATTAAATTATTTAACTACTAACCTCTTTCTGAGGTGAAAGATAGGACTGAAGGCTATTTATTACCACAAAAATTAATTAAAATACGTTTAACGTGCCGAAGAATTTAAAAATAATACAAGAAACAAGATCAGCACAAGCTTAAAAAATTGTCTTCCTGATTCGATACAAATCGGGAACAGCCGTTTCGTCCTACCAGGGACTCATCAGCCCGATCTCCGCCTTCCCCGATAAAAGACCGATAAAAGGCAATATTTGTAGCCTTCAGTCCTGTCTTTCATTAAATTATTTTAGCTTAAAAAAAGTTGCCATTTCTGATTCTATGAATAAATACAATAATCTATTCCCTGAATTCAAAATTTCCTTTACTTTCCCAATAGTTGAATTTAAAAAAAATAAAAACCCTAAATTTGATAGCTCGATTTATGGTTTTAATTTTTTTTTAAATTAAAAAATTAAAATTAAAATTTAAACAAACAAGCAAACAAACTATGATCGAACGTAGATTTATAGAACCGATTAAAAAAAATAACGAAACACAAGAAAAAAAGTTTGTAAAAATTCATTCTAATATGAATAATTAAGAATTTTTTAAAATTTTTTGCATTAATTTTCATCAAAGCAACAGATACCCGTTGCTAAATAAATATATTTTTAAAGAATTTATTTATTCTGATGAACCACAATATATTCCTCAAAAAACAAAACAATCAATATTGTATTGAAATCAACAAATAAAAGGTCGCGTTGGTTTAGGCAAGAATTGTTTAAGAAACAAAAAGAATTCGTCGTAAAAAGTAAAGCTAATAATTTGCATTACGATAATCACGAAGGATCTAAGCAGATCTCCTCACAAACACTCTTTAAGAGGCAATTTTCCCATTGATTTCACTTCATTTTTCCCTCCTTTAATCTTTAATGTAGGACAGTTTAACCGAAATGTGTCAATATGGTAGTGGTGCCAGTAATTGCAGAGGGCGTAGGAGGTCGACGCTGCTCTATTCCTCGGCACGTGCGCCCTCTCGTGGTGAGCAAACAGCGCCTCCCCGTGGTTGCCGACGAAATCCGCCCTCTGTTTACCTTTGTTAAAATATTGTTATGAGTGTACACAACCAGTATTTTCATATTAAATATAATCTGCAAAGCCAAGCCGGCGAACAGGATTGGAAAGAGACACGCGGACGAGTCTACCTGGAACAGGGAGGGGCAGCCAGCGCTTGGTGCTCAAAAGGTTGGTCCGATCCGTTGGGGAATCGATGAGCAGTAATTGGCCATGCAGAGGAGTTCCTTTCTGCAAATGACGAACGCCAGCGTCTTCTGCCAAATCTGTTTCCTATAATGCCTCGTCCCCAGGCGACAGCGTGTTCGTCATTCCTTCCCGGACGTTTTATTCCCAGAGGAAATAACAGATGTCGCTCACCAATGATTGTTTGTGACTCCATTTTCAAACGGATTCAAGAAATGACTAAATTCTACGATGATACAAATTCCTAACCCATTCAAAGCGTAACAAATCCAAATATTATCCTAATAACTTGAAGGAGCTCAACAAAAACAGAGAACAATTAACTATGAAAAGGCATTTGTCATCAAAACAAAAGATGAGAAACGTTTAATTACGAAGATCTTCTAAACGAACATACTTATATGATCGTTTAATTAATGTTTGAACACAGCATCCAGTTACTTTCAAAAACGAAGCAGTTAAATGAAACATTTTTTGGTAGCTTCTCCAAAGGCACGTCATTCATCATCGTAAACTAATTCACCATTATGCTATTACTTTCCTTCAATTATTTTTATAGATAATTCCTGTGAATTAAGTCAAAAATGAAAGAAATTATTTTAACTCGACTGCGCATCTTGTTAAAGAGCGAAAGGATGCATGACTGTAATTCCTTTCTATTTTACGAAACGCAGCCGCCCACTCATTGATAGATATCCCTTTTATGTTAATGAACCAGATTCTTTCAAAAGGATCATATTATATTATATTATCGTCATATTACATTATATAATATATTATCGTCGTATTATGTTTTTATATGATTTTATTGGAATGGTTGCAGGAAGAAATATTTTTTTTTCATGACATAAATATAATATCGAAAGATGTTTACCAGTTAAAAACTTTGAGAACCACTATTTACATTGTTGCCTTCATCCAGGGTCAACAGAAGAAGAGATTACAAAAACAAAACAAAATAGTTTACGAAATTACTCTATACTAATACTAATTTGACTAACGTAGCTCTGAATAACTTCACAGTAAAGATACGCCAACCTCACAAAACACGGCGTTCGTCCATACAGTTCACGTTCAGCTACCCTTCCCGGGGATCTCTCAGCCACGTCTATTAGTGAACAATCAAAGCTCACCAAACCTTGGGCAATTCTTCAACCATGTTTATCCGCACAGTCAATACTCAAGGCAGCTAGAAGATTCTTTGGGACACAGCTACCCAGTTTTCAAGGTTAACTTCAGCCACTATGACATCACAAACAGATACAGGATCAACCTTTCCTTCGACAGAGCCCTAACCAAAAAACCTACTGCCAATTCTCACCAGGTAATGTCCAGTCTTTATCATCTCCCGCTCATCCTCCATAACTCTCCGAAACTAGCTTCTTTTAACGGCTCTACACCACTTCACACAGCAATCTTCGACTACTATGACATCGCAGACAAATTCGGGGCCCTCCTTTCCTCTGACGGAATCTTAACCAAAACAATCTTCATTCAGCTCCGCTTTCTCCTTCCTCCCTCCTTTCCAAGTTTATTCAGCACCTCCTCTATTTATATCTCGAAAATATATATAATCAGGGAGTTCCAAAATTTTCCGTGAGTACTTATTTCTCAAGATTTAGGGAATACGGATCAAAAGAATTGAATCGCAAATATGAAAAAGGTACTAAGTCATAGAAATATCAAACTGAGAAAACACAAAAAACCTTCCACATTCAAAACTAGAGCCAGCAATTAATCACATTTGCGATTCAATTAGTCTCTTAGTCCCTAAGAACCATAAGCCTAAAACCTTTGTTTCAATCAAGCTATGATTTCATAAGCAAAGGGTTTATAGAAAAAGAATAAAATTAACAAGTTGTAAGAAAAATTAAAAAAGAAATCTCCTAATTCAAATAAAACAGTAAAGAAAGACCAGCCTTAACTAAATTATAAGAACATAGGGTAGATTGGGCGAAGATGCGATTTGGGGTAAGATGCCATTTTCAGTGTAATTTCTTTTTGACCGATTGATAGCACAACCGTATATATGTAAATTTTCTTCACAGCACACGACGGTGTGTTTCTGATTGCGATATCATTATTATTTGCTTAGAAACAACGAAAATAAGGTAAAAAACACTCTTTTTTTTCAGCTGTTATTAAGGAATGAGATATTTCAGCTAAGGCTGGTGGAAAATATTGTGAATTTATGCATCTTACCCTTGCAATGGCATCTTACCCCAAGGCATCATATCCACGCAGGTCAAGATGCCAGTTTATAAGGTTTTTTAAACATTACTTTTACTTATACTTACAGACGATACACAATCCTGTCAATTTTATTTTCACGTGCGTAAACGTCCAGGGAATGTGAATGCGTAATATTTTGATTATAACTCATTTACTTTTGCTAGCAAAGCAAAAAAGGCTTATTGGTGGCATCTCCCCCCCCAGTCTACGAGGCTGTATTCTTCGGCTCCCTTAAGACTTCATTGCGAATCCAACAGCTGAAACCTATTTAAAACTTCTTCACCAACATAGGGAATGAATTTAAGAATTTTTTTTTTTTTTTTGAAATAAGATATTGTAAGATAAGTTGCTGCTAATTTAATAATAATAATAATAAAAGAAGGCTTCATATTTTCTGTTGGAAGAATCTTCACATAGATTTTTGCAATGCGGAAAAAGCCAATAGTTTCTGATGACATGGATGTAACCCCAATGTACCGTAAGCAGTGCTTCTCAACTTTCTTTGCTTCACAGAACACTTAGGCGTTTGTAAAATCCAGCGACACACCAAACATTCTTAGCATTCCACAGTTGGCTAAACGTTTTCGTTGCTTTTATTGTTTTAATAGAATCCTTTGAAAATCCCCGGTATGATGCATATATACAAGAATAAGAGCCTATTTTAAATATTTAAGAACATTCTGAAACAACAGGGAAAATACCTTCTTAAGTCGATTTGAAGATTAATTAATTCTTTATTAATTCTTCATTGTTAGAACGACACAGAATGTAGTTTCAATTATTTTATTTCTGTTTTTATATATTATCTTATGTAAAAATTTCATGTAAACTAGTGTATATGGCTTTAAATATGTGAAGCAAAATATTTATTACAGATTCACTCTTGCGACACACCAAGGGCATCCTTACAGCACACCGTAAGCAGCACATCGGCGGAGAAGCTCAGGAGTTGATCACACCACCCTCAAGGTCTTATCATTTACAATTTCATCTTACCATGTCCATCCGTATTAAACAATTTTAAGTAAAATTTAAGATTGGAAGTAAAAATGAAATCATAGTTTGGTTAAAGGCAGTCGATCAATAAAAAATGTTGGCGTTCTAAACTGCAAATTTAATTTCTGAATTTAGAAAATTTTACGAAATTTCGCAAGAAACCAAAATAGCAATTGCTTTTAGAATAACTCAGAATTAATGAAATGAAGTATTTTTTTTAATTAGTTAACCTTATTTTCGTTTGCGATTACATGTTATGTATACAAAGACTAAAATCTTCACTGAATCTTCTGACGCAGAGGAAATAAACATTTTATTTCAAGCTTTTAATACATTTGAGACTGTTATATCAAAGAAAATATCACAAAATCCAATTTTAAGTTCATCATTGATAATTCAAGTCCTCGCATTTTCATTATGCAATTTGCGTAATGCAAACACTAATTTCCAATATGCAAACACTAATATCCTCTACCATTCTAAATGATGTCACAGAATCACAAAAACCAAGCAGAAACAAATATTATCAAAATCAAATCTTACACACAAAAAAAATTAATTAATTTTTAATAAATTGCAAGAAACAAGAAATGGAAACTAAAATACAGCAAATAACGAATTTCTCTTTTACTTTAAAGTCATTGACTCATTGTTATTTTTTTATTATTTTATTAGTTTGTTTATTGAAAAATTAAAATCTTGGAAAACAGAAAAAATACAGAAATGCACAAATTCGTTTGCTTTCACGCCTTTGAGCCATCATCGACGGCTATATTTTTCTATACTATTTTCTATATTTTTTCCGTTTTTCCTGTTACATTTGATGCACGTTAAACCTTCTTACATTTAAAACCTTAGTTGTATTTTGTTAGTGAAAGAAATCTCCCTACTGTTACTGAACGTCAAGTTATTATTAAGTTTTCACCTGCATTTTTAGTGTGAGGATTAACAAAAGAGATAAATGATGATCTACTACTTGGAGGAAAGACAGATTCTAACAAGTAATTCTTCTGTAAATAAATTACTGTGATCAACCCAGAGATCTCAATTGTGCTAAGAGAAGTTACATTGATTTACCAACAAATCACCAAAATTTCCACCGACTCTCAAGGTTAATCGCTAATTGAATTTAAATTAATTTAATTAAAACCTAAGTAATATTCTATTTAAATCCAAAACCTATAAATTTATTAAATAACTCGTCATCTTAGTTTATTTTTAAGATTTTTTTTTTATTATTTTATTATTTTAAATATTTTTAAGGAAATGAGTTATAATCATAATATTACATGTACCAGTACATTTAATGGACGTTTCTGTAAGTGAAAATAAGAACAAAATTGGCAAGATTGTGTTTCACGTGTAAGTATAAGTAAAAGTAATATTTAAAAAATCCTTACAAACTGGCATCTTGACCTGCGTGGATAAGATGCCTTAGGGTAATGCACCACTGCAAGGTTAAGATGCACAGATTCACAATATTTTCCACCAGCTTAGCTGAAACACCCCGTTCCTTAATAACAGCTGAAAAAACAGTGCTCTTACCTTATTTTCGTTGTTTCTAACCAAATAATAACGATATCGCAATCAGAAAGATACTGTCGTGTTCACTATGTTATGAAGAAAATTTGCATATATACGGTTGTGCCATCAGTCGGTCACAAAAAAAAAATTACAGCAAAAAATGGCATCTTCCCCCAATGTACCCTACCCAGAAGCTTCCTCAATGGAAAACTTAGTGAGCTAGTTTTCATTAACTAATAAATAACGGAATGTCTTTTCAGCTTTGAAGTGTGCAAGTTAACAGAGAATAAAAACACAGAAATAAAAGAAAGAAAGAAATAAGGAAAAAATAAAACACAGAAATAACATAGAATAAAAAAATGATAAACCATAATTAAACAATAAAAAAAATTACTTGAAATGTTTTAATAAAGGTTATTCTTTTAAAAAAAAAATCCTTGATGCCACCATAGGAAGATTCGTCACATTCTTCAGTTGATCTCAAGTGCAGCAAAATGAAGAAGGGAAGAAAAGTCATCTTGTGCTGGAGGCAACTACATTCAACAAACAAAATGTTTCACACAGTAAAAATCATTTAAGATGGTCAGTTAAATTTGAGTTTTTTTCCCGTTTTTGTTATTCTTTTGTTGAAATTGTAATTGTTGCTTGTATTCAATTTTATAAAGCTACGATGAAAATCGATAATTACAAAAATTTATAAATCCATTATTTGTAATAATTTAACATAAATAAAGAGGAATAAAATTTGAATGTATTTCAATGTTGAAAAGATTCCAATTCAACAACTTCAAGTAAAGAAAAAACACCTTCTGTTTTCAATAACAGCTACTGCAATGGTTACTGTCATTAAACTGAACCTTTATTAGATACAAATGAATAAAATACAATAGACTAAAATTAAATATGTTGCACAGGGGAATTAAGAGAAATTAACCTTATTTAAATTTCCAATGCGTCTTTAAACGCCACCTTTTTTTTTTTTTTTTCAATTATTGTTTAATTAAGTTGGGGAAGAAGAATGGAACCTCCAAGAATAAATTAAAAAGCAAGAAAACACATTAAAAGTAAAGGAAAAGAAATTCATGTGCCAGTCTCCACCGGCCTGAAATGAATTTTCTGTAGGCATCAAATTAAAAAAAAACGCCTAAAAATTATTAAGCCCATTAAAAATGGACCTAGTGTTTATAAGTGCAAAGCAACATCTCCGAACAGCTGTTTCTCGGTTACTGGACCTAGGGGTTTATAGCGTCTGCTCTCCGCTGATGATCGGCAGTTTACCGAGAAACAGCTGTTCGGAGATGTCGCTTGGCACTGATAAACACTAGGTCCATTTTTAATTATTGCTTAATTCTTCATCTTTTTTCTTGATCTGCCAACAATCATCCAAACAATCATCCTCGACTTAAAATAATTGATCGTTTTACAGTTAATTCTCTTCCAGGGTTCTATTCATCAAGTAGCAAATAATCAGCTTCAAGCACATTACTTACTTTTTTTTTTATTTATTGGGTAAATACACAGTCATAAAACGACAAAAAAGGAGTACCGGATGGAAAAGGAAAAAGTCAACATTAATATTAGAATTCCAGTTTCCTGATAATAAAAGCTTTGACCGATTAATAGACCGATTTTAAGCAGGACGATTATAAATAGGACGATTTTATCTTTTGTTGGAAGATTTTAATTTAAATAAAAAAAAATGAAAATAAAAAAAATGAAATCCAATATTTCCCATACATTTTTAATTTAAATTAATTGCTAAAGTGCATTGGTTGTGTATCTGAACATCATTTATATCCTGAATCTTTAATTGAAACCCTACGAAAGGAAACAATACGGAAATAATAGAATGCAGGAATAAAATTTCAGAATAAACATCCCCTTTGGATAAAGAAGAATATAAACGCATTTTAATAAATCTGACTGCGGATTATTAAATTGCTTTCATTTCCTTTCACCGTGATTACTTCGATCTCAACAGATGACACTGACTGTAGTTTATATTCTAAGGACCTATTCAATAAATATTTTAAAAGAAATTATTTGTATTTAAAAGACATTCATCTTTCTAAGGTTGGTGTATTCATCACAGAAGATAAGACTACAGAATCATAAGACTTTGTGTAAGTAAATAGTTTTTAAAGTTAAAAATATACAAATATTTCTAAATTAAAGAAATCAGCCAATAAGAAACTAAAATAAAACTAAGCATTATTAATTTATTGTGAATTGGTTTTTATTTCGAACTCCTTTCTTTTTGTAAAAAAAAAACCTCATTTTATTTTTTAAAAAAAAGTTAGATGGGTTTTCTTGGTTTTAAAACAGAAACGATTTGATAAATTTTTGATAAAACCCTCATCAGTCAACAAATAGATGCGATCTGTAATTTGGGAGAACTTCTAATAGACTGTTGTTTGATGTTTTTATGAAGAGAAAGAAAAAAAATCCGAGGGTCAATCAAGAAATAGTTTCGTTTCATCTATTTCAGTATCTTCTTTGTAGACGAAGACCAAAAATGAAAAAGAAAAAAAAGAACGCTGAGGGTCCAGGAACTGGTTGGGCTATAATCCTTGGTTATTGGAATCTGCTTCCCAGACTTCGGCAGCAAACAACAACACGCTGATAGAGAGGGAGGATTAGAAACCCCTTCCCGACCCCAATCACCCTGGGTGGCCCTTGTAGTCCGGTCCTCAATCCCATTTTCCGATCGAACGCCAAACTAAATGCACACGACCACCAAATGGAGTGAACTACACCACTGGCTCAATGGCAACAACACAACCACAAAACAAGTCGAAACCAAACAAGAAAACAGCCATGTTGCCAGAGTCAAAGGGAAATGAAAAGTAAACTACCAAGTAATAACATTTAATAACAAATAGTAATACAACTGATGGTAAGGAGGGAAGAAAAAATGATTTCGAATTATGTTTCAATCTGTTAATAAAATATTTGTTTTATAAAATGATGGGCTTCTACAACATTTTATTTTATTTTGGAGTGATCAGTTCATTCCGACCAGTTCAAAATTCAGTAATGATCCACAGTTCCTTTCAAAGTTTTTCTAGTTAAACAGTTTACAAACAGAAGAACTTTTTTTTTTTATTTTTGGTAGGTCCAATTAATAATTACTTTTTTAAATAAAATTTCGGCGTTTCAATTAATTAGTTTTTAGATAAGCAAGGAATTCTTGAATATCTCTTTTTTATATTAGTAATATAAAGCTGTTTGATCTAAAGATTCAAAGAAGTGGGTGGGGTTTAGTGGACGTTATTCCTATTCGATTTTTGAATAGCACTTATTGCGCCAAAGTGAATGAGTTTTCACTTTTTTTTTTCCCTTTGCAATTAGGGCCATTGTATAGATTGCCTTTGACGCCTAAAATAACAAACTGAAGGGCATTTAGCTTTATTCGTTTTAGTGCACTAAAAAGCTCTCTTCTTTTACCCTCTAAAACTATTCGCATCTTCCCTGTCACTGAATCTTATAATTTAACTCAATCATCTTTCATAGACATAAAAAAAAATCAATGATTTTTTTCAACGACTTATTTTTATTATCATTTATCCACCCACATGGTCTTTTATTTATATTTTCTTGTGGGTTCCATTAAAATTAAGAAATTATGAGGTTTAATTATATAAGGTTTTAGATTTTTTTTTTTTAATCTCAAACAGAAAGTTCTTGTATTAAGAATAATTACCCTTATTAGTCTATTATTATTACTAACTGAATCAATTACAAATATTGATTAATGTATTTACCTGAACAATACAAATTCAAATAACAATTACAATCTTAGAGATATAAATAACTTTAAATTGAAATATCCAAATATTTTAATAATTACGAAGAATGCCACTCATATAAACTACATCACGATGTGATAAACAAAATAAATCTAAAAAGTTTACTAAAATTTTCTAAAATATCAAATTTAAATTTTTTTTAGAAATTGGCTGATAATAAATTTAAATTCTCTGATTGACTAGAATTGTAATTCTAGATTTTAATTTTCAATTAGCATTAGGATTTTTTTTTTTTTGACTTTGTGATATTTATATGTATATGACTTATTTTGTATGTACAGTTTTTAAATTTTGTCCTGGCACATGTTGATAGGATTTAATTTTGTAATCCTAGCAGGACTATATTTTGTAAAATAAAAATGATAATAATAAAAAAAAATATTATAATTCTAATATTGAATCAATATTTTGCTTGAAAATAGAATTGTTTACATAGTTTTATCGTTTTCTCTTAATAGAATTAATAGGTCTATTTATAAGTTGAGGATGAAATTTGAAAAACTATGTAATTTGAAAATGATGGCTGTAAAAAAACAATTTACTTTGAACTTTGCAATCAAATTTTTTTATAAAAATAAAAAAAAGGAAAACTTGGTTTTAAGAGTTTTGTATTTTGTATTTAATGTTGTATTTAATAATCATTTTTGCATTACATTTCATCTATTACGAACAAATCAATCTATTATATTTGACAAGCCCTTTTTTCATATTAAAAATAACTAAATACATAAATACAATGTTAGGTCCAATCTTCTATATACGTACGATTATAGATCTAATTTATATAAAGTTATCTCAAACTTATTTTAGTCTAAAAATAAAATGGCAATGTGCAGCTTTTTATGGGCCGCTGCTGGCAGGACATGAAACAAAATTTTAATATCTAAAAATCAGTAGAAATCGTTTTATTTCTGAAAGATGTCATTTGTGATTAATTTCAGAGCGTGTCTCAGCTGTGTGATGTAGTGGAGTTTTGTTTTTTTATTTTTTTGGCGTCATGGGCACAAATAAAAAAAAATGATTAAAATACTTTAAAGCCCATGAATATGTTTCCCAACCAAAATTAAAAAATAAACAAATAAATAAAAGGGCCATTTTTTTTCTTCCAATAAAAAACTATCAGGACCTATTTTGTCGTTCATTTCAAGTGGTATCCAGGCTGAAGCCTAAGTCGAACTCCCTCTCATCCCCCGCTAGGAACTGGTGCTTTGAGACAGAACTTGAATTTATAAGTAGAACAAGAACTGTCTAAAAATATGAAAACTACAAAATGCATGGCCGGTCGGAAATTCGAGACCACTGATATAAAGTAGCATTAAACAATTTCTTTTCACTTAAAAGTTCCTTGTAACATTACATGACATTATACTGCAGTGTTTTGAAGCAAAAAAACAATTAACTTTCCTTCTAATAACTACAGTAAGTCCATTGTTTTATTCTATAATGCGACATAACAGTGAGAGGTAGAATTAATTTCGTAGTTAAGCATGATAAAAAAAGAAAATCGAAGAAGTATTTCTACTTCAATTATAATTTTATACTAAACTGTTCTACGATAAATTATTTCAACTTAGAAGATCAGTTATTTTAAGCTAAAAAGTTATTCTTTCAATCTAATTGAATACCGAAGATTTATTAAGAAATTTCGAATCTTATTCATAAATAACAGAATATTGATGTGCACTTACCCTGACATTATCTTCAAGAGACAATATTCCAACACTGAGTCCCTCACATCACATCTTCATCACAATGGATAAAAGCTTCAGAGCTAGTCACTCAAGCTCTGAAAATATATATTTACACAATCGTAAGTACAGTAAAACCCCGTTATTACGCTCCCGCTTATAGCACTATCCCGTTCTTAACGCTCCTTTTGTACGGTCCCTGGAATTTCCTATATATCTCTGTATACTTTTACCCTATTATAACGCTTCAAATCCCGCTTTTAGCGCTTTTTTTATATCGGAAATTTTGTATCGAAAAGAAATGCAACACTGTAAAGATTCTTTTTTTTTTTCCTGGTAGGAGGGAATCTTTGAACTCTTTGAAGTGCGGGTCTGTGATACAGTAGTGCAAAATGTCGAAGCGGAAATCCCTTTCTATAAGTGAAAAATTGCAAATTCTCCGTAAGTACGACGAGAATTCTACAGAATTCAGAAGGATTTCGCAGAATCTCTAGGAATTCCCTCGTCCAGTCTGCGAACAATAATAAAAAATAAGAATGGAATTACCACTGCAACGAAGGGTTGTTGCAAACGTAAAAAAGTAAAATATGCACTAAATGTGCTCCGAAAATACATATATTAGTATTGCTCCTAGTAGTGTATCAATTGACGTTAATAATTACCTGAACCGCATTGAAAATGTCGTAATTCATAACAGTAGCACACACACACGGCAAACCACAATCTAAGATTTTTTTTTCAATAGGAAATAAGCTCATATTTGCACTATATCTATTGCAGAATCAAGTATGATACCTGTAAAATGGTGTCCAAATCTTTCCCCATCAAATAAATCATTTCCCGTCTATAGCGCTATCCCGCTTATTACGCTTGTAGGTCATGGTCCCTTGACGAGCGTAATAACGGCGTTTTACTGTATTTAAAAAATAAATGTTAAAAGAAAAATAGAAACAAAAACCGGGTTCATAATCTGATCTAATGCTCTTTTCACCAAAGAACAAGGTAATGGATGTAGAAATGGACGTAGGGGAATGGTTACTGACAAAGAATAAGTTCCTTGCATAAAGCAATGTTACTAGATTTGAGAAGTTTCATCTAAAAGTGGAAAGAAATTACTATAGTAAAATCATCAATTACTCCAGGCAGGTTCATTTACTACTGATAACACTGTAGAAATCTCCACTACTTTTCTTTTTATCCGATTACCGAAATTTTTGGAAGTTATGCCTTTAGTCACTTCATTTTTTTTTTTTTTGGATTCTATAAACGACCAAGAAGCTGTATATTCCGGCTTTGTGTCCATCCGATACTACTTTGAAATCCGGAACAACAAAGGCTAGAATCAAGAAGTTAAGTAGGTAGATATGTCTCGCCGACAGGATTTCAAGCTTTCAGGCGGAGAAAATCCTGACACAGATAGGGTGTTCTTTCTAAAATGAATTCCTACTCTCCATGAAGAATTTATACACTTCGTGATAAATTTTTATTCTCCATGATGAATATCTACTCTCCATCATGAATTTCTACTCTCCTTGAAGAATTTTTACTCTTCATTTTATATTCTCCACGGTGAATACTACTCTCCATCATGAATTCCTACTCTCCATGAAGAATTTCTACTCTCCATCATGAATTCCTACTGTCCATGATGAATTTATACTCTCTATGATGAATTCCTACTCTGCATGAAGAATTTATACTCTACATGATGAATTTATATTCTCCATGATGAATACCTACTCTCCATCATGAATTTTTACTCTCCTTGAAGAATTTTTACTCTTCATGATGAATTTATATTCTCTATGAAGAATACTACTCTCCGTGATGAATTCCTACTCTCCTTGATGAATTTACACTCTCCATCATGAATTCCTACTCTCCATGAAGAATTTATACTCTCCATCATGAATTCCTACTGTCCATGATGAATTTCTACTCTCCAAGATGAATTCCTACTCTCCATGAAGAATTTTTACTCTTCATGATTAATTTGTATTCTCCATGATGAATTCCTACTCTCCATGAAGAATTTCTATTCTCCATCATGAATTCCTACTGTCCATGATGAATTCTTATTCTCCTTCACGAATTCTTATTCTCCAAGATGAATTCCTACTCTCCATAGGATAATCATGTATTTCAGTGAAAAAAATTACTCCTTATTGTAACTATCTTCATTGCCATTAGACGAAATGCTCTGCTTTTGCAATCCTTCTCCCCGCCCCGCCATAATTTGCAGCACTTACGTTGTTCATGGACTATTGGCCAAAATAATCGTTGTCCAAGTGTACACTGTAGATGTATATTGTACATTGGTGTCCATATGGGAAGAAGAAACGAAGTGGGAAGAAACGAATATGTAATATATTTTTTTCTCTTAAGCTAACATTAGCCCAAACAAAGCATTGAGCTGAAACATCACTTTAGCATTAAGTCAAAATTTCACGATCGCAGCTTTCATAGTTAGTAATATTCCACAACAACAAGGAAAATTCTGAAAATATGAAGTTAATAAGGTTGTCAAGCAATTCTGAGAATAGGCCATTCATGAAAAAAGGCAGATTCAAGATCAAAACTGCTGCTGGAAAGAGCATCAATCTGTCTTCCATACACAGTGGGGCCGGGAAGTTCCCATACCCCTTAATTGGTAGTCATTTTTTTAAGAAAATATTTAGACATTAAGTGTTCAATGTCATCATTCTGTAAACACAAGTTCAAACCGCGCCACTTGATA
This sequence comes from Thereuonema tuberculata, assembly GCA_023159025.1. NCBI lineage: Eukaryota > Metazoa > Arthropoda > Chilopoda > Scutigeromorpha > Scutigeridae > Thereuonema > Thereuonema tuberculata. Next base: position 28,227,231 of record JAFIDM010000007.1, on the reverse strand, counting down.
TTTTTTGGAGCATGTGCGGTGTAGTGGTTGAAATGCGTCCTCAACTGCATTGCGCAGTAGCATAACGACGTTCAGACAACATAGGCCTTGATGATTTCCCACAATGAGTCGTGAGGTCAGGATTTCGGGGTGGTCATTTCCAAGGAGCTGGCGATGCAAGGGTATCGCGACCAATCCAGCGGAAAATGTTCATGAAGAAGACCGCGCACAGTAAGAGCGAAGTGAGCAGGTGCCCCGTCCTGCTGTATCCATAAGTGTTCCATGATACCCGCGTCTTCAAGCTGTAAACATTTTTATGTGTTAAGTCATTTTAACAATTTTAATTGTGTGTCGACGTTCTTCAATTCAGTTCTAATGCGGACGTTAAAATTTACTTATGTGTAAATAACTTTCGCCATTAAGATCAAAATCATATGGTTCAAACAAATAATAGACTAATAAACATAATACTACATTATAGGGGATACGGGAACTTCCCGACCACATAGTATACTCAAGTCGGATTCAGGGATAGCACTACGTTGCAAAGAATCAGACAAACGAATTCAATTAGGTATCTTCTAAGAATTGGCTATTCCAGAATAAAAGTTCCAGAAATGAAAAACAACTAGCACTTTGACAACATACTTTTGTAGTAACTCTACTATAATTTTAGTAGTTGTTTTATAGATTGAATATTAGATAGTATAGAACGTTTCTTAGTTATGTTTATTTTCATGTAAATGTAGCTAAGAAACCATTACTCTGTAAATCATTACTAGTTGCAATCACAGTGATGTCTGATTCCTTTTTCCGGGAAAATGAAAAAGTGAAATCCAGGAATCCTGCGACAATCCTGCGACAATCATAAGTTCTATACTTTGTATAACTACTTTGAAAAAATAGTTTAACTTTGTCTAAATAATTGATGGAACATTATAATAAATATAAAAAGATTTTACATACTCTCTCTTTCAAATTATGTAACCTACATTTAATCGATATTGCACAGAAGTAATACCTTCCACTTCATCAAGAAATTTAATATGAAGGTACACGCCAAAACAAACGATACTGAACGTCACAAGTCTTTGTTGCTTATGCGCACCACGTGATGACCTTATCGAACGTCGTCATGGAAACGTAACAGTATGCTTATGTTGGTTGTAGCTTGATAGATGTTCAAATGGTGCTAACTAGGGAGAATTTTTATTGTGTAGCATTATTTTCGGTCGTACGGAGCTGGACGTTCAAATGGACCAAGTTTCTTATACGTTGGAAATTCATTTCGAGAACGATTTCAAAAATCACCACCCACAAGCAGTCACAAGCACAAGCAGGTTATGTTAGCAGTCATTAAGAAATTCATTCAACGGGCATCGTTCTGACACAGCGCAAAGGCTGCACCGGGCATGTGTACAGTTACAGTGACAACAAATGCAAATCGAGGAAGGTGTCCTCGCAGATGTTTAGTTGCCTAAACGAAATTTAAATCCTTAAAAATGAACCTTATTCAAAGATCTAGGAGACGAATGATCAAGGAAATTGATGGGTTTGTCTAAAAGATACAGACCGGACAACGTCAACAAGGCCGTGAGAATCGTTTACTATGCGACGATGTTGATGGCATACGATGATGAAAATTTCCTGTCAAATGAATTTATCAATCGACAGACAACCCGCTTTCTGGGATTTCAACGGCCAGACATCATTGTGAAGAAACCCTCCATAGTGAGCGTGTAACAATATGGTGTGCAATGTCTGCAAACGTCATCTTGGACCCTTATTTTCTTGAGGATAATCATGACAATCCTGTGACTGTGAATCAGATGCGGTACAGAGAAAACATTCTCACACCATTTCTGGGGAGCTCATCAGATTCTGCCGTGCACATAACCTGCCACTTCGTACGCAACGGTTCCAGCAGGATGGGGTCACTTGTCACACAGCGAAGGACACGCTTCAGTTGCTTCTTGCGAAGTTTGGTAATCGAGCAGCCATGGAGCACCCTTCCCATATCCGTCTCATTCACCTGAACCACCGGTTGCTTACATTTGGGCTATGCTGAAGGAAGCCATTCACCGGTAACTATTGGTGACTACGTCAAAAGATTATGACATGCGTCAGAGGAATGAACCACCCTCTCTTCAGGGATATTATTGAGAGTCTACGTGAGAGCGTTACGAGTACTGCCTGCAATGCAATGGACAGCATATCGAACACGTGCTGCGCCTCAGAAAACGTGAAAATTGACGTTCATGTATCGCAAACTTCCTCTACTATTTGTATCCTATGTCGTATAAACCTTTTTGTACACAAATACGGTCTACGCAAAAAATATACAGTACTGAAACTCGCGCATCTCGAACACGTGGTTGCGTTTATCGATGGGATATAGCTCCAGCTACACGTGTTCGCAGTAGTGAAAAGGAAGTTGTGTTGTGCAGTTGTTGTTGGAATGGGTCTCTCGACGGAGGAAAAAGTATCCATAGTTGAGCATTATTTCCGCTCATACGGAAGCGGTCGTGAAGGTGGGCCAGTTTGAAAAAGGTGGCACAACAATTCCAAGAGGAGTTTAATAAGACGGCACCAAGTAACACAGTTATGCTGTCTATTGTTACGAAATTTCGCCGTTCTGGTAGTGTACTGTTTCAACGGAAGGGGAACACTACATAGTGCACGTGTGACGATATGGTGTGCCATCTCAGCACACGGTTTATTAGGACCCTATTTCGTTGAAGATGAGGAAGGCTATGCTCTTAGCGTCACCCAAGAACGCTATAGGGGTTTAGTGATCGAGCCATTTCTTCAGGATCTGAAAAGGTTCTGTCGTTCAAGAATCATTCAGATTAATAGACAGTGGTATCAATAGGACGGGGCGACCAGCCATACCGCTCGAGCATCTCTAGCCATGCTGCAGGAAAACTTTCCAGGACGAATCATTTCACGTGGTACTGACTTCCCATACCCGTCCCATACCCCTGATCTTACACCACCTGATCCCTACTTGTGGGGAATGTTAAAAGAAAACGTGTTCAACCGTGAAGATCTACCAAGAACTGTGCCTGCATTACGTGAGCAAATCATCTCCTTTTGCACCACGCATACCGTGGTAAATCAACACGCTAATAGTGTGTGTATATATGTATGTAGTGTGTATGTTCATTTCTTTTGAGGAGAAATAAACTCACAGTTGACAACAATGTAATTTTGTTCATCTTTTCATTTCAGTACTGTATATTTTGGCATACGTTTGTTTTGGCATACGAATGATACAAAATACAAAATTGTACTAATACATTGTTTACTAACAAAAGGAAAATAACACACTTTAAAAACAAAAGAAATTCCTAGAAACATGCGCAGTGTCATGCGCAAAGTAATCTGGCAAACAATACAACAGAATCATAGTTAAGACTTTTTACGTATTCTGTGAAGAATTAAAATCGATTAACGCCTGTACACTTGACTATGAAAAACTTTTTTAATTAAAAATTACATAAAAATTAAAATTTAAAAGTTTAAATAAATAAAAGATTAAAACCATGACCACGGTTTCTTTCCCAGTTTTAGTATCCATTTGAAAATATTACCTCTCGGGAAAGAGACCGTGGTCATGGTTTTAATCTTTTAAACTTTAAAATTTTAATTTATGTGTAATTTTTAATAGTCAAGTGTACAGGCGTTAACCCGATTTTAAATACAACAGAATATTCTAAATAATGAAAAACATATAGAGACATTTCTTCGCAAATTAAATTTTTAAAATCTTTCAGTCAATCTTCAAATTTCTGAATTAATAAATGTACTTAGGTTTCTATTAAAATATTTCTGATTAACATAGATTCAGTTATCATTCTAATGAAATAATCCTTTTCTTGGAAGAGAATAGGAACCATTTGAATCATTATTTTCAGTAACAATATGAAAAGCCCAATCTTAGTTATCAGGATTAGGACATCCGACGTGTTTGACCAAATAATGCCCCCACGAGACTGACATGTAAACGAATATCCATTTTACTTTGTTCGGAATCAGCATTTGGTTTTTCTTTTCGCTTGATAATTGATTTCATTTTGTTATTTCAACTTCTAATAACTTACATGTCATATTTATTATAAATATTTCTAATTTCCTTATCTAAGAATTTAAAATGTGGTAAGATAAATAATCTTGAATCTTGAATTTTGTATCTTCATTATGTTTTGATTTGAGCATTTATATGTGAAAGGAATGTGGTTAATATCTTATTTATAAACTTTAATGGATATTGATTAAAAAGTAATTTATGTTTCGTAATTTTCATTTTCTACCAAAATGTTGCCTTGCAAGTAGCAGTATTTTGAATTCTTGATATACTGTATAGTTAAGACATTGTTATTTTTGGCAGAGAAAGATGATTAGAATGAAATTTCTAATGTAATGTTCAAAGAAAAGGATAGTTATTACTAGAATGATAAAATTTCTGATAAACGTAGATTCAATTAAGTACTTAATCAGAAACCTTGATGTATCAAAATTTAAAGATTGGCTAAAAGTTTTTTAAAAACTTAATTTACTAAGCAGTGTCTCTATTATTAGATTATGTATTTCTTTGTTTAGATTATTCTGTTTGATTGTACTGCGCATGATTTATGTATTATGTTTCTAGGAATTTCTTTGTTTTTAGAGTGTGCTATTTTCCTTTTGTTTATCAGCAGTCTATTAGTGCAATTTTGTGCAGTGTTATTCTAAAGTATATTCAGTGTATTCTATTCCCTTTGTAATATTAAAGTACCTGGAAGACCGAGCTTTGATCGGTAAAATAAAACGAAAATAAAGTAAGAACACTGTAGACAATCACTTGGTTATGTAACCCCGTTTCGTGGAGATGGAGCTCCGTAGTGAATGCAAGCGACGTTGAAGGAAAAAAAAGTTTTAAAAATTATAATTAAGTAAAATTATTATTTTCATTATACGTAAAAAGGCACAGAACACGAATGTATTAAGAATAAAATAAAACGAAAATAAAGTAAATAAAGTGGTATCAGGTAAACCCCCTAAATGAATTTTCCCGAAGTTGAAACCTAGGTAAATCGCTTTATCGCACCCGAAAAAAGGTAAATTCACCCCATTTCATCGAAATACTTAGGCCCGTTTTCAAGATAAAGTTTACAAGAATTGCTCGCTTTTTAGTAATTGATTTCCTAATGAAGTGGAATAAAATATGGATTAAGTGCATTTAATTTTAAGAAGTATGTACAATATTTTTAAAGATTTATTTCCTCAAACTGACCGTCATTTTAGTTAAAAGTATAATCGAATCTCCGTTGTAAAAAGCCTCCCTTTAGATATAGAGCGATTTAATGATAGGTTTTCGATAATTCTTTGGACCTACGATCATGGATCACAATATTGCGTTACGAAACGATAACACAGACAAAACAGGACAATCACATTTCAAACTTTGAGCCACAAAAAACCTTAAGATTCATTGATATAACTTTATGTGAAACAGGAATTTCTTCTGCTTGTATTTCTGTACCTCTCCATTACTACAGTATCGCTCGGTAACGTTTACTTTTCTGAATTGGACAAATGCATTGTAAGGAATGAAAATCTGTACTACTCTAGTATTATGTCTATTCTAAATCTTAAATTTTAGATTCTATAAAACTGTTAAATCTCCTTTTTCAAGATCTTAATGTTTTGAAAAAGGTTTCTCGAATTTCATTGTTACCTAGTACCTTATCACAAGCTGCATAAACGCAACTTTATACAGGAAAAAACAAAAAGGTAAAATTCTTCGAGGAAAAAATCAACAAATAAATGGAACTGGTGAATAGCGTCCTCTTATTTAAAAGCTAAAACTAAAATAAAAGTTTAAAACCAAAGGACTTTGAAAATATTTTTATTTTCTCAAATTTTAACACAAAATTCATTTTATCCTAATTTGTCATTTTACATCAGAAATATGGTACAAACTATCACAGATTATTGGCCATCGAGATAATTCTGAAGATATACGAATGCAGAATTTACTTAAGAGGAGATTATGAGCTTTCTCAAATTATTAAGAGATGGATTTAGAGATGAAAAAATTAATAACGGTTGGTTTAAACAAAGAATTTACTAATCACAAATTCACTAAAATTACTAGGTTTATTTGTCGGAATCAAATTTCTCGTTACTGATTGGCGTATTGCATTCATAAGAGGGAACCTCATCCAATTAAAAATATTGTAAATAACTTACAATTTCTTTAGAACTAGATGACAATTTCCAATGAATTGATCGCTATGACAATCATTCTATCGATTATTAGAAAACTGTTCGTAAAACAACACATGTCTCATTAAATAATCTATATTACTAAAATCTTTTATTTCTCTGTCTGTCTGTCTGTCCGGCGCAATTTTCTGTGCGAATGGAAAATAGAAATGATTTTTACAATGAAATTTCTGCGAAGGGAATTGAACCTGCAACCTTCTGATCCGAAGGCGGATGTGTTATCCATTAGGCCATAGGGACTACAACTCTTCTCATATTGTTTTTTGACTTATATCTCCGCAATCGTTGTGTTGTTGTTGTTGTGCCCCAATGTTAGTGCAACAATGGAAAACGGTTTTTCATTTTTTATTGTCACGAGGAAGTCGACAAATTCAAAATGAGCATTATTGAACTTCAAAATAATGCGTTAACTGCTTTCTTTGGAATCGACTTTTGTTAGATTATCTTAAATTTTATTTTCTTCTTATTATTACTTTTAATAATTGAATTGTACCTTATTAATATATTTTTGTAAAAATAACTAAACTTATTGATTCACGTGTTTTTGAAATTTGTTTAGTTTCCAACTATTTTGTTTTGTTGCACTTATTCCAATTTTATTATGCTTGAAAAAGAGATGGCTTGAAAAGAGTCTTCAAAACTTCAAAATGTTGCTTTAACCCCTTTCATTGGAATCGATTATTCTTGGATTATCTCATATAAACCATCGTTTTATCATCGATAATCAATTAGTATCGAAATGGACAATGAGAGAAAGGATGAGATCTTTTCAAAGAACTGTTAATAATGTCGTAATCTCGGCCATTCTTGACTACAGGTAAAATTTGTGTGAAGTCTCCTCCAAAGAGGAAAATTTGTCTAGATTCACAAGTCATCAGAATTTGGTTATCTTCACTCGAAAGAATAGTCACAATCAATTCGTCGCCAGGAGTATCGTATATAAGCTATGATCTTCATTTAACATCTATATCAACCAACGTCCATCTAAATAAATCTCTTCTTCAAATATCTATAACGAACAATCTGTACACGGGAGATGGCCTAGTTCTTTAAAAAATCACTTAGGTTATCATCTTTCTGGGATATTTAAATGATAAACATGTAGATAAATCCACACAATACCATTCACACGAGGAATCCGTTTAGTCTAACTCTGAAATCCAAGTTATTTCTGAACTTTTTATTTATTTTATAATTTATACGTCACAGTAAACTTTTTAAATTTTGTTACCTTTATATGAAATCTGATAATAATCATTAATTATTAGAGACTTTTATTTTTCATCCTGTAATCACATTGTTGTTGTTAAAGTTCGCCGATGACTGAAAAATAAAGAATCAATCGAATTAATTGGTCTTCTTTCAAACGTTTAATGTTTTAATTTCCCATAAAAATCAAAAGCAATGTCAACAAACACTAAAAAAGAAAAAAAGGGGGGTGGATTATCATCTTTCTTCTATTGATTTAATAAACTAATCGATTCTTAGACCTGATAAATACTCGTGTCAACATTTCTGTCCGAATGATTCATTACGGCGTTCCATTCCAAGATTCAATATTAGAATAGTTAGAATAGTATGTTCTAGAACAACTTAATCCCACTGGTTCTAATTGCTTGAAGATCAGAAGAAACGTTTTTTAGGGCGAGCAGATCTACTTCTTGGGAAAGGCTGAATGATATGTGGCATTCTTTTTGTGAAGGTTGATGAGTTCGGATGCCTGATGAAACAGCCGTAATTCTTCCTTGGAAGTGCATCGAAACAGCTGCTTCGTTTTCCATCAGTCCTCCCTGTCTGCATCCAATAAAGTTACGCTCCGCCTCGCCTTCACTCAAAATTATTTCAAACCAAAATGAAAAAAAAAAAAAAAAAGAAGAGACATCGATCGAATGTTAATAAGTGGAGCCAATCTCTTTGTTTGTTATTCTCTTAGTCAAAAGACGCTTGTGTTTGCTGCCTATTTTGTGAAATTGGACGATGGTATTTTGAAGTAAATCGACCATTAATAAAAATCATTTTAAATGAATCCTTAAAACAAAGATTCATTTAAATATTAAACAGAAATAAAAGAAAATAAATAAATAAAGCTTTTGAAGAAAAATAGGAAAAGGAAATTAATATTTAATATTAATATTCTATCTATCTATCTATTTATTTATATATATTTATATATACACATATATACATACACATTGACATATACATACACACACACACACACACACACACACATATATATATATACACACACATTTGTAAGCACCTTCATTGCTTGTAATTCCTAGTAGGTCTTAATGTATATTACCTAATATTACATTTAAGAAGCTTTCATTTATCTTCTTTCCGGAGAAAGAATAACAATAACATAAAGAACAAATAATAAAAAAAATTGGAATAAAGGGATTCCTTCCTTCAACTGTAATCCCTCTTCTGTGTTACAGATCTTGGTGCTATATCAAAAGAGGTCTGGATTCCACAGCAAAAAAAATATTTCTGTTTGGATTTTCAATGGAATTTTGAAGAAATTAATGCTTGCATATCAGGAACTTTATTCGATAATAAAAAGTCCAGAAGAGGAAAAATCCCCAAGACACAAACGAATGAATTACGCTAGTACCACTATCACTGCAATTACAGTAACTGCGTCCATCTTTGGAGGAATACTATATTTCTATTTTCCGCTGTACTAAGTTTGAGTTTGACGATGGTATTAATTTCATCTACGTATTGAACTTCAAGGGTTTGTCAGTGGAGAATGTAACCGTAATATAATGGAGAACTGGGTTGGTTATCACATACTTTACTACTCAATTCTTTGGGACATACGCTTTACAGTTTCTTAAGCAGCAGTGTGTTTACTTCGTTTACTCGTGTTATTCTATTTATTCCAAATTCTATGAATTTTGTAGATGCTAAATAAATTATCCCATATACAGTAAGTTGTTTATAGAATTTAATAAATAACAAAGATGGAAGTTCTAATATATGTCACTGATTTCAGCTTCTTTTTTTTTATTTTTCTGAAGATTTATGTCTTTTAAAAAATAGTTTAATCTATTCCAAGCAGTCGCTCAATTTTGCAAAATGCTTCTTCGGGTTTATCACACGTTGATTGTTACACTATGCTTCGATCACAGAAAAATCGAATGTCAAATCATGAATACATTTTATTTCTTTTTCAGAGAGAAGATAAAGCTCCGAAATTCCCAGAGAAAGCCTGAGAACGGACTGTTACCATAGCTAATGTCATGTTTTGAGAACTTGTGCATACTTAGATTACAATACAAATTAATTCGTTGTTATTGCTGCTGATTTCAAATTACATGGGATTTAGCTCGCTCTTGTAATAAAGTAAGTGACACGGATGTTTCAGGACAGAGACTTTTTCATCTGTACAATACTCAGAACAAAAATAGAAAAGTCCACTCGTCAAAAGACACATAGCTTATAAGGAAAGCGTGTTTTCTCTCTAACTAACTCCATGGCACTACAGCCCATGTACAGCTAATTAAGGTTCGGCAGTTATTTTTTTTTTATTTTATTTTCCTTTATTCAATTTGCAAGACTAAGTTTCCGCTAAAAAAACAGATTATCGCTCTTTTCAAAAAAAATTAAAAAAAAAAAAAAAAATACTCTTTAAAAATTTTTAGAACTTGAATAACTTTTGTCAAGTTTCCCAAAAGATGAAGTTTCATATAGAATGATAGGATTTAAAATTTATAGATAAATAAAAAAAATTAAAACTTAAAAATGTGACAGTCTACCCAAATTATGTTCTATTCGTCTGTGAATTGTCTATCATACGTTAAGTTACTTTTCCACAGCCTTAATTGAAAAGTTGAAAAGAAATAAGATTCATCATAATACAAACATTACAATTCAATATAAAATTAAAATAATACCTTATGTTAATTAAAAGATTTTTCAAATTATTATTGTGAATTATTAGTTTTAAATTACTAGCTTTTAATTTATTTTTGATATTATTTTATAATCCGTTTATCGAAATAAAATTCCATCGAAATCTACAAAAGACTGAAAAATAGAATGAATTATATTATTAAAATTATATTTTGTAGAAAATTTATTAAATGATAATTAAAATTTCTCTTATTTTTAACTGAAAAATAACTGTTAATGTAAACTAATAAATTAAATTGAAGTAAAATTCATTTAAAACGAGCACGGATATAACAAGATATCGATTACTGCGAGCAAACAGAGAAGAACTGATTGTAAATGATGTCAGGTAAGGGAAAAAGGCCCACCTTCAAGAAAATGTGGTCCTTTTCTTTAGCTAATATAGGTAGGGCAGAAAACCTTCAAATAAAAAATGTCCTTTATGCAATCAATCCAATCTTTAATGCTATCAGTTATTGATACAACGTTTGCTGTAAATGGGCCTTAATTTCTGCACCAGTATCTAATAAGACCCACAGTAAAATTATACCTAAAATCCATCTCAATAGAGAATAATTAGCTCATAGGAGGGAAATCACTTTGTCTTATACAAGACAATCTGAAAAATGTTTTATTGATAAGAAATAAGTTATAAAAAATGTCAAAATTTGTTTTGAAAATTGAACTTAAAAGCCTTTTTTTTTGCTCAAAAGTTTAAAATGACACTTTTTTTTAACTTGTACCGTTCCGCATATTATATATACAATATTTTTATGGGCCTTGTTTCTTGCAACGACCACGTTGTTATTTGAGGTTATTCCACATTCCGTTTTCTGTCCAAACTGATTCTAATTAAACTGGTTCATTATAAGCTGTACATATTATCGGATGTTGATTCTCCATGAATAGTGAAAGAACGGAATTCCAAAGAAAAATGAGAAAAACAGAAGAGCATTTTCTTATCTCGAGCTGCTACTCACACAATGATGTTCAGCGGTTTCCGTGTCTACCGCTAAATAGCAAGGCAGGACTGCCACCAGATGAATCACTACCAAAATAATCTGACGGCAAATACGAAAGTTTGGGCCTTATTATTGCCTCCTTCCTACCTTATTTTTATGAGAAACATATCACGGTTGAAGCGATGGCGATAGTTGATAGCTTCACGGGTACAACGAACAATTCTGTGATTCACGAGCGAGACTTGAGATAATTCCACATAACAGACAGTAATAATAATAATAATAATAATAAAACTCTTTTAAGAAGACAAGTATAACGCTCACACAAGTTGATGAAGACACTGAGGATGTTAACGTGTGAAACACATGTTAACAATGTGGTTTGAAGAAATATAAGCTGGACATTGGGGAAGCATGTGTGGACGACTGCTAGGTCGTCGACAATAACCTCGTGACCGGCGAAACGCTGACAAATGACGACATTCTCGAGGCTATCAGAGAAAAAGAGGTTTTCAAAGAAGATGGTGGTGAGCATTAAGTTAATCGAGTGTCACAAACTGCTTTCAAACTCTTTCATTGTTTTATGAAACAAATGACACTGATTCCAAATGTCTCAGCAAAATGAAAGACATTGCACTTAAATTAATTGTTCCTTGTGTAATCTTAGGTTTATTTGTTGTTGTGTTATCATTTGTACTTATTTATATATGTGTGTGTGTGTGTGTGTAAGAAAAATAGTGAGTAACAGCAAATGTAATATTTTGCTACAAAACGGATATAACGAGCAAGATTCTTCGGTCTCTTGGATCTCGTTATAACTGAGTTTCCCTGTATAGCTACTGAAAATAAAGATCAACTAAAAGAAAACATTACTGAAGTATGTCAAGTTTCGACATAAAAACAACTTCTGACAATGAAAAAAAATAAAGAAAAAATACAATAATAAAATAAATCCAGAGCAAAGGATTAAATATTAAATTCAATTCGACTCAAATCCTATTAAAGATCTCGAACTTAAAAGAAGCGATCCTATAATTTTATTCTAGACTAAAAACAACAATAACAAGACGTTTCTGAGAGAACTTTAAGACTAATTTCACTAAAACCGTCATCATTAGAAAACTTATATTAGTTTGAAGTTTTGTTGTTTTAGACCAAAGTTTACTGATATTAACATAACTTTGTTTTCCTTTCAATAAATGAAAGCATTTACGCAACAGAAACAAATGCTGCTGGTCTCACTACCAGCAGCACTGTGGACTCGAAGTCGTGGAATCAATTTCTTTATTTTCTCTCTTCTGACTAGCCTAGCATTATAAGAGATAAGAAATCGTAGTAGTGAAGTTGGTAGTTTTTAGATGGAGTTCGAGTTGGAGTCTTTATTCTATTACTGACTCCAGTAGCCAAAAAAAAATTTTTTTTTGACTTTACAGCCCTGTTCGCTGTCGTATTACATTTACTGAATTGAAAAAAAAACAAAAAAAGTTTTCATAAAAAGATCTTTAAACATATATGTCAAATTTCAATAGTTCACCGGTTCACAAATTAGAGGAGGAACAATATCCAAGTATACGTAGTCAGAAGACTATTGTTTTCTTATGAGGTGATCTTGCAATGTCATATTTTCTTTGGCATTAATATATCCATATAAAATATCCATTATATGAAAATGGGATGCAGAAACTTCGTAGTTAGTCACAGTGGTTATCATTACATTGAATCAAATGTACTAGTCATTTCACAGATGTTCATCAATTGACACAACAATACGAAAGCAAATGATCAAATGCCAAGATTTTCAAGTCTCAAATGATTGAATAAACGTAACTTATACATTGAAAGTCAGAACACTTCAAATACGACGAACTACTGAATTTTTTTGAAGAGTAATCACAAATATGTGGGTGTTCATTGTTGGAATCCGTCCAACGTAATACATGCTGAGAAGAGTACAACGCAGACCAATCTGCCGTCACGTGATGCCCCGGGGATGTTTGGTTTTCGGCAGCAGAAATTGATCCTTCTTTGGTTAACCCTCCCTCTTGACGCCCCCACCACTACAGCCAAGAGACCATCGTTTCCCAGGGATTAAATCTCCCCTCTCTCACTGGAAAACTCAAGCAAATGGGATTAGTCACATTGGCTTCTAATAGAAATCTCTCCTCCATCACAAAAACCAACCCTTTCCAATTAAACTCTTATCAAAGCGAAAACTCGGACATTCCCCTTCCCTGAATCTGGAAATATCCGAGATCAGCCCCTTGTAGTTCATTGCAACCAGTTAGGGTAAAGAAAATATATATATATATATATATATATATATATATATATATATATATATA